>CM020501.1:15710860-16100860 GCA_009823395.1 Thamnaconus septentrionalis | reverse complement strand
AGAGACAGACTCTACATTTTCAAGATGGGCATACCCCCCCTTTTAATTTTTTCAGAGAGTAATTTGATTAGAGTAATAGAAAAGCATTGGCATATTACAAATTAATGACAGTGTCAGATAAAAACATGCTTGTATGTAGCTTACACATGTACTTTCATGTAGTAATATAGATCAGTAGAAGGTGCTGTACCTTGTAATGTTTCACATATTGGCAGGAACTTGCGCAACACTGCCACTGGTAGCATCAGACAGCTGTGATATATTAAAATACCCTGCCACTATAAAATCTACACTTGGCCCACAGAAGAGGGTGCTCTTGACAGAATGACTATTTGATATGCTCTTATCTGAATATTTGATGGCTTTGCTTCAGAGAAGGCCAAACGTGAGGAATCCTGGCGATCTACTTCTCCACTGTAGTTTTCTGCCATTTATTATGTGTAGTTGTTACCCACACTCTGTGTGCTTGGAGTTCTTCTTCCTTTGTAGCAGCATGAGAACAGACGGTGGCAGAAGTGGGAGTGGGAGGTATGGTAGGTCATTGTTGTTCAGTCATTCCATTGATAAAGTGTCATGAAGGCCTGTTGCCTCTCCCAGTCCATCCTCATGGTCTCTTCCCGGAGACCATAGCAATCACATGGTCTCTGCTCTCTGACCCGAGCTCTCTTTTGTGCTCAGGTGCCTGTAATTCCTGTTCCCAGAGGTCTCCATAGAGGTCTTGGAACTGATGGAGGGAGCGACTGAGCGAAATCGAATGAATCGAAGTCATATCTGTGAGCCTTCTGACCCCCATCCAATGTGGAACCAGGCCAAGGTCCCACCTGGTGGCAATGGCATCCTCCATCCTAACAAGACTTCCAACATGGTGTCAGTGCCTATTAGATCACATATTAGATCACAATCTTATGTCTTGAAAGTATTTTTTTTTTTTTTTACAGTTAGTATTCTGGCTTCCTCCCTTATTTTTTTCTAAAAAGTTGTAAACTTTTCTTTATTATTCTGCAAAATAGTTGGACATTAACAGCAGGAAAGCATGGTGGACATTTTCTAGGCGGGACCTGGAGGAGAAGGCTGCCGGCTCAGACTTTTGACTGAGCCGACTTGTGCGAAAAACTGTTTTACAGACTCGCACCTTCGTGCGCTCCCAGTGTTCTAGCACAGTTACGACAAGAATCTATACGGTAACGCAGCGGCGTGCGATCAGAGCGGCGATGGAGGAGTGGATGGGAAGGATGAATAATGGAAGACCACCCCACTGACACTGTTGAGGAGCAGCATCTCTCGCTGTCTCGGTACGATGGGTTTCATCTCCACACCCTCCCCTCCTCACCCCGGCCGACGTTCCCCACCCTCCTATCGCCACATCCAGATCCTCTCCGCCAGGCAATATGCAGCGCGATCACATGACCGTTTCGCCATCAAACAGTCTTTTAAAGGTTGCGCCTGAATCGAAAGCACTTTTTTTTTTTTACTGTCGCGCCGCGTTCTGTAGCTGGCGGGTGCGGTTTGACGTGCAGCGTATTGTTACACACGAATCTTGCAGGCGACATCCGTCACTCGTCTTGATTCCACTGACGTGCTCAACATAGAGGCGCATGACAGGGACAAAACTACCGGTGGATGGGGGAGATAATTAGATGCTGTGGGAGGGTGAGAAAGGCACGGATGGTTGTACACCAACAAAGAAACCAAAAAAATTGAAAACAAAATCATATCATGAACAAACAGTTTGTTGCATACTAATGTAAACCAGCTTTTCGTTCCTCCGTAAGGTGTGAATCCTTTCCCTGCCCATTTGGGTGCGGAGGAACTGTCTTTTGTGACGCAGTAGACAATGTTTAAAATGTAAATGTAATATAATGTATAATGATAATAATATTAATAATGCCACTAAGTATTAGAAGGTGTGTCAACCTTGTAAATGGCTTTAAAAACATGACATTTTCTGAGGCCAACACGATGCAGACATTAGACTAGATGTAATCAGGGAGCCGGTTTGCCAACCAGAATGATTAAAGACTCAATATGTAGCACAATGCATGCACTTTTTTTTCAGTCTATTTCCCATAATTAGACAAAACGAAGTGCACAAACACTTCACATTCTTGCTGAGTGACCCTGTGGCTCTGACAGGACCCACAGCTAATCATCAAAGTAGCACTTATTTTTATGAGCTTCTGATAAACCAAGAAGTAAGTTAAACTTGTTGTGGTGTATAAAAAGGGATAGAATAGGGTAAATCTCTACATCAAGTTGCACCTTAGGGACAAATAAAAATGACATAAATTGAAAGTGCCTTGTAGTTGCCTTCTGAAATTAATGTCACCTGAGAGAGAAAAGAGAAGGCAGCGATCGACAAACGCACAAAGCGGAGGGAAGTATAAACGCGGCTTCCCTTTGAATTCATTGCAGTAATTTGAAGTCGCTGTCGAGGTTTTAGCACATCTGGCTGCAACTCACTTATTGGACAACTTTAACTCGTAACGAGAGACTTTTGTCTCTACGGACGGCGGAGTGAAAGCGCAGATGTTTGACCTCTCCTTCGCTTTCTCCTCCTCCCTTCTTTCCTCCTCCCTGTTTATTCCCTTCTTCCTCTCGGCTCCCTCTGCTCCCGGTGGGCCTGCCAAGCTGTCACACAGTACTGGAGCGTGTCCTTAACTCTGTTTTGTCATCCTGTCATCCTGTCTTCTCCTCCATAGTCCATCTATCCGTCCAGCCATCCCTCCTCGGCTCCTCAGTCTCCGGACGGCGGCGGGATGATGTCCGGATGGCCGGAGCGTGAGTGCGTGCGCATGCGCCGTTCATGTGTGTGTGTGTTTTGTTTGCATGTGTCACAGGTGAGCAGCGGTGGAGCGGCAGCAGATGTTTCGTCCGGCGCCTCCTGGCTTCCTCTCCGCTCTCCGCTAACTCCCGCAAACGGCGGCGATGATCTGACGCGCCGCTTCTTCGGCGGGCCTTCTGACAGTCTTTGCGCCGCCGCCACGCGCGCGCGCATCCGTCTTGGCTGTGATGAATGGGCGGTGCCAGGCGGCGTTCCTCGGTGGCCTTGGATCAATCTGCCTATCTGTTAGCTGCCAGCGCTGCCAGTGATTAACGACCAGCTCCACACATAGCACATCCTTATTCATTACAGCGGCGCCAAGACGAACCAGTGTCCCCTACCACCGCCCCACCATCCTCGCGCGTGGCGCCCGCACGCGAGGCCCGACGCCCGACATCCTTTTTCATTATATTTGACGTCGGCGACGGAACGGCGGGCGCTGTAAGGCGGCGTGGTGAGAGAGCGCCGTCGACGGATGGCTGCAACATAAACTCGGGATCCGTGCGTGAATCTTCAGCTGCATCTGTCAGTCCCCTTCGTCTCAGCGAACATCTTTACAAACTATTCACCTCATGCTCATTTCTTGTTTCCCCACAACGTGAACGACTTCTGGTCTCTGCAAACAGGAGTTGTGTGACACGCAGCCTCGTTTTCAGCACCCGCCAGATGTGAGACTGCTGGAGGCACGAGCCCATCGAGTTCCCACGTTAATTAAGGGGTCCGCGCACGACTCTGTGATGCAACACGATGTGGCTTCTATAAACGGAGCCACAAACCTGTGAAGGCGTGATCGGTGTCCACCAAAAGAAGCAGAAGAAGAACTGAGCCGCTAAAATGCAAGTCTTGGAGATTTTTTTTTGTATTTTCCATAGGGAAATATTAGATCACAATCTTATGTCTTGAAAGTATTTTTTTTTTTTTTTACAGTTAGTATTCTGGCTTCCTCCCTTATTTTTTTCTAAAAAGTTGTAAACTTTTCTTTATTATTCTGCAAAATAGTTGGACATTAACAGCAGGAAAGCATGGTGGACATTTTCTAGGCGGGACCTGGAGGAGAAGGCTGCCGGCTCAGACTTTTGACTGAGCCGACTTGTGCGAAAAACTGTTTTACAGACTCGCACTCTTCGTGCGCTCCCAGTGTTCTAGCACAGTAACGACAAGAATCTATACGGTAACGCAGCGGCGTGCGATCAGAGCGGCGATGGAGGAGTGGATGGGAAGGATGAATAATGGAAGACCACCCCGCTGACACTGTTGAGGAGCAGCATCTCTCGCTGTCTCGATGCGATGGGTTTCATCTCCACACCTCCCTCCTCACCCCGGCCGACGTTCCCCACCTCCTCCTATCGCCACATCCAGATCCTCTCCGCCAGGCAATATGCAGCGCGATCACATGACCGTTTCGCCATCAAACAGTCTTTTAAAGGTTGCGCCTGAATCGAAAGCACTTTTTTTTTTTTTTTACTGTCGCGCCCGCGTTCCGTAGCTGGCGGGTGCGGTTTGACGTGCAGCGTATTGTTACACACGAATCTTGCAGGCGACATCCGTCACTCGTCTTGATTCCACTGACGTGCTCAACATAGAGGCGCATGACAGGGACAAAACTACCGGTGGATGGGGGAGATAATTAGATGCTGTGGGAGGGTGAGAAAGGCACGGATGGTTGTACACCAACAAAGAAACCAAAAAAATTGAAAACAAAATCATATCATGAACAAACAGTTTGTTGCATACTAATGTAAACCAGCTTTTCGTTCCTCCGTAAGGTGTGAATCCCTTTCCCTGCCCATTTGGGTGCGGAGGAACTGTCTTTTGTGACGCAGTAGACAATGTTTAAAATGTAAATGTAATATAATGTATAATGATAATAATATTAATAATGCCACTAAGTATTAGAAGGTGTGTCAACCTTGTAAATGGCTTTAAAAACATGACATTTTCTGAGGCCAACACGATGCAGACATTAGACTAGATGTAATCAGGGAGCCGGTTTGCCAACCAGAATGATTAAAGACTCAATATGTAGCACAATGCATGCACTTTTTTTTCAGTCTATTTCCCATAATTAGACAAAACGAAGTGCACAAACACTTCACATTCTTGCTGAGTGACCCTGTGGCTCTGACAGGACCCACAGCTAATCATCAAAGTAGCACTTATTTTTATGAGCTTCTGATAAACCAAGAAGTAAGTTAAACTTGTTGTGGTGTATAAAAAGGGATAGAATAGGGTAAATCTCTACATCAAGTTGCACCTTAGGGACAAATAAAAATGACATAAATTGAAAGTGCCTTGTAGTTGCCTTCTGAAATTAATGTCACCTGAGAGAGAAAAGAGAAGGCAGCGTATCGACAAACGCACAAAGCGGAGGGGAAGTATAAACGCGGCTTCCCCTTTGAATTCATTGCAGTAATTTGAAGTCGCTGTCGAGGTTTTAGCACATCTGGCTGCAACTCACTTATTGGACAACTTTAACTCGTAACGAGAGACTTTTGTCTCTACCGGACGGCGGAGTGAAAGCGCAGATGTTTGACCTCTCCTTCGCTTTCTCCTCCTCCCCCTTCTTTTCCTCCTCCCTGTTTATTCCCCTTCTTCCTCTCGGCTCCCTCTGCTCCCCGGTGGGCCTGCCAAGCTGTCACACAGTACTGGAGCGTGTCCTTAACTCTGTTTTGTCATCCTGTCATCCTGTCTTCTCCTCCGCAGTCCATCTATCCGTCTGTCCGTCCAGCCATCCCTCCCTCGGCTCCTCAGTCTCCGGACGGCGGCGGGATGATGTCCGGATGGCCGGAGCGTGAGTGCGTGCGCATGCGCGTTCATGTGTGTGTGTGTTTTTGTTTGCATGTGTCACAGGTGAGCAGCGGTGGAGCGGCAGCAGATGTTTCGTCCGGCGCCTCCTGGCTTCCTCTCCGCTCTCCGCTAACTCCCGCAAACGGCCGGCGATGATCTGACGCGCCGGCTTCTTCGGCGGGCCTTCTGACAGTCTTTGCGCGCTCGCCACGTGCGCGCGCATCCGTGCGGCTGTGATGAATGGGCCGGTGCCAGGCGGCGTTCCCTCGGTGGCCTTGGATCAATCTGCCTATCTGTTAGCTGCCAGCGCTGCCAGTGATTAACGACCAGCTCCACACATAGCACATCCTTATTCATTACCGCGCGCACGAACCAGTGTCCCCCTACCACCGCCCCACCATCCCCGCGCACGTGGCGCCCGCACGCGAGGCCCGACGCCCGACATCCTTTTTCATTATATTTGACGTCGGCGACGGAACGGCGCGGCGCTGGAAGGCGGCGTGGTGAGAGAGCGCCGTCGACGGATGGCTGCAACATAAACTCGGGATCCGTGCGTGAATCTTCAGCTGCATCTGTCAGTCCCCTTCGTCTCAGCGAACATCTTTACAAACTATTCACCTCATGCTCATTTCTTGTTTCCCCACAATGTGAACAACTTCTGGTCTCTGCAAACAGGAGTTGTGTGACACGCAGCCTCGTTTTCAGCACCTGCCAGATGTGAGACTGCTGGAGGCACAAGCCCATCGAGTTCCCACGTTAATTAAGGGGTCCGCGCACGACTCTGTGATGCAACACGATGTGGCTTCTATAAACGGAGCCACAAACCTGTGAAGGCGTGATCGGTGTCCACCAAAAGAAGCAGAAGAAGAACTGAGCCACTAAAATGCCGAAGTCTTGGAGATTTTTTTTGTATTTTCCATAGGGAAACACCAATATTTCTATTTAAATACGTAAATTGTAATTAATCTTAAATGTTTCTGGTAGCTCTGCTCTCCAGTTCTGAAAGTGACGTAGCAGCGAAATGTGAATGTGAGTTTCTTTGCTTCATTTTGAAAATAGTCCAGATGTCTTTAGCTTCCGTGCCCATCTCAACATGACTGGTTTTGGCCCTGTGTAACTCTCAGGGAGCACACCGCCTCGAACTAAAACATCTCCGCCGCTCCGCCATAGTGAGGCCTGAGACACATTCCGAGGCCTGCGTGTCTTTATCTCCCTTGTCAGTGCCAACTGACATCCGGAAACACCACAAGTCAAGTTTTTGGATGTGATTCTATTGATTTCTCATATAAAGGGACAAGGTCTCGAGACGGCATCCTTTCATTAAAGCAGTCACTCATCAAGCCAATCAGAGGAGACAAGAAGACCCAGGAGACGCGGTCGGGGGCCGAGGCTTCAACCGGCGCTAGCGGCGGCGGCTGTAACTCGACGGGACAGACGCGCGACATCCCAGCTGCGGAGGAGAGCTGACACACTTTTTTTTTTTCCTTTATGAAAAGAAGAGGCGCTTAGATTCGCCTCGGCGAAGTGTCTTTATTTAAAGTTCAATCACCGGCTCCGTCAGGAGCCTCCCACGCCGCACAGCTCCAGCGTTAGCGGGTGAAATGCGAATCCCGGACTTACATTCAGGAAGCAAATCAAATTTTCACCCCGGCTCAGTCGCACAAATTTGATCGCTGTATCATGTTTGTTCCCCCGCTACCTCTCCAACACCCGAAAGCCAAACAACAGGCTCCTCATAAATGAGGCTCGCGGCCAATTTCGGTGTGAGATTGCTCCGTGTTTCCGTGTCGGGCTCAGCCCTCTTCCCAGCAAAACAAGTGTTGCCTTTCACGTTTGAGCTCTCATCAATCACGGAGGTCCGCGGGACTCAGCCAGAGATTTAAACGTCATACTAAAGTTAAAGTCAGTCCAATTTACCGTTGTGTTGCCAAGAATCCCGAGGGAAGAACAGAGAGCGATACCTGGATTCAGGGAATAAAACACAGTTTGAATACCAAACGGCATCAAAGCGCCAATAACCTCTGTTTACTTCTTGACACAAATTAATGAAACATCTTCTTAAAACACATATGTCTCATGTGATGAGTGTTATGAGTGTTCAACCACTGGAGGCTTGGGATCAGTTCAATTCACAGGGGAAAAAAAAAGACCAAACGCTGTGCAGCTAAAGAAAGCAATCCTGTTGGAATTGTTATAATTCTTCTAATTATAGCCAGAAAGAGTCTCAGTATACATGTCTTACTTGATGCATTTCAAGATTGCAGCTTATGTCATTAAAATTCACTTTAATTTGAATTTTTAATACTTTGCGAAGCTGTGCATTGACGTGGATTAACAGTGCAATTACATCCTCACTTTCAACTTGCAACTTGTGACCTAAGATGCTGCACCACAGCCAGTTGTGACTCACGCATTCTCGGTCCGACCAGAATGAAACCTTGCAGGAACTAATCCTTGGCTGGCCACGCCTTCCAAACAGCATGAACTTCACACCACAGCTCCCCCTGGTGCCAAGACAAGAAAACATTGGAAAATACATTTTGCTCCTGCGCATGTTGTCGACGTCCAAGGCCGCTCGGGAGGCGAATCGGCAGCAATCATGCTCGGACCCGTCAGACGCCGCTTGCAGCTTTAATTTGGGCTTGTTTTTTGTTTTGCTCGCCGTCCGTCAGCCAACTGTCCGATCTAATAAAGCCGAGACTCCCACAGAACAGTGAAGAAGAGTAGAAGACATCTGCAGTAGACAAATAAGCTCCGGCACACAAAGTCGCCTGCGTGTTGTTTTAAAGCTGTTACGAAAGGGCAGAACGGAAGAAAATAAAAAAAGTTTGACTTATTGGTGTGGCATGAAGTACGGCAGCAGCGGCGCAGAGAAAACTGAGGCCAGACCAGAAATTAATATGTTTTATAGATTTGGATATAATTGAAGTGGGTGTGGCTCGTTCCAAACTCATTAAGGCTTAATAATGATTAATCAAAGCGTTGGTACAACAGTCATGATTCAATAATCACAAATTATTTACAGCCCCTGAAATTAACGGTTAATTATTGCTTCGACGACACGAGAAGTTTGTTCAAAATTATAAATAAATTGCGAAACTAAATGAGGGAACACGCGCACTTTAAACTATCACATGAGCTTGAAGTAAAACAAAAACGAAAAAATGCTTTTTCCCAATTCTGTACAAGTGAAGTTGTTTTCTTTTCTAATGACATAATCATTTTTTGAATATGATTTAAACTATATGAAGATGTGTATGATTTCTGGCAGTAGTTTGGTTTCGTTTGTATTTAACCCCAAGAAACTTACTAACAAAAACAGACTCAGTCCTCATAAAGTTCAGCCATTAGGTGAACTAACAGAAGAGTGACCTTTGTTTCTTTTGTGTTCACATTGTCCGTGGATTTGAAAAATGACTCCGTTCTCTTTCTGGCCCAGTTGAGCTCCGACGGAGAACAAATCCTCTTTCTGTTCACGCCAAAACGGAAAAGCTCAAACTCAAACTCCTTTGTGTTTTTTTTAAATGGGTCATTTCCACAGGTCTGGAATGACAGGCTGACTTTCAACACACAGAGTGACAGAGAAAACACAATAGATCAGTGAGTGAGAATGAGTGCACTGAACATAAACCACGTTGAGTGCGGAAAACAGGGGCGCACACGAAACACTTTGCACTCCCATTACAATTAGGTTCAACGGGAACGTGGGCCAGAAGCACTGAAGGTTTTCTGAGTCCTTGTGGAGTGTTCACTAGGTACTGTATATTATTCAGTCTTCAGCGTGTGTACACAGAGAGGAACAAAGAGGAGAAATTTGAATGTGTTTCTGTGCACACGGGGCTCCTGATGAGTCATCACAGAGAGGCCGGCAAAGAGCGAGACGTACTTCTCTTTTAGGCCCATTTTTGAGTTGTTTTTAGGTGAGTCACGTGCAGAACGGAGGAAAAATAGACAGGAGACGGAGCCGTCCTGCCAGCCCGCCTCTGATCTCATCATCTCTGGCAATAACGCAGCAACTTCAAATGGACCCCGGCAGTGGCGGCAGCGGCTGGATGCTAGCATGCGTCTATTTGCATCCCTGAGTGACAGCCGGCGTGCACGACGCTGCGTGGCTCAGTCTCTTCTCAACGTGACTCTGGCAAAAAGGGTTTTCGCAGCAGAGGACTGAGTGCTTGAGATTGTTTTTATTTCAGTGTGGGAGGATGGAGATGTTTTATTGAGATATGTTATTAGTATGATTATTTATTTTACTTTAATGGGTTTTAGAAATTAAACTTCACCTCCTCCAACTTTGAACCAGTGTACCAACTTTCATTTCGCTGTCTCTTGAGAGTAGACTCTCCGAATCGGCCTGTTCCCTGTTAGCGATTCGCCCCAAGGACATTTAGCATTGAACATGAAAATTCCAATTTGAAAACTTTAAAATACACAAAGGCGGCTGCTGAGGCACAAGCACATTTCACTGACGGCTGTGTGCAGAATAGATACCGTGTGTGATTTTGTGCAAACACAACGCAAAGTTAAATCTTGCATCAGTGTTGATTTCCTAGCAATTGGAGGAACCACAACAAGACTCATATTGGAGCGGCAGCTCTTCACTCAATACTGTTGTGTGAGGCAATATCACCATGTGACCTTTTGGAAAGCAGCAACTATTAAACTACTGAGGGAAAGTTTAATTCAGATTCTCTGTTTATTTGATACGAAAAGAAAACTTGTGGGAGCTTCTGAAGACCTTCATGGCTTCTATATTGAAACAACTTGAGAATCCGGCAGTAATTACAGTGCTAACTTTCTGAAACTTAAATAATGCAACAATGTACAGCCTCATGTTAGTTTATAGTTAAACTTGATGGTAAAAGTCCAAATTGCACGCACGATGGCCAGCTTGACTGAACAGTCACCAGCTATTTCATTGAAACACATGACACATCAACTATGGAGCAAAAAAAGAAGAAGGAGAACAAGAGAAGATATTTCTGACCGAGGCTGCATCAATCCTTTTCCTTTTTTTTAAAAAAGTGAGACTTTTGAAAGAAAGCTGTGACAGCGTCAACGGAAGCGGGGCTAAATCTGCGCGCGGCTCCTTTAATCAGGGATATCAGACGAGATGGTGAACGGCTTGGCGATCAAGGAAGCAATTAAGGCTTTGCGATGCAAAGCCTTTGTAGGCTGCGCTGCAAAATAACAGAGTAATTAGAGGCAGACAAACTACATGCTAAAGCACTGGTTTTAAAGCTTAGCTGCTGCTTTTTAGGCTGTTGTCTTTTTTCCCCCCTGCTGTTTAACTGTGAGAAAGGTGAGATTACCCATCAGTGGCTCAAAGATATGAAGCCAGAGCAGTAAATACATTCTGATATTAAGAATTTGAAATTATAAATACCTCCATATTAGCCAAAACCAAACAAAGCTCACATTTAAAATCTGCACCTTTTAACTTTCACAAGGAAGAGACTGTTTTTCTTACAGCTTAAGACAGTGCAAGCTTTTTTATATTGGATTCTGAGGCACTTCACTTCTCTGAACCGCAGCCAAAGCCGAGCTTCTCTGGAATAGCAAACACGCTCCGTCGCCGTCTGGCTCCTTTTTAAACACGTGTTGGTTCCCGGCAGAGAGTGGAGAAGTTAGCAAAGACTCTAATCATCCGTTTTACCAGTAAAAAAATATAGGTTTCGTAAAAGAAAATCTTCCAGGAAGCCTTCACTTGATCCGTCCTCCTTGTGAAAATTCTTTGCAGAGGAGGACTCTGTGGTGCACAGAAACCCCGGCCAGCGCTTTTTTCTCAGAGGGGCAGGAAACTTTTTCACACTTTGAGTCTCTGGCGCCAACGCCTTCACCTCCGGAGCTCCGGCCCTGCCTCCCCTCTCCATCCAGGCTTTGGCCCGCTGCCACCGCCGCTAATAAAGCGACCTGCTCCATCATAGCAGAGCTTCACTCAGACACACTGCAGTTATTAACCTCCGCGGCAGTCCCTTCCTGCTTCCGCCGCCTAATTGCTGCCAATACCGTGTTACGGCTCCATCTAATAAAGATTACACACGCTGCGGCAAAAGGGAGAAATTGTTGGCAAAAATTTTTCCACACTGGACGTAAAGTTCTGCGAGCCAAAGGCATATTGAACACGGCAGTAAAAAACTGGGATACAATCTTCTTGGGAGCGAATGTGAAATACGGCTTGAGGGGCCGGACGCCAGGTAATGTTTGGCCATGGCAGGAACCGCAGGAGGTTTGGCTCCGCCCACATCCTGGTTTAAAAATACATTTTGTCCAAGCCAATGAGGAAGAGGAATCCAGGAGTCTGTGGAATCTTTCCATCCAATGGGAGGTGTGCATTGTGTTCTGCTGTGTGAAACTGGCCTTTGTTTTTTTGTCGTGTTTTTATCGGTTAGACCTGATACCTGCCAAGCATGAGGCCAACGATATGTAGAGACGACTGAAAGAAAGCCAACAGGAAACAGCAGGAAGGCTGATTTTAGGATGGTTGTTTTGGCATCTGATTGATCTGGAAAGAGAAGCTTCACATGGGTTCACGTGTTTGGAACATGTGGCTTTAAACCAAAAAATATATTAAATCACAAATTGTGTTGGATTGCTGTTTGGCTCCACTTGGTTACTAACATTCAATATGCAAAAACAAATGTACTAACATGAAATATAATAATTGATATACTGAAAACCAGTGTCATGGGACCAGTTGTATGGCATTTTTCGGTCCATATTTTCTAAAAAGAGAAAAAAAAAATCTGTGACATGTGACTTGGAAAAAATGACACCCTACCCCCCAAAAAAAAAACTTCATCGCTCATGGTTTAAATTTGTCTCTGTGTTTCTTGCCTGTGTAGTTTGTGTCACTTCCCACGTGTGCACCTCGTAATTAGCAAAAAGGCGTTAAAAAAATGAAAGAAAGCAGAAACAAGTGTTGGGGTGGGGGTGTATGACAAAAAGACGAGGCGCACAAAGCATCACAAGAAGTTGAAGGGAAGGAAAGGAAAAATTCGAAAGGGAGAAACGTGACACATCCACTTAAGCCGCGGATGGAGTTCAGCCGTGGAGCGGAAAGTGATTGAGTGCTGTTTTTAATGGTGGAGGTGTGGGTGGCCGAGTGGAGAGGCAGCAGAGACGCACTCTCCCTCGCAATTACCCAAATGCATCCCCCAACTCCCCCGGCTGCTGCTGCCGCCGCTCAGGCTGCTGCCAACTGTTCACCTCGCCGTCCGCCGACCCGCAGCACCTCGCCACATCATTAAAATCCTTGGGTGCCACGCATACAAATCACAGCCGACGTCGTTAGAAATGCCAGGCGGACCTGAAGGCCCGACGCCCGTCGCGCTCGCCTCCACTTTCCCTTCAAGCGGGACCCTCAAATCAACTGCGAGGAACCCGGAGGAAGCTCCGCCTCCAAGGAGCCACCGGCCGGAGGGGCGGCAGGAGCGGCCTTGTTACGGGGGCCGCGGGAGGGAATGCGATGGGAATGTGATGCGTCCTCCTGGTTAGTATTCCAGTGTTATGTTGTCGCTGGATCTGTTCTGGTGACAGAGAGCTGACGACATAATTATTTCCCCTGTGGGAGCTGACTCCTAGCGATTAGGTGGCAGGAGTTGTGACGGGTGACGCGGATGGTGGTGCAGCTGGAATAAGGAGTGAAGCCCCTCCCCACCTTTGCGCGTGTGTGTGTGTGTAGTTAAGAAGTTAAGTTAAGCTCATTAATAAACATCTCGTCACAAGATACGCGGCGACGTTGCTGGTGCAAAAACAAAACTGCCCCTCTGAGAGTTAACGTGTCATAGTTGTACCTGCGTGTGTGTGTGTGTGTGTGTGTGTGTGTGTGTGTGTGTTTTGCCCGCTCCCTCGACTCAGGAGTTGCAGCGTGCACAAGTGCGCGCTGGTGTGATTAATTGCGCTGCAACAACATCCTCTGTCATTCACATTTTTTATCTCAAGGTTACAGAGTGATGAACCAGAGCAGATAAGCAGGCGGTTAAAAAACAAACGCTTGGCAAATTACTAAACACTTTCCCCGTGTTTACCTTAAATATATATTTAAAAAAAACATTGGAAGGACAAAACAGTGTTTTTTTCACGGGGGATGTACAGTCGATCCATTGGGGTGTTTAATCAACGTCGCGTGCCGTCCGTCGAATGTCAAAAGTGGCAGAGTTTGAAAAACAAAGAACAAGAACAAGAAAGAAGAGACGAGGGAGTGAAAATCCTTGATGCCAACTCTGTGCTGCCTTTTTTTTCTTATTCCCTTGTCTGTCTGCATGAGCGACAGAGATCAGAGATGGAGAAATGTCACTTAGCGAGCATTAGGCTACCACTTTCATCTCCCTGTGGATCAGAGAGGCGGTGTGGGGGGAGAGGGGGCGGGGGGGTTTAGAAAAAGAGTTTTAAAGGGCTGCGGGCCTCCTCCCTTTGCCTTTGAAATCATCCCATCACTCATTTTTATCAGCGCTGAACATGTAAAACACGTCTGGGCTCTGTGAGGGGAAGAAATAAAGTAGATAAATATATAAATAAACATTGAGTCTGATATTTCATCCCCTGAAGTTGAACTTTAAAAAATGTTTTCTCCACTTAAAGGCAGGCCAGATTCTTGTTGCCGGCTTCTGAGAACATCGCCGGAGATGTGAGGCTGCCATATGGGGAGAGTTTAAAGCCGGAGGACGGCTGCACGTTTCATCCTGATTCCTGTTAGATTTCTCGCTGCCGTCCAGAAGCAGTGTGTTCACTTGGCTTGATTTGCAGTGATATAACCGTGTCAACTTTAAAGGTCAGTACCCTGGCTATCATGAGTTAATTTTAAATATATAAGTGACATGGAAGGTATTTTTTCTCTTGTCTCCTCGCTGCAAGGTTTGTCAGTTCGAGTCCAAACTTTCCTTGCAGAGTTTGTATGTTCTCCCTGTGTGGCTTCTCCAGCTTCCTCCAGCAGTCCCAATACATGCATCTGAGCACCTTCTGCTGTCTTATTTTGAGCCATTGACCTTTCTTGGATGTAGCCTGCCTTTGCCTTGATGAAACAGCTGGGATTGACTTCAGCAGTCAGGAAAACCTGAGTGAAGACCTGCAGAAATAAATGGATAAACTAATTTGTGTTAGTGTAGATTTAAATCATGTCTCGATTTCTTTGAAAGAAAGCAGGATGACTGGAGGAGATACTGTGGCATGTGTGATTTTAAAAAAAAAATCCTCCTTTTTCATAACCGGCAATACCAGACAATGCTCATATCAGGCCCAGGACTGTGCATGAGCGCTTAGTGGTGCAAAATGTAAACATTTGCAGGCATCTGTGCAAATAAGATGCTGTGATCAGAGAGCGGGACGCTAATATTTAACATCCATGCAGAGACGAGAATATCCTGGTCTCTCTGTGTGCATGTAAACACTACACCCCGAATGCGATCACACGAAGGATGAGTTGTGTTTGCTCTCTGACCGGCGACTGTATCAACCATCTTTGGAAAAATTTCTGAAGGCTAAATGTCTGCAGATTGGAGCTTGAAATGGAGAAGTGGTGCAATACCAGACTGCTGGACCGATGTCACCGTCTTTTTTTAATGACTCGCTAAATTAGTCGCAAAAGCCACAGTGCTGTCGGGTATCTGACAACAAGAAGATGTCAAATACCTTCGGGGCACAATTTCAACCAGCTGTTTCCACTTGTTTCGACCGCCGCTTGTGAAAAATGAATTGACCGAGGAGCTCCTAAGTCTGAGCAGACGAGAAGGATCGACAGAATAGGAAAAGGACCCCAGTTATTATTTTCCAAATGCTTCCATTTAAACAAAATTGGCATGACATGTTGGGTTTTGGTTCTTCTGATGAACTGTTGACTGACAGCCAAGCATGTTCAGTTGGTGCAATGAAGTATATATATATATATATAAAAAAAATATACAAACACAAAACATATCAGCAAATTGTCCTAGTTACAGTTTGGTATTTGGTTAAAAATAGAGTTGGCTAGTGTGCGATAAAACTTTAATTTCTTGCAAGTTTTTTACTCCCAATAAGTTAAAATTTCTGGGACAAGAACAAGAAGAGTTTCACGTATGACCTACTGCACTGTAAAAATTGTTGATAAATATGTGCAGAGAAGTTGAATTGAGACATTAGTTTGGAAGGTGTCTGCTGCAGGTGTGTGTATGTGTAGGTGATAGGTGAGCTATCTGCCGGTGTCTTTCCTAAGCTCTCTGTGTGTGTGTCTGTCTGTGTGTGTGCGTGTGTGTGTGTGTGTGTGTGTGTGTGTGTGTGTGTGTGTGTGTGTGTGTGTGTGTGTGTGTGTGTGCCTCACTGAAGGTTCCCTTGAAGTTCCAGTTGAATCGTCAGAGCCGATAAAAATTAATGACTTTCCTTGCTGAGCCTGAGCTCTCTTCCTTAGCATCACAGCACATCACCATGAACTAAGACTCTCTTTCCTTCTCTCTCCCTCACTCTTACACACGCACAAAACGCACACACACACACACACACACAATCATCCAAAGATAGCTTAAAAATCTGTGTGCAGGAATGATGGGAAATACTCTTAAATCCGCAAACAGGCGCATACCCCATGTTCACACACACACACGCATGCACGCACACACACACACACACACACACACACACACTCTACGCACACATATTCGCACGTCTCTTGGCAGACTTTGTTTCAATTAACATTTTTATTGCACAGAGGGAAATGACAGAGGAGATAAAGGGATTTGAAGTCGAAAGAAAAGTCCCATCTTGTTGGGTTCGTGCCGCATACATTCTTACACATACATGTAAATGAGGCTTCAACCTGATTCCATTAGTCCCATTATTCATTTTTACCCCAACACCTTGGCTCCTGGCACTGAGTCACAGCGTGCCACAGCTGAAGTCTACCCCTGTGAAATGAAACAGCTCGTCACAAGCAATTTGCGTCATCGGTAGCCTTTGCTTTCGGAGAGACGCTGTGCATTTCAGATTCAACTCGTTGCTCAGCTGTTGTTTTTGGAGCCTGTGTGGGCTGTCGGCACCCTTTAGTCATATGCCATTATATGTGGGTGAGGGAACATAAACAAAATGTGCAAAAACACACAAATCACAAGTCATCATTAAAAGTGCATCATTGACGTATAGCGAAATGTCTAGATTTAGCAAGAGAGCTAACACATGAGTAGCTTTGTCTCTGTTTTTCTGGATTTATGAGGCAAGGAAAAAATGTTGCAGACAAAGCAACATTTTATTTCAAACTTTATATTGTCCAACTTTGGCAGTCTCTCTAAACTGTAGCCTCAGTTTCCTGTTAGCTAACAAGAGTGGCAACCAGAGTGATCTCCTGCTGCTGGGGCCCATCTGCTTCAAGGGTACAAATGGTGGATGCTTACGTGAATCGCAGCAGATCAACAGATTCAGAAATGCTCAGACCAGCTTGTCAACAACCATGCCATGTTCAAAGTCACTCCAGTCATCTTTCTAACCTTTGCAGGTGGGAAAACACATTAAGATTGCAACAACATAAAAATTGTGGGCTGTAAAGCACAAATCAATCATAGAAAACTTTTACAAGCTTTAATGCTACGTAAACAGCTGCTTTTAGCAAGACAGATACCATAAAGAGAGAGCAAAATCACACCAGGATACATTTGAGCCATGTGAAATGAATACAACTTAATGATTGCTGCAACATCAAAAAAGACAGTAAATTCAGCAGGTACTCTGGGAACAACCCCATTTGAAGTGTGAAGCTGAAGTAACACTTCACCTCGTGCATCCATTTTTGTACAAGAATAGTAACAATGTGTGCCTGAATAGAAACAGGTAAAGCACAAAAAAGTCAGAATGGCCAGTTGCTGAAACGGTATTGAGACAATTGGTCATCACAGCCCAAGTAAAGAAGTCACGGCGACGCTCCGAAGGGGGCAAAAGCAGCGGGAGAAAGTCAAAAGATAGGTGTGGAATTGCATTTGAATGTATTAATTTTCCTGCCGCTCCTTTTCATTCGCAGGGCTTCATACAAATTGAGTTTTTCAATCAGGTGTAACTGCCCGAGTTGAACGGAGGGGCCACCAATGAAAATGGGCCTTAATTGTACATGTACCATCCTGCTGCGTGCGCCTCAATAAGTGGTGTCATGGCTTCTCTCGGAATCCCATCACCTCGGCTGGACCTGTTCCTGATTCCATTAATGCTCTCCGTGGTCAAGGTCCATACGGCTATTAACCTCTTGCTGCGATGCCACAGGGGCCGTAAGTCCTAATGAGTGGTTATCGAATGCCATCGACATAAAGCAACCGACCACGAGGGGGGAGTGGAAAAGGTATAAAGGCGGACAGAAAAAAAAAATATGAGAAATGAAAATGGAAAGCAGGGAAATGATTGTGGCCAATACAGGGTCTCATTCTAAGAATAAAAAAAAAAAAATCTTGACCTTTTTTTTAAAAATCAAAAAAACACCCTTCTTTCTACAGCATCCGCTGCTCTTCAGCTTCCGCCACTGTGGCTTTCAACTGCAGATTAACAGACAGAGAATTCAGTCGGCGACTGAGGACGTTCCAATTTCAGGCGGTTAACAGCGGCAATTTCGCTTCATTTTGGATCACCAGTGGGAATTTTTTTTTTTTTTTTTTTTGTGGACTTCCCACTGGCTTCCTCCACCACGGCAAAGGACACAGTGAGACGATCAGGCAGAGGCACATTAGTTTACATGAAATCAGCACATGAAAGCTATCCCAGTCAACATCTTTGATTGTGCGCGAGCTGGTAATTCTGTTTTAATTGGGTCGCTGGAAAAAAGCCACGGCGAGCCGATAGAAACACAATAATAATCTCCTCAATGTCACCCGTTGACATGTGAGGCACCGAAGACCGAGGGAGGATGGTGGGTGAGGGAGAGGGGAGTGGGGGGGTGACAGATAAATAGAGAGAAAAAGTGAGAGCGCGGGTTAAGTAAGATGGAAGAGCGGAGACGGATCGGCAAGTTATTTTCTTTTTGGTGGGGGGGGTACGGCTGTCAGAGTTGATTAGCGTCAGCGGGTAGACAGGGAGAATTGATGGACACTTTGGGCTAGGAAAGGTTTGTGTGTTTTGAAGGGTGGCGGTGAGGCTCCGGAGAGCACAGGCCCTCTCTCCGCTCAGCGCGGCGGCGGCGGCGGCGGCGGCGGGAGCGCGCAAGCTAGTTTGTGCTCGTGATGGAGAGCTCGGGGCTCGACCCCTCTGTGTTCCCACATCAATCATTTGCCGGCCAGGCGGCCGGCATGCTTAGCTCTAACCTTTGACCCCGGCACCCGGCGCTCCACGCGGACGGCCCGCAGGAGGAAACTTGACCTCCGGAATCAAAGGTCAGACGTAAAAATTTCCCATCAAGTAGCCGTTTAAGATTTTTCTTTTTCCTTGTCCCCCCTTTCCTTGACATGTATGAATAATGTAGCAAGGGCCTGAACTGAGGAGGCGTGTGTGGAACGACTGAGTGTTTGATACTGACGCTATAGAAGGGACAGTTCACCCACTGTTGGTATTTCATCCATTTAAAGCTTGTACGTGTTAGTGGATAGCAGGAGGTTTCGGGGACAGTGTCTCATCCATGTGGTTGTGGTTCCTGAGTTTCAGAGATGGAAACCGTTCGACCTGCAGTAGCCTCGGACACCAGAAAAACTAATGATTATCTATTTTATTTTTTTTATTTTTTTTGGGGGGGGCGGCTTTTTCACTCAGCAAATCAGGCAGCACAGATACTCCTCTTGAATTTTGGCCAACGTTTTCACATCAGATGTCACTCAACCCCTTTGCATTATCCAGGCTTGGGCATGGACACATCGAGGACACAGAGGGAGCGCCATCATCAAACAACAAAGTGAGTGTGTTTTACTTCTGGTCTTTCTCCTCTTAAGGCTGCTGCTGCTGCTGCTGCTGCTGCTGCTGCTGGTATCAACTGAGTGAATTCTTTGCATCTGAGAAATTCCACAGGGGCTTCATAGATTTAAATTAAAATGTCACCCGAACTGGCAACAATATAATGGTGAGTTATCAACAGAACTGTGATGTTAACTTATGTGATAGTTTTTCATGAACATAACCTCATCAAAAGTGTGCTGACTTGGGGAAAGTCATGTCAAATCAAGCTTTGGATTTTGTTTTGGAGTTTGATGTGGAGCCTTTCAATTGTCCACTGACTCTCGTCAAGCACAGGTTTGAAAACATTTTTTTTTTGGCCGACTCAAAAGGCAACGGAGACGACATGACAACACACACCATTACTTTACAAGGTTCTCGGCTTCACAAGAACTCACAGCAGCGATTGTGTGGTGGACTTTTGTTACGGGCGTTGTTGTTGTCTTTCTTTGTGAAGTGATGAACTCATCACCTGGACCAACAGTCAGCAGGAAGCCGTGTTGTGCGATCGACGGCGGCTGCACGTGTAGCCCCGCCCCTCGACCAAGGTGGCTGAAGGTGGGAGATGCTTTCAGACGACTTCGATTACTCCCCTCGCCCCCCTGCTGTTTTTCAATTTCACACACAGGCTCTAACTGTCCAAAAAAAAGAAGGATGCTGCCCTAGGAGGAAAGTCTTTCTGTCTGTTCTCTCTGTAATCGGAGACGGGCCGTGCGGTATGAAGCTCCCCCCTCTCTCATTTTGCTTTACACTTCTCAACACTTTCTGTTTTTCCCCCCCTTTTTTTCTTGTTTACCTGAGTTCTTCACTCACTTCTCACCTCTTTGCTTTTTCCTTTGGGGTCTATCATGGCCTTACCTTCACAACCGACAGGGTTTCAATATGTTTTTCTTCTTCTTTTTTTTTTTAACTCCTTTCCTCAACTCGTAATGTCCTTGATTTGATGCCCCACAAGCCCAACTTTAGCTGGAGCTTGATGAACAAGTGAGGTGCTGAGAGGCTAAAACAACAGGGTGCAACCAGGATGAGACAACAACACTGGGCTGCGGGTGTGTGTGTGTGTGTGTGTGTGTGTGTGTATAGACAGAAAGTTCATGTGTTTCTTGGGAAAGCTCATGTCAGAAAAGCAACAGAATATCTTCAACATGTCCGTCCATCTGTGCATGTGTCTCCGAGTGCGCCTGGATTTGCGGCTGCCCTTGAGATAGAAGTCAAGCTTTGAAGCAGCAAACTGCCTCCATAAGCACCTTGGAAAGTGGATCCAAAAAAATAAAAGTAAATAAAAAACGTTCAGTAAACTGTTTTCCACACACTGAGTGCAAACCTTGAAACTGCTGCAAGCTTCTTCTTTTTTTAAAGATGAGACGACAAGTGTGGGTTTTTTTTTTGGGAGGAGCGAAAATCAAAAGTGGCTCATGCTGCTCCGTTAATGGATCTCCACTCGTAACTCTGAGTTAATCCACTCAGAGGAGCCTCTTGTTTGCCAGATTATGGCGGTTTTGTCAGGATTCTGAGTATCCCCCGCGTTGATGAGGAACTTCTGATTTGAAAGCACTGCAGCCTCATCAAACACACCGACAGCAGAGTAGGAAGCATTTTTACTTCTAAGTGTTTTCTCTTCTGCTTTATTTTTCCAGATAAAATGTCAATTAACTAAAATAAGCTTGGTGCATCAGCTTCACTCAAAGGGGTACAAGAAGCCAAACCAAAGTATCTGAATTATTGTTATTTTCACACAGTTTGAGAATTTGTAGAAAAGGAACCATTTCTTGATAACACAAGTAGACAATTGTAATTTAGCGGAAAATCACTGATCTAGTTGAACAATTTCTCTTTGTTAAGTCAAGACGGGCCTGTCTTTGTTATACTCAGTTTCACCCTTCCAAGTCCAAATTTTTGGCAATAGACAAAACGATGTCCATGGGATGCTGGACTCCCCGATCTGACACGGAGTAAAGAGCACTTTCAAGTGACAGGCAGTAAAAGGGGGGAACGAGGAGATTGATGAATCGCCTTAAAGTTTTTTTTTCAGTGCGCTCTTTGAAAGTGTCAGAGATGGTTCCTGTCCTCTCGCCGGCGCTCTGAAAATGTGTTGGCCACCTCTGCTTGCTGACTGCATTTTTAAATGTTTGATGTGTTTCATGTTTGGTCTTCATTGGAGGACAGTGCCACAGAAAGAGTGGAGAGTTTGGCTCTTTGGGAAGCAGCCATTGTGGAAGGATCTCACAGGGACTGAGTTAGTCGAGTCAGATTTATCCCCTGTGCGATAAAACACTCACAGTGGGCACCAGTTAAAAGAGGCAGGTATTGTTACTAGCCTTCTATGTACGGGCGCATTTAACAAGGTACAATGTTGTTCATTTTATATATCGAGTAGGATCAATAAAGTTTTATCTAATCTTAAATTGTGGTCATATATTTTTTGTCATCAAAAAAAAGATCTGAACAAACCAAGAGAGGACAAAATACGTCATTAGTTCCGACTGTACTTTGATATAAAACAAGATTAATGAAATAATATTTGGTAGTGTGTTAAAGTTGAGTCCCAAGTCCCATAAACAATGAGATCCTGCATTAGCACCAGAACAGGTCTCCCAACAAGACACACACTGCAGTTGATTTTACAAAGTCCATCGTCTTCTTACTCCGCTTTGGCTCATTAACACGCTAAGAAACTGTGGATTATTTTAGCGGTTGGAAAGTCTGCTAGCTTGCTAACCATCAGAGCCAGATCAAATGACCTCCTCCTGCATAGTCGCAGTTGCTAATATAGGATTGGACACTAACCATTTGGGGAGTGGCTTAGCAAAGGGCCAATTATGTTCAGAAGTTCTGTTTCAGATGACAAATCAAACACTCACAACAAGGCGGTACTAGTATGCATTGGAATCCACGCTAGTCAACTGGCCCACTGAGACCCATTTCAGGCTACACGTCCGACAGAGCAGACTGTGAACTGTCTGTAGTTGTGGTCAAGCCTTTTTTTTTTTTCTTTTTTCGCTCCACATCTTAACCAAGCTCATAAGAAACACTTGGAAGCCTTCGGGCACTTTTCACTGTAGCTTTAAGAGTCGGCCTGTCGATGGGAAAAGTTTATTAATGCGGTCACTTTAGAGCAGGGTCAGGTGGACGCGGCCTCTTTTTTCCAAAATTTATCTTGCAAAATGCTGGTGTGGTTTTATTGTGTTGCGAGGAACGGCTGCAGAGCGGCCATACGGCGGCGGCACAATCCTGCAAGAATTGTAAATGCTGGCTCAGAGGTGGTGAAACCTGGCTGCCCCTAAGACCAACACTGAGGGCTGCTTCAAAGGAAATGGATTTCCACAGCACTTGATGAAAGGTGAAGACGGGGTATGACGATGATCCAGAAGCAGGTGTGTTCAGGGAGGGAGTTGTTTCTCGTCAACTGTTTTGACAAGCTGGATGTTAAGTGTGTGTGTGTGTGTGTGTGTGTGTGTGTGTGTGTGTGTGTGTGTGTGTGTGTGTGTGTGTGGGGGGGTGGGGCGGGGGCAGAGCGCTGTGCTGGTTTTCTTGTTCTTATAAAACTGCTCCTCATGGGTTCGCTTCCCCCTGGATGTGACTAATACCTTGTTTCTTGGAAATGAGGCGGGGGCTGTGAGGGACGTAGTGGACCCTGACAGGAGGTATGTGCTCTATAAGTGGCATCCTGTTGCCGCGCTAGTGGGACCTCGTCCTGCAACCTGCTAGTCTCTGCGCTCATGTTGCCCAGATACAAGAGCGCCCGTCCCCTCTTTTGACCTGGGGGTTTGTATAACCTGTGATACGATCCAGTGGTTACCCACTCTCTGCTTCCTGTCTGTCTGGTATGCCTGCCTCTGTCTGTACATGTCTTCCTCCCTCCTGGTTGGGGTTTGACTCGAAGGCTTTCTCTTCACGACACGCTGAGGTTCTGATTGGGAGCCAGAGCACCTCCAGCACTCCAACTGTCCTTCCCGCCGAACTCAGGTGGAGTGATTCCAGCAAGGTCATCCATGTGTGTGTGTGTGTGTGTGCGTGCACAGTGGAAAAAGTTTTCTGAAAATGATGCAACTTTGGATTAGTCACAGAACACGTACAGTTGGTACGTTTAAAATGGGTGAACAAAGCAATACAAAAAGCTCTGTGTGGCCAGTGCACTTGATAAATTGTTGTCTGAGCAGGAAATTTAATAACCCAAAAATAGATATCAGTTGCATGCTGCGCTCAAGTCTGTTGATGAGGTTTCACTGAATATTTTTAGTAATGTCACCAATTATTTTATTTTTTTTTTATAAAAGTGTGAAACTTAAGAATGGTTGCACAAATTAAAATATTTTAAAGTATACAGGTGCAGTTTTTCTTTCTTTCCTACCCAGGTATGACCCGCAGGTACCCTGGGGGGCGACTTCAGGAAATTAGGCTCCAGTTGTTGAGAGAAAACTGGAGACTGCCACCAGCGGTGCTTTGTCTCTGTGTTGGCCCTGAATTTAGAAGCCTACAGTGACCACATTCGGCTTCCTTTAGGTGGAGCTTTTACCTCTTTTTTGATCTTGTGGCTGAAAAAAAAGTGACCAGAGCTAGAAAGAGAAAGAATTTCAATTTTGGTCAATCTGTGGGTGAACTAGGACACGACGGCAGAAAAGTAGGTGCAAGTTGTTGAGAGGAATTTGGAACTTATTGATAAAAAGCTCTGAGAAACATTTTTGTTTGTCTGTTTTTTTATTTTTCTTACCCTTTTTTTCTGAAGGCAGGGGCTGAATATGTGTCTAACCAACCAGGTTTAAAAATCAAACACCACAGCAAGACACTGGTTGGCAACAATAATTGGCCTTTCAGACACATTGGTCTTTGTTTGTGTGTGTGTGTGTGTGTGTGTGTGTGTGTGTGTGCGTTCCATTAACCACCAGACTTAATGTTAGACTCTCAGCAGTGGTAATAATATTCTTTTTTCCTCTGAGCAATCAAAGATTAGAGTTGCACCATTTCTCCGCCGCCACACAAGCATCAGCTCAGCCTGGAGCTTTACGACACCGCAATAATGCAGCGTCGCTCCTTGATGGCTGGCATTGTCTACCTTTCCCTGTGTTTTTTTTTTTCATCAGAGGTAGACAAGGCGGGGTGGGGGGTTTTGGGGGTCTCATTACAATGAATCGCTTTCTTTCTATCGGGCTCTCGCCATTGCTTGATTTTCAAATCCCCCGTGCTTACCCTCGCCCACCCTCCGTTCTTGTTAGCAGGACAGGCTTTGTATTACCCTGGCAAGTCAGTGTGTGTGCGTAACCGCTGTGTGTGTGTGCGAGGCAAAGTTTCAAGCTTTAGCGGCGCACCGCCAAACTTGTCGTTGCAGGGATGCAGAGGAGGAGGAGGGGACGTCCTCCCAAAACTGCGCCTGATCGTTTTCCCCTCGTTCCAAAAAAGCAATCAGGGGCCGCGTGGCCTCCCCCCGCATCCTCCCCCAACCCCTCCCCCGCCCCTGCTGTTCAATCACTCTCCCCATCACTGATGTAATTTGTCATTAGCCAACGGAGAAACTTTTAATTGAGTCTCCGCTGTTCGGGAGCAGACGACGGCCGCTTCCTCATCTCATCTGGGCTGTTTTTGTTTGCCTTTGTTTTTTGGTGCAGAGGAATAACCTTTGTGTTTCTTCATATTTGATTACCCAGCGAGGGCCGTGCGTGTGCGCGTGTGTGTGTGTGTTTGCGTCTTTGACGAGCTAGACGCTCTGCCGTGGGTGAGTCTGCGGCCACTTCGCCGTCTTGACCTGCTGCAATTAATTTCACCATTAAAGTGAGGTCTCAAGGTGAGTTAGAGGGATTTGCGGGACAAAGGTCGGTGCGCCACCATTTATGTATATTCAACAAAATTTTAATGAAGCAACAGTCATTAAAAACCCGTATCAGCGCGGCGGGTGCGCAGGGTTTTCTGACTGCTGTTTGCAGGAGAATGGCAGGAAAGATTTAGCCGTATGAGCGTTTGGGCAAAAGTCAATTTAATGTCAGTCACAGTCTCAAAAGCTGCCAGAACACTTTCTGGGTGTTAGGTGTTATAAAAAAATGTTTTCAAAAGTTTCAAAAGTTGATTTTTGCCAGTTTGTAATGTTGCCTATAGAGTTTCACACCTCGGCATGTCCTGTAAATGTCTATATATTTCATATATTGTATATTTGATTGAATATATCAATTTTTTATGGATGCAGTTTGAGTGAGTGAAGTGTTTTTTCTGCTTACTTTGATCTCTGCAGCACCTGCATAAAGCACTATTTGTTTCTGTTTATGGACAGAATTTAAACTTGTTGATAAGAAAAGCAATGTAAACAATCGCATTGATAGAAAACTTGAAATAAATGTTTTCTGTCTGTGCTCACACAGTCAAGAAAAAAATATTTAAAATCACTGGAATGGCAAGCAGCCAGACAGATAATAAACTGAATTTTTTATAAAATATGACTTTAGAAGAATTGCAGCAAGCTTCTAAAGTGTTCATTTCTAAATTCTCCTCCTATTCAAAGAAAATGGAAGTGAGTCTAAGTTCATTTCCATGTTTCTTCGTTACACACAAGTGGCGCCAGCATGTTAAATAGCTAGCCAAGGAGTGGGGGAAAAAAACGCAAATAATCTCTTTGAGGTTCGAAGGGCAACAAGTTTGCCAAAGTTCATCAAGTTTCTTTCCACAGTGGAACTCCTCGTTGAATTGAAATAAATCCCCCAATGCCTAAGATGTGAAAATATTCTGCCTCATGCTGTTTCTTTTGCCCACAGCGGCTGTCTGGGTGTATCTCTCTCTCTCTCTCTCTCCCTCCTCTAGAATTCCATTTCTTCTCTGTCCCCGCACGCTGTGTCGGCTCATCCCCCTGGGGCATATTCCCTCGTCAGTGCTGCTGTTAATCACCTTTCTACTGTATCCCCCTGTTGTCAAAGTTGCTTCCGCTATTTATGCCGCTCATTGGACGGCTGCTTACTCGGGTTAAGCTGAGCCCCGCTGCGCCTCGCTGCCCCTCGTGTTTCTCGGCCCATTCAGGTGTCCGTCACTCAGCCGCGGAGCGAGTCTCTTTCAAGGAGACCGAAATGGAGTTGGGTTTCAAGAGTTGCAAAAGTTTTGGGTTTTTTTTTGTCTTGTTTTGTTTTTTTTTTAATCCAATTCAGCAATCTAATCGCAATCAGGCCGTCGGCCAAAAGTAATTACAGAGAAGATTAAAGTAGGTAGCAGTTTGCCCATTATGTTTTTCTTTATTTTTTTGATTGACATCTATTTTAATGTTACTTTTGTGAAATGTTGCCTTCTTAAAACATCAAGAAGGACAAAGCTCAACAACTCATCAATTAAAAATAAAGATAAATACTACAAACATAAGAATGTAAGTACATAAAGTGTATCTAACAATATAATGCTACTAATATTAGTATATTAAATACCTACTTCATCCATTTTTGTGTACTTTTACGATCTTGTGTGCGTGACTGCATATGAAATCAGCTCACGTAAATTGGTCCGGTCCTGCCCAATAGGTCAGAGGATCAATAGTAAGAAAAACAGAGGAGGGAGAATCTATATGACGTATCAGAGGCTGGCGAGCAGCTGGCCGACGCTCCTGTTGGCGGCAGAACCAACTGAAATCAAGCTTAAAGGGAAAGGTGGAGGAAAGAAACCAGATCCGTGACAACCAGTTGTCTGTTCTTTCTGTGTTTTTAACCCACTTTTGATGATTTATCGCAGACGGTTAAGGAAAGTCGGCATGGTACTAAACACACACATGGAAATCTAATTGGCTGCAAAAGCGATAACACAACTCGGGGGCAGTCTTGTGATTTACAAAGCCGCAGTGCACAGGAGTCGACTGTTTATCCGGAATTATCTTTGTCTCTATATCTGTATTGAAAACGCTTGTAAAAACACAGTTTTACTCACGTCTGATGAGTCCAGCAGACAACTGCTCTACACAGACGAGCCGAGGAAGGCGGAGCTCTCATTCAATCACTGTTTCATTGTTGAAGTTGCAACAGCGCGAGAGCGAAAGGGTGATTAGACACTGTTCTTGAGGACTCCACTGCCCAGTGGAGCAACGTGCGCGCACGTGTACAGCTTCTTCACCGTCGGCCGCACGCTCTGATCTGACAGCTCTGTGATTCCGGTGGCATTATGGGATGCCAAGATTCATCTGCGCGGTTGACGACGTCCCAGATCGTGGGATCCCCGATGACAACAGCTAATTGTGCTGCTCAGCGCGAATCGTTTGTCTCAGATCCCACCGGCAGGCCGGCACGACTCGGGCAGAGACACCTCGTGCATCAAACACGACTTTGATTTTTTTTTTGTTTTTTTCTCCCTCTACTCGGCACCTGCGTGTGTGCGCACGCGTGTCTTATTGTATCTCTGAGCAAATTCAATCAATTCTCCCTTGTTGTTCGGCGAATTGATGGCTCCTTAATATCCACATTTCCCATTTTACCTCCCAGCCTGAGACACGCAAGTGTGAGCAAAATGGATGTGCAGGCAAAAAAGGAAAACATGCACACAATGCCACACGCGCACAAAATGCCACACACACACACACGCTCACGCGCAGGCATGTACACTTTTGGAATTCCATTAAAAGGAAAGGAATATTTTTTGCAGGATTGCGCGGCTGATAGCCACAGAGCCTCGGCCCAAGAAGCAGATCTGAAATTGCAAACACGATAGAGGGTGTGTGGGTGTGTGCGTGCAAGCGTGCGTGTGTGAGTGCGCGCACGCATCGATAATGGTATTTCTGGATATATCCCAAGTTATTACTGTAAATCAGAGCGGCTTTCAAGACCTTTAACACAAAGTAACAGTCCCTAACAGCAGCCCCACCGGACCGCCATATAGAAATTACATGAATATGGATTAGAATGAAGAATGGCAGTGGGGAGCGGGAGGGGGGTATTAGGATAAAGAGGGGATGGTGAGAGAGAATTCCGGGGAAACGAGAATGGGCAGGAGGAGAACGAGGTTAAAAAGAGGGAGCGGCGGCAGTTTCATGGGAGGCGTAGCAGCGTGTGGAGGAGAGGAAGTCGGAGGGGGAAGGGGAGGAGGAAGAGTGCAGCGGGCTGAGAGACGGCAGGTGGAAGGGCAGAGGCCGAGGTTTAGAATGGAACGGGAGAGAATGCGACGGAGAGAGAAGAAAAGAGGGAGGTATAAAGAGGGGAAAAGCCACGTCACGTGAAAATGTCCTTTGCTGCGGAAGACGTGCAGCGCGCTCACCTCCGGCCACCTCTGGCCACAAAGGCATTTGTGGAAATGGCCGCTCCCGCGTGAACTCTCAGTCACCTCTCGGACATTTCCTCAGGCAAGATTCATTTATTTTTATATTTGTTTCTTTTCTTTTCTTTTCTCAAGCCACAGACTTTAACTAATGGGTCATTGCGAGCCGAAACTTTGCGCCACTCGGTATTATTTCGGTATTGAAGCACGTGTTGACCTCGGCAGCAGGAAAACAAGGAGAAAAAGGGTTTAGACCGAGCCTCTGCAGGAGAACGACTGAGAGAGTTTAACATTAATAGGAAGTCTGTTTTCTCAGAACCAAAGCGTTCGCCCCCAACCATTAAGATTACCTCGCCATTCAGCGCAGCGACAAGCTGCTCCAAAATAAATCTTCCACCTGTGGCCTTGAAGAACAGAGAGAGAGAGAGAGAGAGAGAGAAAAAACATGTACAGCGGCCATCCATCCTTGAAGTCTTGCATGTTCCAACATGGACCTTCTGCAGACTGAAAAACATGTCTGTTGATGCATTTCATGTTAGGGAACATATAACATATAAAATTAATATAAAGTCCTTGAGCAGGGCTTTTCAAAAGTGTCCTACAGAAGTTTGGTGAAAGGATCAGCTTGTACTCTACAAAATTGATTTGCTCAGGTGCCAGCGCTACACACACACGATTCAAATAAAGCAAAGCGGCTGCAATTTTGGGAGACTGGAGCCACAATGGAGCCCCAAACTCACACAGTCGTGAATAAATTTAGACTACTGGGTAGAAACTGTGTAATATTAAGTTGCTTTGAGTTGATTACCCTTTAGCTCAACCATGGGTAAGTGTGTTAACTATTGAAATACTCCACGTTTTCTCAGAGTGCAGATCTTCAAAGGTAAATCAATGTAGCACCTTACCCACGTGATAAACACAAATCACCTACCACATCACACTGGTCGGGCTCTGGGTTCTTATTTTTAAGGTTATTGTTGCCGTATCAGGTAAGTTGAAATAAAAATAATCAAGAAACAAAATTAGTTTGGTGCCTCCACATAGTAGAATATAAAATATAATAAAATAACTGATTGACTCTTTTTTTTTTTTTTACAATTGTGTCATCACACTCAAATGGATTAAATGCAAATGAACATATTTTAACAACTTATTTACCATTTTTTTATCTATTTATTAATCTATTTTTGTTTTACCTATTTACTAATAATGAAACATTGTGTTTTTCCCACCGGGTTACACCAGTAAATTAAGTTGATTAAGGTCCCTTTGTGATCTATGTTCCTTTGCGATTGAGAGGCCCAAGTGGTGTGTACCTTTTTGAAATTCACCAGATGCTAATTTTCTGTTTGGAGACGATGTCGTGGACAACAATCATCACATGGGAGGCACAATGTCCAGAAACACGTGCTGTGAAAGTGCAGCTGGAATTCAGAAAATTGGGGCTTCGGCAAACATGGTAATGTTGATCCTTCATGGTAACATGGATCCCCGTTTTAGAAGCAATCGTCTCAAAATCTGAGTGAAACGTCAACTCTTCAAAGTCCTGGTCTTTTTTTCACGTACGGTGAATCTGAGGGTGAGTATATGTGTGTATATCCGTTCCTCCCCACCAGGACTTTCCCTCAGAATGTATGTTCACGCTAACTTGCAGCGTCACACACTCGGATATGTTGCCCCAATATCCTGTCCCCTCCCCCACGACCACCCCACCTATTTTTTTTTTTTTTTTTACTCCGAACATCAGAGAACTTCATTTTGAGCTTAGAAGTTTGGAGTTCAAAGAGATTGAAATCCGCATGTGTAGTCTCAAACACACACACGCACACGCACACACGCACACACACACACACACACACACACACACACGTCCCCTGCAGATGTATTCCCACTATTATTGTGCGAAGGAACACTATTAAGGAAGTGCTGTGTTTGCATCTGCTCAGAGTGTGTGTACAGCCCAGAGCGAGTCATCTATTTCCGCAACCTTCTCCTCTCCTCTAGTCAACACAACGGAACCACTCAGCATCGCTGAACGCAACTCTCCAGCCTCGCGGTAGCTTGGGGGGGAGGGGGAGCGAACGAGGCCTGGCCTCTGTTGTTGTCGAGTGTTTTTTTTCCCCTTCTTCTTCTTCGTGGATTTCTTCCTCTCATTAAACCGCCCTCTCACACCCGCACCCCCTCGCTGCCGCAATCTGTTAATCTCAATATTGTACCGAGGCGCGTGTGTTGTGCATGCGGATGCCTGCGTGCGTGCGAGGCCCAGACAGAAGGAGCGGAGACGCCGAGCGCTTCTTCATCCAGCGAGCCGCTGCCAGCAGTCACACCGCCGGCAGCAGATAAGGTGTCATTCGATACAGAGCCGCGATAATGACCTGGGCCTGGGCCTGGGCTGAAAATGGATCGCATGCTTGTGTTGTGTTGTGGTGTGTTGTGTTGTGGTGTGCGCGCACGATGGGCCAGTGTTGTCTTAATCCCGAGATCGCCGTCCACACATGCACGCACATGACGGGAGCGAGCGGCGGCACAGATATAATAACAGCGATCGCGTGAGCGCCACAACCACCACCATCACGCGCCGCCTCCACCCCTGGTGGGAATATCTCGATCCCACCCCACTCCGCCGCCCCCTCCGCTATCTCTTAATGCTTATTACCGCGTGCCTACGACCATGCGAGGCGCGGTATGATCGCGGCGCCCGCGCGCACTCCGCCAGCCAATGCAATGTGTGTGCGAGAGCGAGGCGCGCGGTGGCGGTTTCCTGCGGTGCTGCAGTGCCATCTAGAGGCGGTCAGAGGCTGAGCAGCCCCGAAGCAGGCGAGTCACACCGGCCGAGCCGCGGCCCTCCGCCTGCGTGTGTGCGTGTCCACACACACGCTTAAAGGTGAGAGAAAGCCGAGGCAGGGGGGAAGGAAACAGCCTTGTGTTCATGCGTGCGGGGGAGGGGGGTCTCTCACTGCCGCCGAGGCTCTTTATTTCCTTTTTACCTCTGAGCATCATCAGCCCCTACGTTTCCCCTCCGCCAACACTACCTTAGACCCCTCTCCCTCTGCTGTCCCCTCCCCAATTTATTTTAGCATCGCCCACCTTACCCACAACCACCCCCCTCGCCTCCACCCTGACTTCAGACAGATGGCCGAGAGCCACGCTGTCCGCCACACAGGTGCGTGTGTGAGAGTGCGACACCGTGGTGGTTCTGCTGCTGGAGTTGAGGCACCAGTGAGGTTCAAGACTTGATCACAAGGTTGCAAGATTTAGCGTTGTATTATTTAGTATTCATTTATTTCATTGCTCCCTCCCAGAGAGCTGTTGATCTGTATTTGTTGTTTAGGAAATGTTTGTGATTTACACTGAAATTCTTCTTTGTAATTCATCCAACATGTTATCGGTCTATCTTGCGATACTTACATCCACAAGTTGTTGCAGTGTGTTGTGACACACTGGCAGTTCTTTGTAGTTTTATTTTCAAAATGAACTGGATATTTCATTTATATATTTAATTTCTTCCACGCCTCACTTTCAGTCCTGTTTGGCGCCGAGTCGCCGCCTCGTGCTGCTGCGCCTATCGAGGAATGCTAGTTGTGTACGACTCTACTGGAGGGCTGCAACTCTTCCCTTGAAGTCTCCTCCCACACTCGCCAACGTTGAAGCTGCGCCGCGCAGAATCTTCTGCTGCAGCCATTTGGATTCAGCTCGCCTCTCCGGGGATGTGATTCAAATTTTAGGCTGTTTAGTGGTGGAGGTGGTTGGGGGAGAGCGAGGGAGCGAGCGAGGGAGCGAGCGAGGGAGGGTTGATTGATGAGCGTGGCAACGAGATGTATGAATCACAATAGCATTTTGATTACCCTGTTTGGACGGGAGATCTGCTTGCAAGTGTCCGCGAGCTGCCTCCTCTTCCTCCTCCTCCTCCTCCTCCTCCTCCTCCACTTCCTCTGTATCTCCTCGATCTGTTTATTCATTTGCTCCCGCCGAGACGCGGCTATCCTCATCTTCCGCTCCCCACCTTCCCCGCTGCTGTTCCACCGGGGTTAATGAACGACTCGGCGGGAGTCTGCGGCTGGTGTTGGTGGTTGTGTGTGTGTGTGTGTGTGTGTGGGGGGGGATCCTTCCTGTCGCCTCCCCGCCACTGTTCTCACTCACCGGGCTGCGCCGGCAGGAAGCGGAAGGCGGCGACTTATTGGATTAACTGTTCGAAAGACTTCCTGGATGGTCCCAGTTAGGGATCGGATGCAGCTCTAAAGCGGACAGGATCTCAGCCAGTATTGTTTCTCTCAGTGCCAGCAGATTAAACGAAAGAAAGAAAGAAAGAAAGAAAGAAAGAAAGAAAGAGTCATCCTTAAAAAACAACAACAGCTCACGTCTACCTCTTCACCACCATTCGAACTTTTGAGGCAGCTTTCAGAATGGTTTGCAGTCAGGTAGTCAGTGAAGAGCCTGAAAGTCTGAGTGTGACGTGTGGTTGTGTGTAGGCGACAAAACATCTGGAAAAATATAGACAACATCAGGTGAACTGTGGGCCTAGCAGGTCTATTTTAAATGTCAATGAGCAAGTTTCCATTCATCCTTTTTAAGGCACATTTTAAGGAATATCACGTTGTGTTGTGTTTGTGCCTTTGTGCACCACACAACACAAAATCTGTGCATCCATGTTACACTAATGAACCAAAACAAACGTGAAACCCTTCTGGAGACTCTTTTTTGCTTCATTTTGCCTTTTCCTGTTTTATTGTGACACTTTGTTAGTTTGCCCTCCTGCATCCTGTCCACTTTCCCCTCCCTTGCTAATCACCTGACGATCCTCACCTGCGTCCCGCCCACCACCCTTCACTAGAAGAGCGTCTTCCTTGCTGCGGCCGTCTGGCTTTGGCTGTGTCTCAATTCAGGGTCTGCATCCTTCGAAGCATGCATTTGAAGGCCAGTTGCGTCATGGCACTGCGCGAAGGCTTGTCCCAATTCCCAAAAATCCAAAGGACGCTCCAAATGCGCCCTTGAAATGCGCCCTACTTTTAGCCGTTTCAAAGGATACACCGCTACTGTCCTTCTCGTCCTTCTATATCCCAGGATGCTTTGCGTGCTGCTGCAAAGCATCCTGGGATCTTGGGAAGTCAGCTGAAATTGCGGCATCTACTGGCAAAGACACGGCATATAAATTTAAGTATTCAAATTTCACATAAAATATTAGGTTTTTAACGTAGGGTTTTTATTCATTTGAACATCCAACGCCATGGTTGGATGGCGAACCCATGGTTAGCTTGATGCTATGGAAACGTCACTTCCGGGGTTGGCCAGCAGGAGGGAACTGTGGTGACGCAACCAGGAAATATGTCGAATGCTAGACCGTCCCGTGTGGTTACCGGGGAGGCAGGTCTTGTTTCATCCTTCTCGGCCGGGTCCTTCGGAGGACGCTTCCCTCGAAGGATGCAGACCCTGAATTGAGACACAGCCTTTGTGCCTCAGTGAAAGTGTTCCGAGTCCTCTCAGCTTCTGAGTGTGTCTTCTTTGTCCTCTGCCAGTTTGATAGACGGCCCGCATTTCGACTAGTTTTTGGAAGAAACACTTTCCCTGTTTTATGGCCGCCTCAGAGTCCAGCCCAGTCAATGCTTCTGATACAAAGCTAGGAAAACTTCACTGTGAAGTGAGGACTGGCAGTAGCTCCCTAGTGGGGCAGAGGCCATTGATCGTGTGCAGCTCTCACAGTTCACCCAGAAATGTTGCAGCATTTACGTCTGTTAAGTAACCCTTAAGTCAAACTTCTTTCAAAATTTGATTCTACCCATTCAATTCATCAATATGCTTTCCTGTTTGTAGCTAACCAGCTAAAAAAAAAAATTAGCTGTTAACCCTTAAAGCACGCATGCCCAAAGTCCGGCCCGCCAACTGATTTTAAGTGGCCCGCGGCTTCTCTCTGAAAACACAACGTGATCTCTTCAATCTCCACCGCTGGACTCCCCTAACCCTAACACTAACCCTATCAATTTTGGCCACCAATGAAAAACGTTTGGCCACCCCTGCCTTTTTTTTTTTTTTTTATGGACTGTGACAACAATGTCTCAGGTCAAAACCAGTCAGTGTTCAAAAAGCCTTTATTCATAAACAAAGCCACTCACAGAGCAATTTAATTCAGTTTTACAAGATGTTCCAAAGCAACTGTAGCCTGAAGTTGGTCCTTCTTACTGTTCAAGCTATAATTATTTTTGCCTTGAGGAATCTGGGAACTAGTTTGTTTTGTTATTTTATGAAAAGCACAGAGCTACAGGTCCTCGAGAGATGACTTCTACGCTTGTTTTACAAAAAGTAAATGAATGCATGTCAAAATTGAAGTAGTCAGTGTGGCTTCCAAATGGCAGGTTTTGCCAATTGTATAGATGTAATGTGTGTGTGTGCGCGCGCGTGTGTGCGTATGGGAGAGACAGTGGTTGCAGATCCACAGTAAAAGACCAATGTCAACAGAGGAGAAACAGTAAAGGGCTTGAGGCAAAGTCACAAATGGATAAATTAGCTGTTTTTTTTCCCTTTCCATTTGTTTCTTGGCTGATTGAGCATGATTGGTCGATTAAATCCCCTCAAAATGTCTGAGTTGCTGAGCGATGAGGAAAGTCAAACAAACAAACCTGATTCTGAGACAAAAACTCTTGAAACCATGACAAGGCAACGCCCCTGTCTGTCGTCGGTGTTTTAAATTAAGAATGCAAACAAAAGGTTAAATTAAAAGAAGGATGAGGATGAAATGGGGTGCTGAGGAGCTGCCTGAATTACTTTTATATGTGTGTGTGTGTGTGGAGGGATCGGACGTGTGTGTCTGCTGGTTTCTGCCCGAGCTGCGCAATGACTTGTGGGTAATGCCTCCGCCTGTGTCACCTCAGAACAGCATTTGTCAGGGGAACGTCGCTGTCAGAGGAACAAGCACATTTCCATCTCACAGTCTTTGTTCTTGTTAATGTAATACAATACCACCCCCTCTGCGACCACACACACACACACACACACACACACACACACAGGAAGTTTACTTTTATATCTATTTTGGTTCTGTCTGTTTGTCCCCTTTTCTCCTTGTATTAATTTTTTAGTATTTCTAGCTTTCCAGGTGCCTCCTTATTGACACAACCCCAGTGAACAATCCACTGGTTGCACTGAGCCGATGGCCTATTGCTGATTTAATAAAAAAAAATTTGAAAGCTGATTGTGAAGGTTTCCACTCAATAGGTCCAAAGCCGTGATAAACTTGATGATGAATAGTGCGAGGAAACGACCTGTGAATTTTCTGATACCTCAACACCCAGAGCGTCTTCTCTGTCATGGCAGATCACATCACATCTGCGGACTTTTGAGAATTTCTTTCTTTTTTTTTGTCACCTGCCACTATGATGAAAGTCACGTAAATCAGTCAGAGGTTGAGGCTCCTGTCTGACTTCGAGAGAGAAATGTACCCGTCATAACTGACAAAATGTGATCAGAGTCTTTGTCACGGCTCTCATCACCGTCCTCGTGGTCATCGTTGTCGTCATCACTGTTGCTTTTTTATTGTCATCATTGGAGTCATAACTGTCATCACTTGTCATTGCTCATTGTCATCCTCATCATTCTCCTACTTACCCCTTTCTGATTGAGTCTCATTATCATCCTCTCATCCTCATCGTTCTCATCGTCACTGTCGTCCTCATACTCACCCCATCGTCATTTATTGAACATTGTCATCATCCTCATCCTCGTTGCTGTCACCATCATTGACGTATTTTTCCTCATTCTCATCGTCATTGCCATCTTTCTCATCATCATCACCTCTCATCGTTTGTTGTTCTCTTCAGTCCTCACCAGTGATATCATCCTGTATGAGGTTCCTAACTCAACGTGGAAACACTCTATAGGTTTCAGTGCATCTGGCTTTTCTGTTTCTTTTTTCTAAATCCAAGCAGATAAACCACTGTGACTCGTTTCCATTCTATCCACAAGGCTGCCGAGGATGGCACTGAATTTATCATCCGTCAGCCACATAAATATATATTATTTCATCCTGAAGGAGCACCTGCCTCGTTTTTAATCAATTTACACACTACATCTTCCCCGGCAGTAAATACCAGCTACTTCACATCCTTCCAGCCACCACGGCTATTTGTGCGGCGTGAATGGAAGAAGCGCCGCCACTTCACACCGGTGCAGGGCTTATTTACCAGCCCTCTATGGCGCCAGCAAGTCATATAGATTACAATGTGCAGCTATGGGCTATGTTTATTAATGCATCCCCTTTATGTTGTGGGGCGGCTCCACTGCAGAAGCTACTTACAATATCAATGGCGGCCCAGACGCGCTCGCATTATCCTCCATCGCCGCCGCAGCAGCCAGTTCATTTCTCTCTCTATCGCCTTCTCTTTTCCTTGTCATTCTCATTTCCTCCGTCTTCCAATATGGTGATTTTTAATCACCTAATATCATGGCACACTGAACAGATTGCCATGAGCCGCAAGTTGAGGCCACTCGAGACAAAACAAAGAGTGAAAGGGGGTGGGGGGGGCGGCTCTACCTCTAATTAAAATAAGCAAATCTGATCAATATGGCCGGGTGTGTGTGCGTGTGTGAGTGCGTGTGTGGTGTGTGAATGTGTGTCCATGCTTCAGTGCACAAGGAGTGCACGTATGTTCCTGGTTGTTTCACATCCACCTGAATTTGCCTGATTGATTAGAAAAAAAACACAATGTTTCTGTTTTGTTTTTTTTTCAACTGTCAAAATCAACTGTGGGAAATCCACCGATGCCAAAATGTGCTTCGATGCGGCGCCATCGTGCTGGTGACATCGCGACGGCTGATTTGTCTTGTCGTGTTCACAATGCCGATGCATTTGCATGTGCAAAACTGGTAGCCACAGAGAAAGCAACGGCTCTGCGGGCACGTCCATAAAGTTCAACAGAAATGCTAGAAAACAAAGGGTAAAATGGCAAAAAGAAAAGTAATGATTAGATTGCCTCAGTGTTTTCCCCCCGAGCCCTTTAGCTGCTGTTGGAAGAGCTGAAGAGCTCCTCATAGTCGAAGCTTTAAAGAAATAAATCAAGTAGCTGGTAGCATGCTCTTTTTCAATCAGAAGTGGGAAAAAAATAATTTGATGTTGAAATATAAATAAGTGTCTAAATTTCAACGAGACTTTGTAATCTGAAGGTGGCTAAAAGAAAACTTTTTTTTTTTTTTTTCTGGAAAATGTGGATGTTTGTACAAAGTAGTGGACTAATCAGCATCACTTTTTTCCCCCCTTTTAGAATCATGCTGCTAGCATTTCCTTTCAAACTGCACCGCTTCCTCCTCCTCCGCCTCCTCCTCCTCTTTGTAGCCATCAGTGAAAAAGTAAATAGGTCCCCAGTGTACAGCCTCACTAAAGCAGGCCGAGATGTTCCCGTGGGTTTATTATTGTCCAAGACGGAGCAGATACAGCTGATAATAAAACAAGGGCTGCTGCCAAGCAGAACTGGCTGAACTCAACAGTTGGCAGCTAACAAGCAGAGAAAACGGCAACGTTCAGGCTTCGGTCGGTGCGAGGCGGACGGACACACCGACACGAGTCCGCCAGTCTCTTGCAGAGAGGTTTAACAGTGGGAACCTCCCGCTCAGTGTGAAAACAGGAGCACACTGTGATCGAATAATGACCGAGTTCCTTCTTTATAGGAGGTGGTCTAGTCTGAATGAGCGGTGAGCACAACTGGAGTTTTATTATTATTTATTTTCTTTTTTTTCCGTTCTCAAAACTTGGTCTAAAATAAATTCTCATGATACTTGTAAAACTTGGGTGCCGTCTTCAGTCCTATGGTACTTTAAAAAACTTTTTTTAGGTACTGTGAAAAATGGCAAATACATTTGCATGAAAAAGGTCTTCAAATAATTGAAAAGATATTGAACAAAAATGATTGCTCGCTTTGATACATTTTGTATTTGTAACCCAGGTTTACAGAGCCCTGGGTTTCTTTTTGTATACAGCCGGACCGCAGTGTTACTGCCCCTTTAAGGCAGGTAGCGGTGATTTATTCTGTTCCGGTGCGCTGGGGATGTTGGGAGTGATCCTCTCAATTCGGGATGATCTTTGAGCGTTTCTTCTCTCCTCCCTCCCTGCCTACGGTGCGGTGCATGTCCATGTGGTCGTGCCAGTGAAGAGAGATGTTCGATTGAAAGTTACGAGAGAAACGATTAGAAGAAGATTTAAGAACAATTCAAATACAGACAACAGAGGACCAGGGGCTTGTGCGTTCCAAGTTCCTGTGTGGCCTGTGGTTCCGTTTGTTGCCGTCGTCCAAAAGACGTCAAAAAGTTGTTCCCGGTGAGTAGCACGGCACCCTAGTGGTGGCCAAGCTTCGAGTTAGGCCTTAATTGTTTTTTGTTTATGAAAACCAGTCGGGATTTAATGTAGCTAGCTAATGTTTATGACTGTGGATGTTGATTTATGAATGCTGTGTGTTTTGTTTTTTGTTTTTTGTTTTTTTTCTTGGTCGCTGTATGTAATTTTTTTATGGCCGGATTGCTCGGCGTGAGCTAATTGGGGCTCACGCCGACAGTATGTTCTACGAGTTTGGTACATCAAATGTTGTTGAGCTATAGTTAATTTGAATTTTTATGAATTAAACAAGTGATTCTATGCCCGCTGTGCAGGCTGTTTTTTTTTCCTTGGGTTGGAGTCCTGCTGGATCCCGTCGCTGCCGTCCACCGTCTCCTGCTGCAACTGAGCCATTTTCCATCTTGGACACCACCTGCTCCTACCATACTGACTGTGGACTTGCACTGAGAGAGGGTGGTAGGATTTTCTTTTTGAGTGCACTCATTTTTATTTTTTTCCCCCTCCGTTATTTACAGGGAATGCATTTTTTTACTTGTTTTTTTTCCTGAGATCTCAGAGTTTATTTTGAATGTGAAATTGAGGTGGAAATATGTTTATGTGTTGATTGATTACCAGATTTTGATAACTGTGTTTCTTGATTATTGTCTCCAACTTGATTTTGATATTTCATTGTTTTTTCCAATATTGTGATGGTAAAGTCCCTATCTTTGGTTTAATGGATTATAATTTTTTCCTAAACATCACTGCTCTTCATCGTGTGTTTTTTTGGGGTGGAACTCACACATCTATTCCAACCAACCGGTATTAGATAGTGTTACATATTGTATGATGTTTTGTGCGTTAATATGATGAAACTCAATTTCACTGTTTAGGTGTGATTGTTGTTTGTCTTCAGCTGGAGGCTCTGTATAGTTTCCAACTGCCAAACAACAAAAAATAAAACAAAAAACAATCTGTGTCAAGGAATTCTTAAGCTGAATGTCTGTCTGGGAAAGAAGATGGTTTTTCATTTCACGATGCCGAGGAGAGAGAGCAGCAGACACGGAACAGACAGTTTAAACCTTCTCTGCCAAAGTCATACTTTCCCCAGAAAATATTAAAGTCTTACTGCGCAGCTCAGCTTCTGTTGAACTGCTAAACATTTCCTGCACAGCTTAGCACCTGAGCGTGAGAAATGGAAAATAAATGTCGGCCAGCGGACGTGACATGAATTAGCCGATTGATTAGCTCGAGGACAGCGAGGAAATAAATGGACGGGTAACACAATGCTGCTTGGCATCAATGTGAGAGTAATGACTCCAGCCAATGAGTCAAAGTGACTGTCTGCACCTGGGATGCAGCTGATCGAAAGGAAGAGCAACACATTTATCATCTGATGGAATTTTTTTTTTTTTCCACAATTTGTTTATCATGCAACACAAATCATAAAGAAAAGCTGCGCGGCAAGACAGCCATTGTTATGGGGTTGCATCAGGATGCACCAATAAATAAGATATGCCTTTGTCATCGTGATTTGTTTTTTTGTTTTTTTTCTATACACCTGGGCTCCAAATATCTGCAGGAAATTTGCACATTTCTTTTAGATCACAATCTCCTCCTGGTAGAGGATGTTTGATGGAAAGCAATACACACTATAGAGCCTCAGTTTGTTTTTGGAGTAAGCTGAAGTTGGATGTATTTTCAGTCATATTCACTCCTTCGTGTTTTAAAACCTGGCTAGGATTCTATCACCACCTACAACTTTTTTCAAAAAGTGTTCCTGTCTCAAGTTTCTTTGTGTGTATTTCCATCTGAACGAGGTACTGTAGGAACAGCTCAAAGGCTTCCTGTTAGCGCAGGGGGCAACAACTGATGCAGACAGCTGGTTTGATGTAAAGTGATTATATCTACAACAACAACCAGGAGAAGAGGATTTTTATTTTTTTTTATTTTTTTAACCAAAGTTAAATGTGCTGCTACTAAATCATCCATGCTTAACCCCTTTAGCTCGCAGTCACTTCCTGCCTTTGCCTGAAAGCCGATTGGGCTAATTTTTGTAAACACTTTCAACTGTGGTTTGTCAAGACTGACGTGGAGGACGTCACAGTTGGAATCATCAGTCATTCAGCTGCTTTGCAAGGCTGCCTGTCACGTGGACACGTCACAACGCCCACTCCATGTTTTACATGCAACATTAGCACGCAGTACAAGCCAAGGGAGACTGCGAGTTGGTCACTCAAGAGCATTGTTGTCCTTGAGCAGCTTCACCATGACGGTAACGGCAGACTGAGAGCGGCGCGAGTCGCTGCTAACGATGCAGCTGCACACTCAGAGCTCATTAGAAATGTTTAGGAAGTTGTCCAATTGTAGAAATACTGTTTGCAGGAGTTGTCGCACGACGTGCTCCTCTGCGTAATTCTCAAAAGTACCAAAAAAAAAAAAGAAAGAAAAAAAAACACTGGCAATAATGAAACCATAAAACAAAAAGTGTCTTTGACACTTTTATCTACTTTTAATCTTCCCCGTGGAGTCGAGCACCATCCCCTGCTTTACGGAGCCGCTATTTGTGAGCGTTTGCCCAAGAGACGCCCTGTTCCTCCCCAGTTGTGGTGTCACACTGCTTTTAACGATCTCACCGCGGCCTTGGATATGAGACGCTCATCGTGTTCAGTTGATGATGAGAAGAATGAACAAAAGCCTGTGTGCTCTGCCCTGGTTGTTGTTCTTTACATTTGTCTTTTGGAGGCACAGCAACTGGGGGTTGAAGGAAATAAGACAGGAACATTTGGGGAACCTTTTTTCCCTGTTGCCTCTTTCATAACTGCAGGTGTTGCCTTTGTGTGTCTTGTTTGGCATTTCCAGTGTGTCAAACTCAAAGCACTGGTTGGCATGCATCACAAGAGCAGATTTACAAATCAGTGTGTGAGACTGCTACAACAGTGCAGCCGAATGAATTACTCAAAATAAACAAAATACATAAATAAATAGGATCAACTCCCAAAATTAGTACCTACTTAAGATGGACAATGTGATGCGAGGGTTGGATTTGCATTGTAGGCGGGAAATATTAGTAAGTTTGTGACCAGTATCCTTGATTTATTTTTGTTTGTTTTTAAATAAAATAGGAATAAAAAATTGAAATGCTAAAAAATGTAAAGTAACCATGCATGGTTTTTGCCACAAGCTTTCCTCTACAAACTACAAACTTCTCAAAAAGCCTGAATAAAGCCAGCCATGTTAGCAGAGCAGTTTTCATTTCATGCACGCTTTGATGCTAAGTCACAGTAAATATACTGGTAGGCCTGTCACTGAAGGTGTTTCTACCTACTTTATTTACATTAACCAGAAAAAGAGATGCTGTAAACAAGTGACTGGACCTTGAGTCCCGTTATTGACTCGAATGTCTGACGCACTCAATTGCATTATATTGCATCTTGTATTACCCAGTATATCTAAATTATGGTAGTGGATGAAATGAAATAAACAGTACTTACCTTTACTGCAGCCCTTGGTCGTACAAAGCAGCTTGTTCGCTCCATTCACTGCGGGATATTAGAGTGTAATATCGCACTTTTGCAGTTCAAGAGTTTAATTATCTTCGGGCTGAGAAATTAACTCCGCCAAACGCTCCGCAAACACCCCGGTTTCTTGTCTTTATCTTTTTCCCTCTCTTCACCCTTTTCATCCTGAGCAAACGTGTTCCTGGCACGCTGTCCAGCCTTCGCCCCACTGGATTTTACCTGCCGGCACCAGCTGCCAAATGTGTACAAGCTTTTAGCACAGTGACTTAGCTTGGCGGCTTTCCATGTGTGTAAACACACGCTCGTGCGCACTAGACAGTCTCACACACCCACAGATGCGCACTCACACACACACACACACACACACACACACACACACACACACTGCGTATAACACCGTAGCTTGCCGACACGCACGCTGGCTATCGGCTGAAGTTTCATCTCCTTGTTCAGCTGTGTGAAGTGACTGTGTTATTAAGTCTGCTCTGCTGAAAGGGAACAAAGAGAGCTCGGTGAGACTGTGCGCGGGCCCGTCAAGTCATAACGAGGTTCATCGGGATTTAGCCAAATGAAGTCAGACTTCATGAAACTTTACTTTTTTTGCAAGAGTTTGAGTTGGAAAACATGAAAAGTACATTTAGGGGCCAATTTAATTGGTGGCACTTTTCACCACCAGCTTGTCAGCCAATCACACGGCACTAACTCAGTGCATTAAGGCTTGTAGAGGCGGTGGAGATGACTTGCTGAGGTCCAAGGTGAGGGTCAGAATGGGGGTGGAAGAGGAGTGAATGCAGCTGTTGGTTGTACAGGGATTTTCACCACATCACAACAGTCTCCAGGATTTACAGAGAACGCTCCTGAAAAAGAGAAAATATCCTGTGGGCTGCAGTTGTGTTGGAGGAAAATACCTTGTTGATGTCAGGGGTCAAAGGTCAGAATGGGCAGACTGGATGGAGAACACCGAAAGGCATCAGGAACCAAAATCTCAGCGTCTCAGTACGATCATCAGCCGGTACTGGCGAGGTGCACCTCATCTTCTTCAAAACACCTGCTATTACCTTCATGACTAAATCTTTTTCATGTCACTTAAGGATCCAGAACCAGTTTAAGAGCAGGTGCCAAGTGTGTGTTTACATGGTCACTTTTTTTATCAGTCTGACTGAATTGTGTTAAAATGAGGGATCAGATTTACCCATTTACATGATGATTTATGAGTGACACGACCAAATGAAGAGGAAGACCGTAACACAGCGTTACGCCACCTCCTCCAATACGATTTGAAATTTCAGAAGACACTATTTAATTGAAATGGAGTGTTTACATGATGTGATATTGAGGTCTGTGTTTAGTCCTATTAGGGTCCATAAAACCCCACCTGGACAAAGTCAGGACAAAATAAGGTTTCTTTAATTTTTCCATCCAATGAAAAAGCAACCTGAACCTGAGCACGACTGTTAAATATTGTTTCACATAGGCCTTGTTCAGACTGCCAGCCAAAATACAATTTTTAGCCCTTCCAGATTGAAACCGGGTGGCTCTTTTGTAGTCTGAAAAGTCAAAAACCATATGAACTCTGGTTTTTGCAAGATGGATTGAAGTCTGAACAGAATCAGATCCCATTTGGACACTTGCTAAAAACAGTGTGGACAGTCAACCTTAAAAATCAGATTTAAGAAGGAATCTGATTTGAATCCGATTTGCCTGCAGTCTGAACGCAGCCATACCGACGTGCAAAAAAAAAGACAGACCTACAACCTTCTTGCAGTAAGGCAGATCAGATTTAACCGGTGAACAAATTCAGTCTCAGTTCTGATTTGTGATGCTGCATCCAAAACTTTTGCTTCAATTTTCCTTTGCTGTCAAGATGTTTTTCTGATGGCTTGTGGACTGAAGGGACGAGTGAAAACTGGCTGGCTGGAGACGATGCAAGATGATAAGCACAGAGGTCAGTATTTCATTCTTTTTTTTTCTTTCTTTCTTTTTTTTTTGCACAAAAACAAAGCACCCACTCACTGGCATGTGCGCACAAACACGAAGTGATTTTTGTCTTCCTTTCCCGCTGTTCTATTTTTTCCTCTTCCATCACTCACATTTTGACTGACAGTTCACCGGGGGGGAGACTGTATCCCGACAAGACAAAGCCGTTCTGCTGTTTGCCAGACAGGGTACACTGGAGAAGAAAGGCATTGTGGGAAAAAAGGGGGCGAGATTCAGACATCACTGGCGCTGAGAGGGAGGATCGCGTCTCTTTATGCTCCTGCTGGATGTTTTCACATCCCAACCTCACGTACGGCTCTGCGAGCCATAATGTGTCTGACGCGAACAGTGAGCGCCTCTTATTTATATTGATTTTAACTCACAGTTAGTCGACCGTCTGAGTCGGGTTGTTTTGATAGTGTGGAGAAAACACAGGTGGAGAGAATACCGAGGTACCTGCTTTTGATTTCACTGGCGGGTTGAGATTTGAAATTGAGCATTTTGACGGATTGGGTGAAACACACATATATCATTACTACTACCACTGCTACTACTACTAGATTCTGCCACGATATAGCATCAAAAAATTACTTGTCTCTGCTGTCTCTGCCAGTATTGTAACTGTGTTACTGTTGCTGTGTTTGTTTAAAATTTGTTTTTTAATTGTCATCAGGTTGTGTTATTACTTGATGAAGGTGTTGATGAAAATTCAATTTAACCTTGAACTATTGCTGCTATTTCTACTACGACTCACATTGATAATGGTAGCTTGATTATTTTAAATAAAACAGTTATTTAAGAACTACTCTGAGTTACTACAGTAATTCAACTTAGATGAACATTATTTAAAATATACAAATTCCACCTTACAAGCTGAAGGGATGGCAACTCACCAGAAGACGGCTATGGCAGCAGACAATGAGGAGGAAAAAACTTATTTTTCCACGTTGTCTGAGCTGAGCAACTCGCTGCATCTCTGGCTTTCCAAAAACTGTGGTGCTGGAGCTGTATCTTCAGAGTTGCTCACATCTGGCCACAATTATATTATGTAATATATTTAATTATATTTCTTCTACATAATCAAGTCGGTGTCAACAAGGATTCCTTCGTCATCATCTACACATCACTGCTGCTGCCTCACACTACAGGATAATGTAACATTTTAAAGTGTAAGAGGATTTCACATTAAAACACTGTTGAATTACTCTTATTGACTATTCTACTTTTCATTCTATTTGATTGTCATTAACCATAAGATTTAAGATTTTAAATGTTTTTAAGGGTTAAAATAAATTACACTGGGCGACACTAACCAACTAAAGTGCAAACCAATTTTTACTTTCCAGTGTCTTAATGGGTGAGACGACTGCTCATTTCAGATTTGATGGTGATCTGGTTTCAATGAAGATAGAAAAAAAAAAATACTTGAGCCTGAAAGTGCAACACAACAGGGTTGCACCAAAATGAAAAGATACACAAGTGAGATTGTTAAGTACAGTTTGAACAAAGGGAGATTTTCTTTTGCCTCTCATAACAAAGCAAAACAACACCTTATTCTATAAATAGCATCTTGTTTGGGTAGGGCTAAAGCAAATCACCTTCCTTCCGCCTGCAAAAGCAGCTTCCAAATCTCACTTTGTCTCCGAACCTTTTGAAAATCTATTTTCCTTTCGCCCCTTGCCATTCTTTCCCTCCTGCCTTTATGAAATCATCCCCTCTGACATGCACAGCAGACACATCTGGATGGGTGGACAAGATAAACAGACAATAGACTTCTGTTGTGGGGGGTTGGGGGGGGGTCGGAGATTAACAAATACCATCCCAAGCAGGAAAAAAAAAATTGAGAATAAAACACTTGCCGGGTTTTATCAGCGCAGAGATAAACCCGGTATCTGTTCCTTCCCTTCTACTGGAGCAGAAACACTGCATGAATAAATGCTCCCTTAGTCACGTCAGAGCTTATTTGGCAACCTGTTTCCACAAAACATTTTGTGAACGATGCACTCTAACTGATTAGAAAGTCAGAAGAGAAAGACCTCAGCACCTCGAGAAAGCTACCAACTTCGTAGCAAATTAGAGGGTGTTTCGAATTCAACAGTTTCAGTAAATTTCCCAGCGCGATATCCATCTTAATGCGCATTAAAAAGGCTTTATGGAAACGCAGTTGGCTGCCGAGGAGTGACAGGCTTCAGGGTGTTTGAACGTCCACTATCACCACAGGTTTGAAGGACAGCAGAGCTCAGCAGACGTCAATGAGGCTGCAGGTGTTTTCTCTTTAGATTCCTTTTTATCATCTTTAGTGCTGTTTTTAGCTCGAAGAAGAAAAAGTTCTTCTCCATGGGCTGCTTCTATCTTTGATAGCCATCCCTTGAGATGAGCAACCAAAATACATGACAATCATTCACATATATTTTTTTTGCCTTCTTTGCCTCAGGTTGGTAGAAGTGGTTGCCGAAAGCTGGAGCTTATGTGAATAACCGAAAAACAAGAAGGGTAATAAAGCTTTAAATTTGTCACCCAATAAGACAGCAGGACGAAAAAGCCCCGGATAAGCCGGGAGGAAAGAGAAGGGAGTCACTTTTAGAACTCTCCTCCTCGTCCTACTGTGTCCCCTTCATCCTGCTTGATCCAACAAGTTTCTGCTACTTTATTTCGGTTTCTTCCTCATGTTCAGCCTCACCTTCACTCGCCTCACTGAAGGACGGAGAGGAGAGGAGCTTGAAAGATGCACTCTCACCAGCGAGCAAATTGCAGGCCTGGGCACACCTGCACCGGCAGCAGCTGCCTGCGCGCTTCGTCCACATCCCCACAACAAAGCCAGAGACGTCGCCTTTCCCCCCAAAACGCCAGGCGCACACCTCCAGCGTTTTTCCGTTTCTACCGTGCGTCCCGTCTCCCTTTCCCCCACCCCAGTCTAATTATTTAGCGAGCGAGGGAGGCAATCTGCTCTCCCTTGTCGCCGCTCAAGTGCCCATTAGAGGGAACTCGCTTCATCTTTCTAATGAACGGATCACGTTAAATGAGTTGAAAACTCTCGCGTTGGGAGGTGGGAAAAAGGGAGGTGGTGGGGGTTGAGGTGCAGGTAGGGATGAAGGAGACTTAGGGGACGCAATACCAAAGACAGCTAAGAGGAGTGGTTTGATTTACTGCCCACAATTTATTTTTTTGATTTCCCATGAACCTTCCCTCCACTACTAAAAGTTGAAAGTAGCTGCACGTTTTTCGCTAGTGCTTTGCTCAGGAATAGGAATGGAAATGGAAAACTCCTGAGTCAGTCACCTGCAGTGTTGTTGGGATTACTCCATAAAAGTAATCCAACGACTGATTACTCCTTAAAAAGTAATCTAAACTACTTTGTTATATAAGTCATCAATTATTAATCACTTTTGTTTAAAAAGATAAAGCAACAGTTGAGGACGTCTTGTTTCCTGCACATAACGTACAACGAACCACAATATTCTATCATTTAGACGAGATGAACTCAAAATAATGTTGGTATTTCCAGCTATGAAACGCAATTGCTTGTTTTTCTTTTGCCACCGCCATGCTTGTTTTGGTGCGTCATCGCATATCAATGACGTTGCATGTACGGCTGCATCATCAATCTGCGACATCATTGTTTTCGGTTGTTTTTCTAAATTTCAGACATTTTGTGGGTAATAAGACATTTTAAGGTTGCAAAATATTTCAGAAAAATAATGAAATCGTCACTTGATAAAGTAATTACCATTTTTTTTCCAAAGTAATCCCGTTACATTACTCTGTTACTAAACACGTAGTTTAATTACAGTAGTGGATTACTTAGTAATAGATTACTCGCCAACACTGGTCACCTGACATTATCCAACACTGAGGTGGCTGTTGACATCCATCCGGCCACCCACCCATCAATTTACCATAATCGTTCTTTCCTGCAGTCAGGGTGGCCTTAACATGAAGGTGGGGTTACACCCTGGGCAAGGTCCACTTTCATTGCAGGGCCACAGAGAGACAAACAACCATTTGCACTCAACATTTACACAAGTGGACACGGTTTTGTTGCCATTCAGCCTTATGGGCATGTCAAGGGACTGTGGGAGTGAGCTGGGCCACCCACAGAGAACTAGCGCACACAAGGAAGACAGGCAAACTCCACACATTAAGCCTGCAGGTTGGAATTAAATCCACAACCTCCTTGCAGTGAGGCAACCATGCTGACCGCCATGCCAGCAGGCGACTCAAATATTTATTTGTCTGGTGGAGGTGGAGGGTGTCTAATTAGTTTAGTCATGCCTGGGCACGGTGATCAATTAGCGGAGGGACAGCAGCTCAAACTCTCTAATGCCGCTCAGAATCTCAAAAATGATTATGAATGAAGGGAGGCGACGGCAATCGTTCAGCGTTACAGGTCCCCAACACAAAATTGTCAAACTTTAGTGGCCGACTCATGAAATCAATCCCCCGGCCCCCGGTGATGAATCGCAAGAGTCCGAGAGGGATGGCATCGCACGGTGACGCGGAATGGGAGGAAGATTGAGAGATTATGGGAGAAGAGAGAGGCAGGGATGAAGGGAGGGAGGCGGAGGAGAGGAAAAATGGTCCCATCCCCAGGTTTGGGTTAGAAACACTTATAACTCAGGACCATAGATTATGACAGTCCAATCTTCTGGGCTGCTGCCTGAAAAATAACCACAAGCGTGCGGGTGCCACATGCACAAACACACAAGTATGTGGAGAAAGATGGGGATAAAGTAGAACGCGCAGGGAGGGAAAAAACAGGGTGCCGAGCGAGAAAGACGGCGGATGGAAATGAGGGAAGGCTGCGGAGCTGTACGGGAAAAGCGGAAACTGCGAGCAGGATTGATGAGGGAATTTGCAGGTGTGAGTGTAACAGGAAGGTATTTGCGGAAGTTGGAGATGAGGAAAAAATATTTCAAGGGCACCGAAGGGACAAAGACAGTTTGTTTGATGGAAAGGCTCATCGTGCCATTTGGCCGATTTGTCGCAACAGGGATGGTGTGATTGGAAAAACACAATTTTTTTTAGATACTGGAGCCTCACAAAGGCTCCAGCTTCGACAATGTGAAGGTCCAGTGAGGAAGGAGCAATAAAGTTTGGGAAAGTTGGTAGTCGACACGAGACCGTGGCTCTTAATTTAACCATGTAGGTGAAAGAAATGAACTCAACTCAATTTTTAATGACTAGGTAATTAGGGACCACATTTAGCGGGCAGCAGTGCCTACAAAGGCATGTCTGCCGCGCTCATACAAATCAGAAGGAGCTGCACCCTGCACTATTCTGTGAAAATATCAAAGTCGTGGCGGTCGACGGCAGACAAGGACAAGAATGGCGATGGCAAACATCTTTCAAGGTGCAAACTTTAAAGCTAGTCAAACTTTATGACCAACTTGTTTATACAGATTCAAGAGGAACCACGTTAAACCCATAACACTCCTAAACCCACGACCACTGTCACAGCATTCCTCCATCTGAAAAGCAGTCATCACTTGTCTTTTATACCTTGTGTCTTTTTATCATGTCATTTTTAATTATTTATCTCTAATGTCTAATAATATAAATTATCACCGTTTTTTAGAATTCTGTTTCATTCAAATCTGTTTTTGTTCAGTGTGAGCATATCCATCCATTTCCAATACCCACTTCTTCCTGAGCTCAGGATCACGGGGGTCTGCTGGAGCCTCTCCCAGCTGTCATAGGGTGAAGGCAGGGTGACAGTTCATCGCAGGAGAGACAAACAACCACTCACGTCACCTCCGGACAATTTAGAGTTTCCAATTCACCTCACATGCATGTTTTTGGACTGTGGGAGGAAGCCGGAGAACCCATGCAGACACTGGGAGAACATACAAACTCCACACAGAAAGGTCCCAGGCCGGGAATCGAACCCACGACCTGCTTGCTGTGCCACCGTGACATGTGAGTATGTGTGATGTTTTATTTATTGTTATATTATTTGGTGCAATATATGAGATAAAACTGAGGTGAGACATGTTTGATTCAAATAGGACCGTTGCTCGTGACCGTGCATCGATAAAGCTTGGGAAAGGGCCAATAAGAGGTGTGTATGCTATCTAGCATGCTAACTTCTGCTGAGACTTGAGACAGACTTGAAATAACTTGGAATATTTCCATATTTCCCTTTTACAAAAAATGTCAAATTTTTAGATATCCAAATTCCAAATCCCAAACTTGACATTCTAAGTTTGAGTTAAGGTTAAACCACCTGGGATCTTCTTTCCCTCTTTGTTTCCCACTGGTTTAACCGCCCATCCCTTTCACAGTTTCAGCACAGGGAAACACGGCGCGCCTTTTTTAATTTGACCTCGACGAGCAGAGCGCAGATAAAGAGTGAAAAGCGGAGGGAGAGGAAGAGCTGGCGAGAGGGTGGAGGGAGTGAAGAGGGCGGGGTCGGCGAAGGCAGCGGGGAGCCGAATGGTTAAGAGTAATAGAGGTGAGCGGCAGGAGATAAGAGGATGAACAGAATGTGGCGGCGGAGGAATACACACCGCTGCAGGAGTGCGAGAGGTGCCGGCGGAGCTCATTACAGCTTATCTGACACCCACCGCTACGGGCCCAATGGAGATTGTGTATGTATGAGTGTGTGAGTGTCACTCAACATCATTTATATATTTCTTTTCCCTCTACAGGAGGTGAATCTCTGACTCTGGCCAGCTGTGGTCAGGCTTCCAAACTTTTGGGGGATTGCAACCACCAGATTTTGATGGTGAGAAACGCCAGACCAACTCTGGGTCCTGCAATAATCAAAGAATTGCCTGAATAGGCCTCATATGACACCATGTACAAAGGTAGGTAGGTATGTAAAAGCAGAGGCGCAAACCTCAAAAGCCAGTGGAGAATCAGGACACTTTGTGAGTCTTGAAGAATCAACTAGACGACAGCCGTCCTTTCAAGAGACATCGGCGACATCATGAACTTATCGCCATAATGTTTCTTTCGGTGTGAAGGAACAGGACGACATGTTTAAGTGCCAAATGAACAGTGCAAGGCAGTAAAATGCGCAGAACCGCGCTGCTGTTCTGTCTTTGTTTCTTCTGGCAGGAGGAGCTTCATTATCACCGGAGGACCAGAGAGACGCGACGCAGCATCTGGTGTCATTCGGGGGTGTTTACGGGGTGAAATTCATTAGCGCCCCTCTCCGCCCTCCCCCTCCTACTCCCACCCCCCCACACCGCCCCCTCTCTCGCTCCACCTCCTCGTCACTTTGCCACCAATCTGCGACCCCCCCTCGCTCCATCTCGCCGTCCCTTCATCAATCTGCCATCCTGGCGGCTCGGGACCCTGGACACCCCCCACTCCCAGCGACCCCCCCCAACTCTACCTCTGGACCCCCCCTGGACTGACCCGCCCCCCGTCACTCCCACCCGGGTCTCTCCCTCCGTCACATCCATCGCATGCAGCTCACGCGCTGCCAGTCTGGCTTCCTCCTCGCAAACCCGGCCGACCCACCCACCACCCACCCACTCACTCAACCCGCCCACCCACTCCAGACATTAATCTCCATCACCTGTCTGCACTCAGTAAGCCAGACAAGAGGCGGCCCGCTCTCGGCACCCTCTCCGTCTTCGTCCTCACGTTTTCTCTCTCTCTCTCTCTCTCTCTCTCTCTCTCTCTCTCTCTCTCTCTCTCTCTCTCTCTCTCTCTCTCTCTCTCTCTCTCTCTCTCTCTCTTTCTCGTCGCAGCTCTTAAGTCACCCCATCATTTGCTGCCCGCTGCACCCGTGAAGCGCCATTCATTCGACGGAACCCCCTACTTGCACTCCCTCTAATTTTACATCCTTTGCCCACCCCACCACCTCAACCCTCCCGACCTTTCCTTTTACTCCCCCTACTCCTCCGTTTCCGTCACCTCTGTTATTTTCTATCTCATACTACAAGCGGCGCATTGATCTTGGTTGTTGGTAAGCCTAAATTGCTTTTTTACTGACTGCTGGGATATTTGCTCACTATCCCGGTTTAACCTCTTAATTCCTCGGGGCGCAGCCACCTCACGCCTGAGGGCTGGGACACCAGAGGTGACCTCTGACCCTCCCCCCGGGGGGGCGGGAGTCCATGCGATAAGCAGGTTTCCGCACTCGACCTCACCTTTTGCTTGCGATGAAGGTTGTTCGGGGCTGAGGGCCGCCGAGGATCAGCGCAACCCAGGAGTCTGGTCAGTTTCACGAGTGAATCGATGTCACCGACCTGCTGGTCGCCAGTGGGAAGGAAAAAAAAATGAACACAAACCGAAGAAAAGATACCAAACTGGGATGTTTTTGAGTCAGCTGCACAAACCAGCTGTCAAGGGTGATTTCCTTCAACAAAAGGTTTTATAGTGCTGATTGTGATGGATTGTAGACTTCAGCAAAGAGACCAAACTTTGAAAAGGAGGCGAGGTTTCAAGGATGCATCTGTGCTCTCCTAACTAAAGACTAGGAGAGCAACACACACAGGGGGAACTGTCAAGTCCCAAGCCACTGTGGATGTCAATGCTGATGAGCTAAAAAAAAAAAATTCTAATGACCTGAAAATTGCATATTGCTCCTTTTAAGGCTGAAAGAAAACAATGATGAACAACGCTTTTCATGTCACAACAGAGTTGCTCATTTTCACTGTCGCTATGTGCTCCTTCGCTGTTACTCTTACCGGCTGGAGCTACCTCTGAATTAAGAGGCTCCCAGTGGTGCAAATGGCCCAACATTGCTGCACACTGGTGGCCTCCATCTGCTGTGTCCTTCTGGCTCCACCAGTGGAGAGGGTGGTGTGTAGCCTCCCTCGGGTGCGACCTTAAAGTCATCTGTGCACACATACACACACACACAAATACTCACCCACGCTTCATATAGCAGCCACACACACACACACACACAGACAGGTGGCCCCACCACTCCATATATCGAGAGTATTTAGACCAGCTGACCTTTAATGTCCAGCCAGCGCCTAACACGGCGCCCGTGCACGCGCCCAACACCTGTGCACACTCCCCGCACCAGCGCACGCTCACTTCCTGCAACCCACACACACAGACTGTTTTTTGTAATTTTTCCACTTTGCCTTTCTATTCCATTTCTGTTATCGCACACACACACACGCAGGCGGGCCTAGCAGGGACCCACGGAGACGCGCTGGCTCTGCAGGCTGCAGCTTCATCCATCACCACTAAGCCCGCCTCTCTGTTTCACCACCTTCCATCCATCCATCACTCTCTCCCTCTCATTCTCCCTTTATACCCCCCAGCCCACCACCTCCCCCACCCCCCCCCATCTCCCCCATCCCCACTCGCCCACCGCCTTTCCTCTCCCTCCCTCTGTCATTTCTCTCACTCCCTCCCTCGCCTCCTTACCTCTCACCTTTCGGCCAACCTTTGGCCACGAGCCCCTCTCTCTCTCTCTCTCTCTCTCTCTCTCTCTCTCTCTCTCTCTCTCTCTCTCTCTCTCTCTCTCTCTCTCTCTCTCTCTCCCCCTCTCCCTCCATCCATCTTCGCCGTGGTCTGCCCTCCCCGACCTCCACCTTCTCTTCTCCCCAACCTCACCACAGGCTTCCGTCTCTTTGTCCTCCTCATTCATCCTTTATTTTGAAGTCTTCCACTTCTGAATTTCTCCCTCTCTGAACTTTCTTTTATTTCTTTCTCTCCCCCCCACCGCTGCGTCTCAGTTTGAATCGCGTCACCTCATTCTCACCAATCCCTGCCGGGTCTCCTCTGCGTCTGACTGTCTGTCTGTCACTGCCGCCGCGGTCCTTCTGTGGGTACATCAGCACATCCTGGGTTATCAGACCTGAACCGCTCACTCTCAGATCCTTCCACATCTATTCAAGTCAGAAATGAGCTTATTTGAAAAGTTCCAAACAAAAGACAAAAGAAAAATCAACTTTTTTGGGTGCGGAATCGACTTTGTTGCTTTCCAGCCAAAGAATTCATTTTTAATCTTCATCAGCCCCGACATGAATTCGACTTGTGATTGGGTGTCGAATGGGTTAATCAATAGCAGAGGCGAAGCGTTAACCCAGTCGATGAGTTTAATGGAGCCGGTGTTTGTGGGACGGAGCTTTAATCAGTGGACAAATGGAATAAAAACAGCTTCTTGTCTTCTTCGCCAAAACCTTCACAGGCGTGTCGTGTTTTCATGAAGCCCCTTTGTGAGTGAGATGCCCGTGAGTTGTTGGTGTTGCTGTAGTTGTAGTTCTGTATGTGTGTGGCATTTAATATCCCAGGCCAGTCAGGTGCGCTCTTCATTACGCTGCACTCAGTCTAATTCCACCAGAGCCTGCAGCCGTTTGAAAGCGGGCCAAACACTCGGCTGAGAGGAAGAAGGAGGAGGAGGAGGAGGAAGAGGAAGATGAGGAGGGAGGAGGGCAAAAGGCGAGAGGTGAAATTGAGGATGGTTTGTCAATACAGAGCCTGACATGATACTGCCATGTTCACGCACACACACACCCACACGCGCACTGATCTATGCAGGAAAATGCAAAGCCATGCACATCTGCACCACCTCCTACATATTTTTGTATTAATCCAGTGCATGGAATTAAAAGGTGAAGGATGCTTTCCTGGAGACATAAAGATACCCTCCCACACCCCCTGCTAACCACCCACCCACCCATCTCTCTCTCTCTCTCTCTCTCTCCCGATAAAGCGGCATAAAAGGTGGCTGAGATTAATTCCCGGTTCGGCCGAGGCAGTTGACAAACAGCAAACTGGTCTCCAGGACGTATACACCGCAACGCTAAACAGGCATCATGAATGCATCGACAAAGAGACCAACCTGGACGGAAAGCGTTTCGAGAAGGTCGGAGAGAGAGAGAGAGAGAGAGAGAGAGAGAGAACAAATGGAGCGAACGATCAAAAGAGGGAAAGCAAAGGCGCACGTTCCATGAGAACGCGGGGCCTTTGGCGAGAGACAGTGGGAGAGGGAGAGGAGAGCGAACAACAGCACAAAAAAAGGAGGGAGTCGTGGAGAATCGCAGGGAGAATGAAAAGTCGAGACGCAGAGAGGAGAATGGCAGCGGAATGAATGGACCACACGGGCTGGTACAACCTCCGGCGCTGAGAAATGGAGTCGGTGCCGAGGTGCCAAAACTGCACTTACTCAAGTGGTCTCTGGCTCCAAAAGTGAATCAATCTCCTGAACCTCATCCCCAAATGTCAAAAAAAAAAAAAAAAAAACCACGGCAGAAATAAACATATCTGCAGCCTGCACGGGTGGAGGGAGACATGGAGGGAGAGAGAGAGAGGGGCAGGGACCTGTGGAGATTTTTCGTGTTCGTGGCAGGAGGTGATATTTTGACATGTTTTCTTTTTTCTTTTTTAAAAAACAAATCCATATTAGACCTGCCGAGACCTAAAGCACTGCTGCACTGAGCCGACCTCGAATGCTGATCAGAGCTGGCTATTTAGGTCTGCGTTGTTTGAAACTGTCATGACCACTCAAAAATTAAAGCAGGCCAACGCTTCTCCTTTTCTCAGAACTGTGTAGTATCTATTATGTTCAGCTGCTGTATGTTTGCATGGAATTTGAAAGCAAAATGTCAGGAGTCTTCGGAGACTCTCGCGTCCGTCGGTTGGCTGGAAGCTGCGTCTCGGCTGAACTGCGTTGTTGACCTGCAACCAAAACAAGCAGACAGCCAAATAACTTGAAAATAAAATAAAAACACATATTGAATCTATTTGTGTGTATTCCATTTCGTTTTGCTGTTTTCCAGTGAACATCATCTCCCCCTCACGGCTGCTCCATAGAGGGATGGCCTCGGCCAATCGTCTGCCTCCGTCTGGCCTCCCTATCCTCTGCATCCTTCTTCTTTCGCTCCATCTAACTTTGCGTCTTCCGTTACTCCATCGTGAAACCTTTTTTATGATCCTCCTCCCGACCTCCTGACCGCCACTTCCAACCCAGATATTCACTGTCCCTCGTCTGGACACGTCCGAACCTCCTCAGCCGTCTAACGTGCTCTGTGTCTTTGATGTCCTCATTCCTGCTCCCGCCATCCTGGTGTCTCCCAAAGAGAAGCTCAACATTTTAATCTCTGCTGCCTCCGGCTCTGCCTCCAGTCTTTTCCTTCAGCCCTGCAGTCTCTGAACCAGACAACATCACTACTCTCTTGAACAGAGTTTCTTTCATTCTCGCTGATACTGTTCGGCTCTTTTTTGTTCAGGATAGGAGTGGCATGCTCTTAAAAATTATTGGAAGGGAATACAGAACACGATTCAGGGTGGCAGGCAAAAAGGCCCTCAGCAAATTAAAAAAAAAAATAATAATGTCTCTAACCAGAGAGCCAAACTCCAGACACATAGAAGGACATAACAATGGACATTTATAAGATGGAAAGAAAAGCAGCATGTGTAAACTACAAAATGGACTTATTTGTGTCGGGTTGGAAAAAAAATTAGTAATTATCTAATACAGAGCAGGCCAGATTTGGACTGAAAACACTCACTATATGCTGACAATCATGTTTTCTCTTTGGTGATTCTCTTGGTGTTAAAAAATAGGAACATTTATTAATATCTAGATTACTCAAACCTTTCATTGTCATCACAAGGCAAGGGTCTGCACCGTAGTTCATCAAGCATCAGCCACATCCTGGCAGGAGGGGGCAAATACTGATTTTAACACATGAAGGAAAACACACACAATGGTTCCGCACTTCCCTGGGAGCAAATGTCAGGCGCCCACTGCCACACAGATGGCACGTAGCGAAGCGGAGAAGCTGATTTATTCTGCTTCCCGGTTAATGTGTGCAGCGTCACGGCTGCCACTGAGTGCGCTGAGAAGATGAGAAGAATGTGAAATTCAGTTTGAACTTTGATCAGCGGCGACGACAGAGGCGCGCGCAGATGGAAGTGAATAAGTTGGACTTGGAGGACATGAGGAGGTGTGTTTTTGGATGTGTGTGTGTGTGTGTGTGTCTGCTATAACAGGTGATTGGCAGCTGTCACTCAGCTTCCACACGCGGCTGCCGCCGCTGATCGAATTAACGCCAACAGCTGCGCCCCCACAACAGTTTGAGTCCGACCCCTGGACTCTCGACACGCTGCGCTTCAAGCTCCGCCGCAGACAAGTTCACTCCTTGGAAATTTTCCTTTAGAATTTTTTTTTTTAAAATGCAGTATTTTTGTCACAGGTCCAACTAGGGACGCAGACTTGAAAGCTGCTGTTTGTCAATATTACCGATGGATGCTGAGAGGCTGGAGTCTAGGAATGAGGTGGCCACGCTCTCTCTTGACTTTAAAGTGATTGACATGTTTGTTTTTTGTGTGATTGGAGGAAAAAAGAAAAAAAAAAACTCTCTGGGTTCTGGCGTATAATCCCGTCTGCGTCGAGCTCCGTCCCTCATTTTGTCTCTTACCTGTCAGACAGAGTCTGGATGGAGCTCTGATTTTATTTATCTGCCACAAAAAGGAAAACAGCAGACGAGGAGGGGCAGAAATCGGATGTTCTTTTGTCTCGGCTGTCTCGTCTCTGTCTGTGTGACACTTTCCTCTTTAACTTTCTTATATTGAACCTTGGCTGCTCCTTGAAACGATCACAAATCCCTTTCCCTTCGAGGTGTTTTGTTTTGTGTTTTTTTTCTTGTTCGACTGAAGGGTACGGGGTTCTTTTCAAACAGTTTCCCTGACGTCCCTCCACCTTCTTTGCAACTCTAAACCCACCAATTTACAATCACACAGACAGTCACAGCTGTGGAGAAGGAACAACTGCAGAGTCCTTCAAGTTCCAAAAGGGTAAATTAATACAAGATCTTTTTTTTGTTCTAACACACTACATCTTGTGAAAAGGAAAAATTCCTAAACATACAAGCCATTGCCACAAAAGATGTGTCTATTTGACTTCACTTGGGCATTACTTTTACAGACATGTCATTCCAGTCACAAAAAAACTTAATTTCAATGAGTCTGTTTAGAGGTTCGATGGCTGCCACATAAAAGCCTGTATCACTACGTTTTCTGGCAGAAGGACCGAGGTCTCGTTCTATTGACAAACTTGATGTTTCTTCAAGGCTTTACAGAAGAAATTGTTTTGCACAATGAAAATGTTGTTATTTGTGACTTTTTTGGGGTTAAAAAGAGAAAAAAATGATTCCAGAAAAGACGGATCGTGACAGCTGTTCAGAATAAAATAAAGCAAGTCACAGGCAACATAAATAACATCAGTCCGTTGGTTATTGACTGCAACAAACTGACGAAAGAGACATTTTTTTTCTTATTTTGCAAAGCAGTTTGAAAAGCTTTGAAAATCAAGACAAAGGGCCATTTGGAGGCTACAGCAGTTGGAAATCAATAATGAAATATTATTTCTCAAACCCGTGTTTTTTTATATATTTATATTTTGTGAGAATACAGCCGAGTCTGAGCAGGAAAAACCTGTCAAGCCCGTGTAACACCAGTGCGCTGGACTGGAGTCCAGCTAGCACTTTGGGGGCGTTCTCATTGCCTCGCCTCGCAACGGTACGGTTGTAGGGTGTTCGCACTGGCCGCTACATGGTTGTAGGGAGTGCTGTTTTGGTACCTCAATCCCCCAGGGTCCAAGCGAGACGAAGCAAGTTTAGTGGTGACGTAGCGACGAGCAGGGCACTGGATTGGCTCAGTCAGTGCGTTTACATGCAGAGCTTAATCGGACTAAGCAATAATTCGGTTTTCTCGTCCAATCGGAGTTCTCACCTTGTCCCCGTATACATGCAGCTGAAAAATTCAAATTATTGACAGGAACGTGTCCTCCCAACACTAGGGGGTGGAGTGAGTCTTTTCAGCTGGTCAGCTGCTTTCGGCTGACATATTACATCATTACGATATGTACGATAGTACATAATGTACGTGGTACTTACTTTGCAGATAAGGCGTACCCTATTTCTTGTGCTCAAGGTGATTTTAAAAGGCAGACAAGAACGTTGTTTGCTGTTGGAGGGCTACAACAACACAATGTCTTCGATGCTACGCTTTGTGCCGTCGCTACGGACCCGAAAGTCTCGTTCTTGTTGGATGCGGGCTCGGAGCAGACTGCTGGGAGAGTTTGTGTACAGGTTTTGCAAAGGAATGGTGTCTTCAGTTATACACACGCTCATTAAAGTGCCGACCGTGGAGGAAGCTGGTGCCACTGCACGCCGTTTCCAGCAGAATAACAGCGAAATTACCAAAATAAAAACAAATCAGAAAAACATCTTCTTCATGTGCTTTTATTTACAAAGTTAAAATTCTTCTAACTTACAAAAAATGTGAACAAAAAGGTAGAAAGATAAATACGAACGAATACGTATTTGTTCACGGGTGCGCAAAGCCAAAGCACTCCATTTGCTGCGCTAACTTTTTAAAAAGGTCTCCGTTGCGCGTTATTTTAATATGTCCATCTCTTTTAAAGAGAAGCATCACCCCGGTCTCATCCTCTCTCCAAATGTGAGCATTATTATTCGCGTTTGCCAGGTTTCTGTTTTGTTAAGACGACGTAGTTCTGCGGTCATGAGTCGCGAGAGGGAGGCGTGACGCATGCGCACTCGCATTGTCCAGTTAATAGTCCGACTAAGGCGTATACATGGCAGAGAAATTCGAATTCCAATCGCATTATCTGGGTGTCTCAATCGGAGTTCTCCGATTCCAATCGGAGTTCTCAAACTCCGATCATAATCAGACTAAGGTGTTTACATGCACGTGAGTTCTCCGATCATAATCGGACTAAGGCAATAATTCGAATTTCTCTAGTGCCATGTAAACGCACTGAGTGTCTTCGTCGATGTTCCCTGTCGGAGCGGACATCGACGCCAACTCCTTCGACACAGAACACAGAAGGCGAGAGGAAATACGGATTCGTCGAGAGGACATGGCTCTTCGCCGCGAGGAAGCCTCGAACACCGCGGCATTTAACAAAGTCGTCCTTGGCTCGCTTAGGCTTTAGACCGCCCACGGTCTCGTGATCCGGGGGCCATGAAAACACAATCGAACCGTGGCAAGGCGAGGTGAGTCGCGGCGTGGCAATGAGAACACGCCCTTAGAGTGAAACCACCTCATCACAAGACTTTCAAGTTGCTCAATGCAGTGAGAAAAATACAACATACAACAGAGGAATGCTATATAAGCAGATTGCAGCTTTCCAGGTTTGAACAGTCGCACAGGAACGACTGTAATTTTACAAGTGACGTGTGAATTTGACTCCCCATTCATACCTGGAAAAGGTGAGGAAGCGTATGTGTGTGTGGATTGGAAGAAGCAAAGTGCCAGGTGTGATGTGCGACAAAGGGGCTGTGTGAGCCAAAAGCAGGGAAGTTAACACTTCTGTAGAGGGGGAGGGGCACCACAGCAGCGCGAATGATGAGTGACCGAAATAAAACAGAGGTGGGAAGGGGGCGGGGGAGGGGTTGTGTTTGGGGGCGCGGGGAGATAAACTGACTGTGACAGAGGAACAGTGGAACTCTGGGTTCCTGCACGGGTGATGAGAACCGCCGAGAATCTGAGCAGGTGACGTTCAGGACAGAATAAAGAGTTCTGTTGGTTGGAGGAGGAGGTAGGGGAGGAAGAGGAGGAGGAGGAAGAGGGGATGAAGGAATAAAGGATGGATGTGTCCGGGGAGATCGGGGAGAGGATGACAAGGTTTGCCTGGTGGTGGCTCGCACGCACGCACGCACACACACACACACACACACACACACACACAAAGAGAGACGCACGCTCGGGCGCTCACACACACAGAGGGTGTAACTCTCTTTTCAATTATATGTGACAGCTGCTGTCCCTCTGATCCATGCCTTTACTGTGGCAGCGCTGACAGGAATTATGGCGAAGCAGACAGGTGAGTCAGATGGGAGGAGGGGGGAGGGGCTAGGGTGAGGGTAGGGTGGGGTGTGGTGTGGCGCTCCGGTAGAGGGCAAGCGGCAGGGGAGAAAGTTGCGGAATTAGGAAGAGGGGTATTTAGGCCGGCTATCGCAGCGCCGGCACTTATTTTTTGGAGTCGCGACTGACTTTCTTTTCGCGCAGTGCACGCGAGGGCCAGCAGGGGGCAGTTGCGTGCCCCTGAATGTTTCGACTCGTCAGCAGTCAAGAGTTCTGCTGCTTTCTCGCTGGACGTCAAATGTCCAGAAGGGCTTTTTTTTCGGCTAAGGGGAAAATGGACAAAGAGTGAGGGGAGCCGGTGTAGAGAGTCCTTGACTGCAGAATCACAAACAGCTAGCGTGAATATCCAACTAGCCAGCCAGCCAGCAGCACATATCGCATTAACAAAGTCTGATGAATCAGAAGCTCAACGTTGAAGACTGTTGAGCAGAGGCTTGACTCAGAACCGGTGCTGGTTGGCTTGAACAGGAATAAAAAGCATTTTGTTTTTACACACATTATACCATTTAAATTTCCTAGCAGAGATCTCGGAGGGTTACTGGTGCGTGTGTGAGACTCGGTGTGTCTCACCTCACACGTCCTCCGTGCTACGTTTTCTCGGGTCCTCACCTGCGCTTGACGACCATCAGTCGTCCGCGTCTCTGGTTTCCTGCCTCACCCGGCCGCCGACATTTGTCACCCTCCTTCACAAGCTGCCTCCCAATTTGTCACGAGAGCGGAGCTCCCCCTCCCCAACCTCCCCCCACCCGCCTTCAGTGTTGTCACCTCTGTCACGGCTTTGACCACCTCTCTGTCTTTCATTAGCCGCCTTGTTTCCTCACGCCGCTGTGGTCTGCAAGCCACCAGCGTCTCTGTTGTGTGTGTGTGGTGTGTGTGTGTGTGTGCGTGTGTGTGAAAGCAATTAATTGCTTTCATTCAAACAGACGCCAAAAATAATGGTTTCTGCCTCGTGTGAGTAAACATGCCAATTGCGGTTCATGGTAATGATGCGCCTCACAAATAATGCAAAAATCACTGAGAGAAACACACACACACACACACACACACACACACACACACACACACACACACACACACACATATGTGCCGACTCAAAAGCTAATAAGGTCTGAGAAAAGATGAACCACAGTTCAGAAGTTCGGCCGCAATGTTTCTCCCCTTTGAGCGTGTAGAACGGCTAAGGTTTCGTTTCAACAACAACAACAAGAAAAATAAATGTTGGTGTAGCTTGCTGGTTTCGCCAAACAGAGAGCGAAGTCAGCTATGGTTGGCAGCTGTTGGCTTGTGTTCATTTTATGTTTTCTATGGTGTTTTCTGCTGTCAATTTCCCCCAATCTGTGCACAACGAAGGAACACGTTGAACAAAGTGCAAGCGTGCAAGTTAGATCACAGTATTTTCTTTGTTTGACAGAGATTTGAACATTTATGGAAGCCATGCTTTTATTTCTACAAAAACATAGAAAGTCATTGAAATTCATCAACAGAAACAATCAGTCATTGGAGTCAACAGCTGTATCTATGTACATTATGCTTCTCCCGTCTGTAGCTTCAGTGGCCCGTCGTTTTATATGATCATATTTACTTAGTGTAGCAAGTCATACTGAGTTGCCCTCATTCGTTATGACTGGCTAAGTCAAGTGATCCGAGAATGTTAGCTAGCAGCTATTAGCCAACGTCAGTTTCAGGTCAACCCTGGATCTGCTATTCTTTTGATGCTGCTCGTGATGGTTAACCACAGAGTTTTGCTGCACAAATCTGTCAAGACAGGGTACAAAGTGTTGTGTTTCCCTTACAGCTATTTTGTTGGTCTGACTTCGATTTGAGCCTGCGTGTGTGTGTGTGTCAAGCTTTTATTTAGACAACAAATAGAAACTAGACCAAACAAAAAAGTTTGCCTCAAATTCCTCACCATTGTTCTCTCGGTGAACAACGAGAGTCGACATCTGTGAGCGCACACTGGGCCGGACGCAGCCAGGCAGCTTTCAAAAGTGGGTAGAAGAGAAACGCAGCCCGACTGCATCTCCTCTGGGCTTCCAGCTCAATTCACCTAATGTCGGTGCGGTGGGTCCGAAGGCGCGGCGTAAAAAAACCGTGGACTAGCGGGGAGAAGAGGCCGGCGGCGGGCTGTTAGCTGATGCTATAGAGCGGAGATCACACGGAGCGCAACGCCCACGCTAGCACACGCGACGTGCACGGCGTGAAGCTGAAGGGCTGCGAGACTCGGAGAGAGTAAACTGCTCCGCTCCCTTGCAAAGGGAAAGTCTGCGCCGTGTTCCCGCGCACCCCCGGCGGCGTCAGAGTGTGTTAACCCAGCAGCCTCCGGGGGAGCTGGTGGGTGGCTTCGGAACGGGATGACAGCATCAAAAATAGGAGTACAATAGGTGCTCCAGAACACCTGCGAAGCCCAGATAGACACACATTCACCAGCCCCGTGTGCACACGGTGTACACTAAATGGCTGCCTGAGCTCGTTCCACGGGCTGCCTGCAGGCTCCCATCATTAGCCGACTCTATTTTTGAGGCCGAGGCCGCCAGAGACAACAGAAGAAATGTTGTCTCAATTTCTTTTTCTTTTTTTGGTTGGGGCAAAATACATTTTTCCACCTGTGTGGAATAAAAGTCTAAACTCTTTAAAGCGTGGGGGTAGTAAAATATTTACTGTTGAGCCGTACCACAAACGCTGAATTTGAATTTTCATGGGATTTAGACATGATTTCTCTCTCTCTCTCACTCTCTCTCTCACACACTCTCTCTCTCTATCTCCCTCTCACTCTCTCTCACTCTCTCTCCCTCTCTCTATCTCTCTGTCTCTAGCCTTGAACGATATTTCAGTCAACTCTGATTTATCGTCCATCCAGCTTGCCAACATCAAAGAGTCAGCGTTTTCTATGATCTATTGTACAGGTTTTTTTTTGTTGTTGTTGTTTGATTTCACAAACAACATCAGGTTTCTTTTTTTATAGAAGTGTAAGTAATCAGGAAGGAGCTACGAGAAGCCACATTCTATTCAATCGGGCTCAAATGTGAAAGACTATCAACCATGTCTGTCTGAAGGAGAACCGCTTCCTGTCTTTACGGCGAGACACTGCACCATAGTAATATGGTGTGACCTGGCCAGACATCCTGGTCCAGAGTCTCCAAAGTGTCAGTCTTCCAAAGTTGTACGTTTCAAAATCACCGAATGGAAGCTCCAGGAGAAACTCCAGAAAACAGGGACACCAGAAAGAGGCTTTATTCTTGAGACTTCTTGTTGGGGCAAAGCCAATTTCTCCTACAGATTAATTGACACAATTTCCATCCTGATCAGGGCCAGAAGGGGGCGCTGCTGAATCTAATCACAATTACAACACAACCAAATTTTGCCTCTAAATAGTTTTGTGTTGAGAACCAGCTGGATCCAATCGATGAATACAAAGGAGTCATTTAGAATAATTTAGACAATCATATTTCTTCAATCTTCCCAGTAAATTACTGAGCATTATTAGTCTGATTAGCTTTTCAACAAAACTTAAAGGCGTGCCCTCTCATCATCACCTTGACTCTATGTAATTATGATAAATCGTGATATTTTACCTGGATAAATAAGATGGCTAGGTCTGTCCCGGATCGCTTTCCCCTCCAGGAAATCAAAACGACCAGCAGAAAAAACACGTAGCAGCGGCGGTGGTTCAGGCAGTTCATCCGTCGGAGTGAGAGATGGACGCGCTGAATTCATATCTCACCAAGTAATCACTTCTCGCCGCACCAACTGGCCCGCCACGTCTTCCTCATAATTCATGATCGAAATATTAGGCCACACACACAGAACACACAGCCAAAAAGCTCCATCAGAGATAATAAAGCATGTCGTCGGACGCAGTGACCCGGCTTCTGTTTACGAGCAGATGTTAATATTTGTCAAATTACAATCACCTCTGGCGGGAGTCACGCGGGAAGACTCGTCCAGGTGGACGTCCGAACTGGTTGGCATGGCGATGGCTTATCGCAGGAAACGGCCGCCGCTCCTGCGCGGTTGAGCGCCTCGCTGCCCGCGAGCTGGATGGTGCTGGTACAGAGAGAATGCATGAGTACGGCGGCGGATGGAAGCACGAGTGTACGAGCAAAAAAACCAAAAAAAAACAAAACAGGAAAGAGTGTTATTTCTTTTGACCAGCAGCGAGGAGAAGATGGACGATCAGAAGTGACCGAACAGATGCTACAATAGAGTAAAGCTAGCTGCGTCTTGATCAGCGGCTGATGGTTTTTCCCATCCGACACCTGCGGCTCTCCAAATCTCTCAGATGCCGGGTTTTGTTCCCCGCTGACTTTCTTCGCCTGTGAAAGAAAAAGTTCACAAGGCGGCAACAATAGTTGCTTATTTTTAGAGGTAAAGAGCCACTGAAGGAGGCCACAAAATGCAAACATTAATTGATAGTGCAAAAGTAAAAGAAATATATATACATATAAAAGGTGGAAGAAATCGCAGCCTGCAGCGGTGGTAAAAAGAGCCGCAAGACCGAAATAAAGTGCAGCCATAGGGAGTCAGAATGAGCAGCGACGGGGCTGCAGGTGGTAAAACGCTTCAGGTCGGAGCTGCTACAAATTGTTCCCATTCGGCATTCGTACTTTTTTTTTTCCTCACCTTGATTGAAAAGTGCCATAAGCACGAATGGGTTCAAATACCCATCTATTACCTCAGCTCTTGTCTGGGATAAGTGGCGCCTTTCTCCGGTTCTGCGTTAACTTCTGGCATGGATACCTGTAAGACCACCCAGGGAGCAATTTAGGAGGCGGAAAGGAAAAGAAAGGCAACTGAAAAGAAAAAAAAGGCATTTATTTCTGCCTCATCAGAGCCTCTGCAGGGGGAGGGGCAGTGGAGGTGGGGGGCTCCTGCCTCTCTTCCCCGAAGCTCGCCGTCTTATCAGCTCCCATGATGCTCAGACAAATTCAACTGGTGCACTTGCTCGTTCTTTTTTTCCTTTCGCTCTTTCTTTCCGGCTGTCCAGCTGATAACGTCGGACTCGTCAGCTGCAGCCAGCGGCCTTGTCTCCGGCTTCGTCTCACGGCTCGCCAAAAATAACAAGAGGTTAAGAGATGACGTGCCTCCCCACCCTCCCCCGCCAAACCTCTGAGGTCAACTTCTGCCCGAGCCCTCTTCTTCTGATGCGTCCTGTTTGACGCTTCTAATTGTGCGACGAGATTCCTGTTCTGGTGGCCAAACTTCCCAGCATTTATTCTTCCTGAAACTCCTCCAGGCTCTGTGAAACTGTCTTAAAATCAAAGTTTTTAAAATCTCAACTGATCATGAACTACATTTCCCATGATGCATGTTGATTTTCTGGCTCAGTAGAAAGGGCAGAAACACCCGTAAATAATTCCAAAATGTCCAAGCTGAAAGAAGTGATGGAGAGAAAAGACAAATAGTAAAAGCGTTGAAGAGAAGTTCAGATAATAACTTGTGGTTGAATTTGTTTTGCTCTTGCTTTGGTCTCTGGCAGTTGTGGGGTTGTAGTTCTTATTTTTCAAGCAGGGGCAGCGCCTGGATCTCCACATGGCAGGTGAGCCGCTCATCACGCAGGTGGAGCTCATCTCAATCAGGGCAGCTCAAAGGTAATGATTGTCAGAGCACCAGCGCAAGATCATCTCAGTGCCAGGGTTGGCAGCGTTGCAATAGCACTCTTCAGAAACGCTAAGTGCTTCAATTCTTGTTTGTTTTTTCAGTTGAAGTTGGCCCTCTGTCTCTGTGTGCTGCGGCTTTTGATTTCACAGCAGAACCGCTCCAGAGTGTTTGTTTTTCAAGGACCAGCCTCAAATGTTTGTCTGCCTCGGACAGACCTGCTCCGGACTCCAGACATTAGCATGCAGCACTGCTGCCACTGGCCCACACTGGCTGGCATCTTCACTGGACTCCGGACCAACTCCTGGATCCTTTTAGATGCACCTGCTATAAAATTGCCTTTTCCTTCGTCTGCTGTCTGTTGTCGGGTGCTAAATTCAACTGAAACGTAACTCTTCCCTGATAATTAAAGGGTGCACTTCCATGTGTTCTATTGGTCAATTTGTTGGGTTCATTGTTGATGTAGTCCTTGGCTTATCAGCCAATCACATGACAGTGACTCATCGCATCACCAGCATGCAATTAGACATGGAGACCTTAGTGAGGAGCCATGGACAAAGGCATCAGGGCTGCTGGCACAAGATCAGTGGCTCGCCTCTGCAGCTATTTGGCCAATTGCATGTGAGGATATAGGACTGTGCATTGCACTGTGGCAAGTTGTGTGCCTTCAGAGTGAATCCTTTACAGAACGGGCCGGATTATAACAGAGAGAAGAAGTCGCATCTGGTAATCCAAGCGGAGGCATCTGATCTTCCTCAGCCCCAAACTGCAGAGAGGATATTTATGCTGTTATATGACTGAGTTTGGTTCTGTTATGTGGAACTTCTTGCAGTGTTTTGTTCATTTCTTTTAGTGTATTTAATTAAACATTTTAATTTGCTTGTTTTTTTTTGTTTTGTTTTTTTGCAGAACAAAGGCACAGAAATTGGCAATTAATTAATAGGCTTTTCATAAACGCACTGCAAGTAAATTGTTTTATCAAGACACAAGACTGTTAGCCAAGTCTAAAATAAGAAGCTAAAAATGATACTCAACTGCAAGCAGAAAGAGCCAGCTTGTCTTTGGGAGCCGTTTAACAAGACCTCTCTGTAAAAAGCCTAACTGCCCATCACCATTCACAGAGGCTGCGTTCAGACTGCAGGCAAATCAGATTCCTTCTCGACTGTCCACACTGTTTTTAGCAAGTGTCCACTTGGGATCTGGCTTTGTTCAGACTGGACCACATTATTGACCAATCTGACAGCAATGACATCAGAGCAGAGGAGTCGTCCTCAAATACATCATATAATTGCGACGGCGGCAATAACTAAATGGACTTGTTGCGATACATGCCGTGTTACCGCTGCTTTCTTCTTCTGTCCGCTCCATGACGTTACAGCTCTGCACCTCGAATGGCGCTCTCTGGTCTGACGCATTGGGTCCTACCTCGCGTAGAGTGACGGTCAAAACCGATCGGTGTGTTTGGAGCTGTTCAGACTGAGACGCATCTGTCCAAATGCGATTTGAAACTACCTCCCGAAGGAGGTTTCAATCCGTCTTGCAAAAATTGGATTTCATGTGATTTGTAACTGTTCAGACTACAAAAGAGCCATCCGGTTTCAATCTGGTTGGGCTAAAAATCGGATTTTGGCTGGCAGTCTGAACGCGGCTAGAGAATGGATCCAAAAGAGAGGCAAATGCCTTGTTGGTGTCAGGGGTCAGAGGTCAGAATGAGCCAACAGGAAGTCAAACAACCACTGGTTGCAGTCGAGATCTTGCAGGTTCGCATCTAAATCCAACATGATATGGAGGAATTCCATTCATCCAGTCCTAGACTTCCGACCGGCCCTTTGACATCGCGCCGATGTGGCCCAGGGTGAAAATGACTTTGACACCCCTGGTTAAAAAGTGCAATAAGTGACTTGCTTAGCGCTTTGAAATCCCAGCTTCACCAGAGAACGCGTTGGCTGACGAGGCAAGGGCGGCGGTGTAAAATCTGTCTGATTCAGCCTCAAAAGAAGCTCCCGCTTTGAGTCGGAGAGCGCAAAATGGAAGTTGGCAGCAGACTTTTGAGTGTCGGTTGTTATCAGAAACGCATAAGCAGCAAATTACAGCGAGTCATCTCGAGTGATGCGAGCTCTCTGTTTTTGCGCCGTGTTTCCCCTTTCGTGTTGCACACAGACGGTGACACGCTCGCAGCCTTGCATCGCGCCTTCCTCCCAAATATCCGCGTTTGATCTTGTTTTTGTGCGGCGGCGACCAAACTAACCATATGCAAATGCAAATCTGCAGGGACGGCGTGTTCAAACAGAGTCCGCCCTGTCTGCGCATACATTTACCTCGGAGAGAGAACTTTCCGGAGGTGAGCTCATTAAGTACGGAACGTTGGTGGCAAAAAAGTTATTTGCCCAATAATCTTTCTTTATCTGCACATTTTCATGCTCGTGCGCGATTCTACTACTTTTGTTTCTTTTTTAAGGAGCAACTATGTGTCAAAAAGAATATATATATTCAAGGCTATAAATTCTCTAAACTCAGCAGATATGCAAGTTGTTATTTCTTGGAGGTCATAGTTAATTACCCTTAAAATTCTCGGGGGTGGGAGAAGGCACAATCAGGCACTTTAAGCTATGTGTACAGAGACATTTCTTTGTAAATTGTGGAGAATTCTATCATAAATAAAGAGCTGTTAGCCTCGAATAGTAGCATCGTGGCATCGCAGAGGGCTGATTTGCAGTTTGTTGTTTTGTTTAGCACATTAACGATAAAGTAAAGTTGACACAATCGGGGACTACTTAAACTGATAGCCTCTAATAGTGAGATTGTGCTCTTTGTGACATCACAGAGGGCTGTTTTCCAGCACCGTGTGTCTCAGCTCTCTCTTCAAAGTGGTGCAAGCAGAAGAACTGGAGGATGGATTTTATCTCTTTCTGGGGCTCCACTTATGTGCTGGTTGAAACACACTGTTGGAAAACACTGAAGAGATGATTGCATCATCATGGATGTTTTAAAATGAACCTAAACTCCAACCATTCTGCTGCACTGCTGGAGAGGAAGCCTGCCACCTGGGAGCTCAGAAACGATTTCAATCTTTTTCTTTTGTTTCCTCACACAGTGGCATAGATCAACCTTATGGCATGTATGTTATTTTTAACTGGGCTTATTAACCTGGTTAGGGAGTAGCATTACTATGATAGATCACCGCTGGACGGGAGTTGATGTGACATCCATCCAGGCTGACTGCTGAGGGGCTGGCGACATGATTTACGAGAGGCGTCACAGCCCGGAGGCTACGGAGAGAGAGAGAGAGAGAGAGAGAGAGAGAGAGAGAGAGGTGCATGTGGCACGACAACAAAGTTTCTTCTTTCACTTTTTCCTTTTATCTCTGTTGAACACCCCCCACTGCTCTGCCCCCTACCCCGTATCTCAGGTCTCAAACACAGGGACGCACTCACACTTGACTTTGTCCACTTCCTTGACGGATTAAAGAAAAAAGGGCGGCCGCCGGCATTTGGCTTCTCCAACAGCGCACGCCATCCGACGTAAGGTCGGAATGCGGTTGTGGGGGTTCGCTGCATCGTGGCTTGGAAAAAAAAAAGCAGCCGACACGCACAAGTGAGAGGTTGCTGAAGCTGCGTGCACGTGCGCGTGTGCACGCACACACGCACACAAACAGATGAGTCTTTTATATGGGCAGCCAAATGGACTGCCAAGTGCTGCTTCACCTCACATAAAGCTGCCATAAAGCCTCTACCTCCTCTGACAGGTGACTGATTGGGCAGGCAACAAGGTGTGTGTGTGTGTGTGTGTGTGTGTGTGTGTGTGTGTGTGTGTGTGTGTGTGTATGCGTGTATGCGTGTGTGTGTAAAATAAAAAAGTTTATCTAGGTAGAGTTTTACAAGTGCAGTCACTTCGGTCCAGCTTACGTTTTTGTAGACGCTGGAACACTCGACGGCAACATCTGTGCCCACTGAACTGAGCTGGAGTATTAAAGTGCGATTGCTGCGCTCGCAAAGTGACTCGATCACAATGTGGCCTTCCGCCGAACAAGTAAATATAGGAACCGCGAGCATCGGGGTGGCGGGAGTCGGCTCGGAGAGCATCACAAAGCCGAACAAACAGCCTCGGCGAGTAGCCGCGTCGCGCTTTTGCTTTTTTTATTTTCTTTTAACAGCGCAACAAGCACAATAGCAACACATCAAGAGAAAAAAAAAGAATCAATATATGTTTACACTGGAGTGCAGCGTATTCCCTTTTTTTTCCCTTTTGTGTTTTTTTCTCACTTTTTAAATTGGCAGACTCGCTCTGGCCGCCTCCCACCTCCTCCTCTCTGTCTCTCCCATAGACACACACACACATTTAAACACACAGGCGGCAGTCCGCAGCCGCTGGAGTACTCCCCGGCCGCGGACAGCTCCATCCATTGTGTGTGAATAATGTCCAAGGTCACTGTGTACTCAGAGGGTGATCATAAAAACCACACAGCCGCTAACCACAGGCCCGGCCGCTGAATTAGACAGATGCTGATGGGCGGGGCAGGGATGGGGTGGGGCGGGGTGGTGGTGGCGGTGCTGGGGGAGGAAAAGGGGGTCAGCGTGCGTGTTTGCAGGTCTTGGGTGGTGAGGGAAGAGGAAATGAAGCGGGCGGAGGAAGGAGATGAAAAGAGCGAGTGGATGAGACTTGAGCGAGGTATAAAGAAATCCCCAGCTGTCCGCCTCCCTCTGATCCGTCAGATCACAGAGGGGGACAGCAGACCCTCGCCGGCTCACAGTCACCCCTAATTTCACTCCCGCTGGCTGCTGGCCATCTTGCGGGAGTGACCGTGTGTTTGATTTTTTTTTGTGTGTGTGTGTCACATCTGTGGACAGAATTCTGGCCCCTCACGCTGGCCGAGCTGAGACGTTGTGTCGGGACCGCAGACAGACACCGAGTCCTGCGTTTGATTGGACCCAGTTTTTCACTCGGTGTGGAAGCAGGATGTGTTCTCCGTTAATTGGGATGACGGTAAGACGTCGCAGCGAGCCTCTCTCAGGGTGAGCAGGGGTCTTTTTGCCAGACTGTTTGCACAATCACACTCGCTGGCCACTTTATTACGCCTTAATAATACTGGCTACCTACCGTGGGCACCGAGTGTTTGTGCATAGAAACCACTGGCAACTGTCCACAGGCAACTTGTAGTCCTTGGCTGTAACCAGCGGTTATTTTATTATTATTTATTTTGTTCTGACCTCTGACATTAACAAGGCATTCCCCTCCACACTTCCGCAGCTCGCTGGATATTTGTGGGATGTCCAACAAATTTCCTTCCACAATCTTCGGATGCTCACTTTGAGTCGCTGCCATGTAATGGGCTTATTAGCCATTTGTGCTAACCAGTTTTCGAACATTGACCTAGGTGAGCGAACTCTATTTGCTGACTGCTATTTGCTTTGAAAGTGGTGAGGATGTGCTTGTATTAACCCTACTGAGTGTTTCTTTATCCACCTGTGGGGACAACAGGTTTGCTCGATTCTAACTTGGTAACATTGATAACCAACAGCTGATTGGTTGTTTTTGTTTTGGAGAAAAAATGGACTGTTCTTGCTGGAAGGAGAAAACTGGTAATGCTTTGAGACTGGGAGTCCAAGCTGGACCAGAGCAGAATGAGTGGAATCAAGGATCCAATCAGATGTTTGCACACTGTGGCATTTGGACATCATAGACACAAACCACCAGCCTGGTGGTTTGTGGAGAATTTGCCATCTAGTTTTACTTGACTCTATTGAAGTGCACAGGTGTGTAACTGGATTTTACCATGTTTTATCCTTTCATTGGAAATTATAATTATATTAAAAAAAAAGTTTTTCACACATTGTAATGCAGTTGAAGATTTTTGTTGTTTTCTTTTGATGCAGGTGATGAGCTCTTCATAATTGACTGGCGAGCCATCACGTCAACTGAAGAAAAATCTGTGTGTTAAAAAAGAAAAATGCAGTTTGTGAAGTTTCCAGCTGAACGTTTTGTTTTTTCAAAGCCAGAACCAACAGTTGTACATCAACACAAAAGGAACGAGACTGAGGTACAGTTTCCACCTGCTGTGCACACTTCTTGAAACCTGCCGAACAGTTGGAAACGGCTATTGTGAGTTTAGTTTAACCCACTTTTTGTTATTATTATGTCTGTTTTGTTTTTTTTCTTTCCACAACACCTGCGACAGAAACCCAAGCCAGTCTTTCAAAAGGTTTTCTGACTCTCTCTTGGAGGAAAAGCGGCAGATCTGAAGTGAGGGAGAGGACGGCGCTCTCGTCCCACTTTCTCCACTTTGCCGTCAATATATGTGTTTGCTACTCAGGAGCGTCTCGCCAGCAGCAGCAGCAGGTATCTGGGAGCTTTTGTGCAAAATGTGTACGGATCCGTGCACATCCATCCCGTTGCCGGTGCACCTATATAATTAGTGTGTTCTTGGTAATGGAGTCTAATGGTTTCACAGGAACACTCTGAAATGCTGATGAACATCTGTTTGGCAGAAGAGGCAGCACGTGCACGCACGCACACACACACGCTGCAGCCCAGTGTCTCTCTCCCAATTTCCTGTCAAAAACAAAACACACACACACACACACACACACACACACACACACACACACACGAACGCTTGACGCAGCCTGCCGTCATGTGCGTTTGAAGAACGGAGATGCTTTTGCACTGAAAGAATAATTTCAGCTCCAAAACACCTGTAATTACAAGGACATATTTGCATAATGCCGCAGTGCCGATGATATTTCGGCAGCTCCGTGGGCTCAAACATGCGCCCGAGGCAAAACTCTCCCAGCTGCTTTTCCACACGGGCAGGAAATATACTTTATAGTATACATCCAACTGAAAGCTCTTGTCTAAGTAAAACAGAACTACATGGATTTATTTCATTTTATTTTTTACTGTGACACTTTAAATGAGAGCAGGTGGCTTGTTAGTTGTTTCTCTGTTTGTTCTTGTTAAAACTCGTGCAGTTTGGCTGCCACCGACCAAGGTCATGTGACAGCGCAGCCCAGAACGTGTAGGCAAAAGTGTGCGTGTGTTTGTGTGTGTGTGTCCATCCTCTGCCGCTGAGAGCTAACTATCAGTGCTCCGCTGCTCCACCCGCCCTCACTCCTCCCTCTGTCCATCACTCAGTCTCAGTGCCCTTCAATCAAACAAAAGCCTACTTCTGAGAAGTTTGTATTGCGGCACTTCACCCTTGTGCAAAGACTAACAAGTTTTCAAAAAAAAAATAGAAAGAAATAACCCGCATTTTAAAGTGCAGCAGCATGACTGACGTTCATTTATTTCCTCGCCCGGTTTTTAGGCCGCAGGGTGGACAGATGAAGGGACGGCAGGACGGAGTGATGAAGGGGAAGACAGACACCACGAGAGTGGGAGGGGGGCGATGGGGGAGGCGAGGAGGGGGTTGGAAGAAACCCGTGTGAAGACGGCGACTCAAACAAGCTGCCTAATTGGGCACAAGAGGCCTTGCAAGTTTGGTGGCGGAACACTTCAAAAGCACTTTTCAAATATAAACGCATCCTGGAAGAAGCACATCTTGGGCCGCGGGTAATTATATGCAATTGCACACACACATACACGCGCGCACGCGCAAAGCAGCAGAGACGAGACTTGAAGGAGTCATCAGCGTCATCACTCACGTAATGAACTCTTTCAGACACACAAATGTGGTCCCGGAGCAAGGCCTTGCGTCGTTCAATGGCTCTTGTACACCGGGCTCACGCGCACATGCACGCAAACACACGCACTCACACACACACACACACACACACACACACACTTGCAAACACATGCACTCTCTCTCACACACACACACACACAAACACACACACACTCACACACACACACACACAAACACACACACGCACTCACACACACACACACACACACACACACACACACACACACACAGGACAGAAGCTTTAATATAATAGCAGCCCCTCAGATCTCAGATTATTTAACAGCGGGACTAGGCTCGTGTACGTGCGTGCATGTGTGTGTGTGTGTGTGTGTGTGTGTGTGTGATGCTCATTTCCCAGCTATAAATACACCTGGATCTGAGAACCCCTCCCCGTTCCCTCCCTCGTTCCCTCCTGCCTCCGTCTCTCTCCGGCTGCACTAATCTGTTGCGATTCATCTGCCATCTGAAATATTTCCCATCTAACTGATACCAAAAATTAGATATCGCACGATACATCGTGCAAAAAGTGGGACAGGGGTTGACAGTGGGGGGCGGTGTGTGTGTGTCTGTGTCTGTGTGTGTCGGGGCGGGGTGGGCACCACATGGTTTTTATTCCAAGCCTGCCATCACAGCCAATATAATTCACTGCAGTGTGATTTCGCCTCTGATTCCCATGAAGTGGACGGTTTTCTCAGAGGAGAGCAGTGTTTAAAGAGGCGGCGCTGGGAAAGCTGCGATATGAACTGTTGCACCCATTGAACACTACCTCTTGTCCGTGTGATGTTGCATACAGGGGCTGATTACTTTGACTTTTATGTCAAGTGTGTGCCATCTGCGATGCGCATTCTGAGCATTACTTACTGTCTCAGAATGACGACAACATGCCCAGCCAGGGCTTCGTTCATTTTCCCCTGTGACCATTTCATTCTTGTCCCATTCTAAACGTGAAGAAGGTTCAACAGTTTGGAAGGAAGTCACTGGGTATTTTGGTGGAGGCTGTAAACGGTGGGCTCAGTCTGATGTTTAGAGGCAATCTATTGCATTAGTTAGTTAGTTTGTCAGTTGTTGTACTTGCTTATGCCAGGCTGTTCCACTGGAGACCAGAGAGTGAAATTAAGATGTGAAATGCTGCTTCTAAAGTCAAGCATCCCCGATTATACCTGCAATTGTATGTTGCGAAAAAAAAGGCAATAAACTCTTATTACAGCAGCCAAAAATAAAGGAATTAGCATTTTTTGTAGAATAAATATAGAATTTTCAAACTGAAAAGTAAAATTGACACTGGGCTGTTAATGTCAGTAAAACCCAGCTTGAATGCAGCACACACAGTGGCTGAAGGGTTGAAGAGGAACGTCACATGATGGGCTTCGGCCGCTTGACTCCCTGAAAATGTAATCGGCCTGGTAATTGAAGCAGTAGCAGCCCAACTGGACACGCTGGGCATGGTGAGTGTACATGGAAAATGGTTTACAGGCTGCAGGGGAGGCAGGGAGGGAGATCATAATTCTGGGCTCTAACAGGATGAAAATGGAACATAATGGGCCCAGAGCTGCAGTCTGTCAGTGGATGGAAATGTCCCGAGCTTTGTCATGAAGCATGAAGCACATCCGATCTGGAAATGGTTCCTGGAATACAATTTTACCTTTTTTTTTCAAATGAATTTGAGTCTTTCAAATCACACCATATATGAATGAACATTCCCTCTATATATGTATATATGGGTGTGTGTGTGCGTGCGTGTGTGTGTGTGTGTGTGTGTTTGTTTGTTTTCAAAGAGCTACTCAACCTTTTCTATTTTTCAAGAAAATAAGCACAAAAACAGGACGCCAGAAAAGATTGAGCGCAGTTGTACATATACCTTGAGCAAAAACCAAATCACCCCCCTCACAATGACAACATTTACACGCCAGGCCTTCAGAAAATAAAAAAAAGATACTTGTTGACAGAGATGTTTTGTGCACTGCACTGCTCTCCACGCCGCGGAGCAGGGAAAGGGAGTCCACAGCGCGGACCTTTGGTTCGACTTTTCTGAAAGAAGCGCTGTCAACGAGGGCCGAGGTTGGCACGGAGATCAATTGGACGACAGAAATGCCAGCCGGAAGATAGTCAAAGTGATGAAAAGGGAAAACAAACGTGGACACGGCAGTCGGGCACACGCTCACCAACTGCAGAGTGTTTGAGGTGGACGCGAATGAGTAGAGAGAAAGAGAAATAGAGGCATTTTTGTCTCTGTTGTTGCACAACTGCACACAGCATGTAAATGCATGGAAGTGTTGGTCAAGGTTATTCATGTATTTATTTTGAGACGAGGTTTATGATTAGGCCCACGTCAAGAAATGCTGTTATGCAGTTTCTGTTGCTTTTACTTAAATGTCAATGTATTCAATCAAACCACAAGGTCATTGTTCATTTTTTCAAAGTTTACAACCAAAATCAAGAAAACACAGTCTGTTCTGTCATTATTCTCTGTTTCCATTTGAATTCCCATTTATAGAAGAAAGTTTTTTTGGGTTTTTTTATCATCTTTTTTCAAATGAAATATGGACAGAATGAACTATTCTGTAATGAAGAGTAGAACTGTTTCCAGAATCCAATCAGAGCTTCTTTCTTTCTGCCTTTTCTTTGGATGGAAGGTTGCAGAAATGTGGCGGGAATGTAATTTCATATAAAGCTGATTTATTTCCCTCCCTTTGACCAATAATTGGCCAGAGAGAGAGACTCTTTAGACAGCGCTTTATAATGTTATTAAATAGCTGAGACCAGGTGGGTTGGAAATAACAGGACATATTTGTGAATAACAATAGAACCTTTCTGTCTTACATTTGAAATGCTAGTTGTAAATTCGTAGCAAAATCCATTCACTGACGCAAGAGCCTGTACACTGGCCTATTGTCTGTAGTCTATTTCTGCTATTCAGCTATTACAGAGTGCTCTTTATTGTTTCTGTGTAACACTACCTCCTGTCCGTGTGATGTTGCATACAGGGGCTGATTACTTTGACTTGATGCGCATTCGTGCAGCAATTAAAGTACAAAAGTTGGAAGCTAACTATAGGCAACCTGTCTGTCTGTCTGTCGCCTTCAAGCAGACCAAACATTATTCCAAAGTTAGTTGTGTGCCACCAAAGTGGCTAGTGTGTGACGAGGTAAAACTGAACTATGAGGTGGTCAGGAGTGAAATGAAACGCTGTTGCCTGCCAAGACAAATGAGAGATGTTTTTCTATGTGTGAAAACCTCGTTCACTTCCGATCAAACCGCCGCTGAAGCACCAAACAGGCTAAAGTCCTTGTTTCCACTGTTAAAAACACGTTCTTGCCTCTTCTTCCTGGTCCCGGAACACTCACTTTACCTGATTGGGGACACCTGATTGGTTATGGAATCCCTTGAATTATTTTTAGATCGATGCCATAAACGCTGCCTGTTCAAGTTTGAGAAAAGACGTGCGGGTGAGACTTCAGAGTTGGATCAGTGGCGATCTAGGTATTCAGCCCGTTTCACCGGCACAGACAAACAGATGGTGATGAATGTGGATGGCAAGAAGAAGCGAATCTTTTAATCTCCCAAAGTGGAAAGAAAGCAATCCGAGGTATTTTGTAATGGGATTCCCCAAAGTCCACAGATTGGCTTTGTGGCCACTGCCAACTTTGTCGTGGACTTTGTGAGCCAACAGCACTTAATTGTTGACAGAAATACTGTTCAGAATCTCCCGTCGAACTCCAGTGGACATTTTCTGCAGGTGTCCTACAGACAACAAACACCTCATTACGTCTCCCTCAGTTTGGAAAATCTCTTTAAAAAAAGAAAATATAAAACACAAAATGCCAAAAACATGTGGCGGCCAACTCTTTCATCGCTCCTAAGCAAGCGTAAACATGTTTAATCTTAGCGTGTCAACTCACCCGCTGGGAGCTGACGGTTTCCTGTGAGTGCAGTCTGTTTGTTAGCGGACCCCCTTCGGATCCTGGGTCACTGTTTTCTATTAGTGCTCAGTATGCACGAACAGTCGGGCAACAGGCAGAGCAAACAGTCGCTCAGCAACCCCCTGCTGTCATTTAAGGCACAGCGTGGCATCTCTGTGCTCGCTTGTTTTCCTTCGCCACGAGCCGGATAATGAAGGTTAGCGCACGATGTTTAGACTAAGTTGATTAACTTGACGAATGGGATGGCGTGTGGGGTTTTTGTGTGTGTGTGTGTGTGTGTTTGTGTGTGTGTGTGTCACAGGTGAGTGGCGCCTATGACTTGAAAGAAGAAATAAAGCACGCACAGTTTCGTGCAACAGGAGTGCAGAAGGATGCAAAAAATCGTATTTAGTCGTGGGACAACATGTCTTGTCGTCTCCTACTGGCAATTATCTGTATGCATCTGAGACGGCGACAACAAACGGCAAGTTTGTGAAAAAGCCTTAAAAGTTCGCTCCGGAGCAGCAACGAAGACGGACGGCGGGAGGAATGACGACAACGAGTGCCGACCGGCCAGGAGAATTGGATCTTTTAATCTCCCAAAGTGGGAAGAAAGCGACCTGAGGCATTTGTGATTGGATTTCCCTTTAAGTCCGCAAGTAGGTCAATAGAGCTAGCATTGCTCATTAGCAAAGAGGGGAAGGCTGAGGGGTGTGGGGGGGAGTTTCCAGTCAATATGGCGAGCATCATTCAATTGCCCTTTTCCTCAGAAGCAGAAGAGGAGGAGGAGGAAGAAGGAGTGGAGAAAATAAGTTTGGCTGCGTGGCTCTTTGTCAAATATCTGTAAAGTACAGAAGGGAAGTCAAGACTAAAAAGGTATATACTGTAGTATCTGTGTTTCTTGGTGTAGATGCAAAAGATTTTCTTATTTTTATGTTTTTTTATTTAGGAGTTTAGCTGTGCTTCAGCAGTCAGACTCTCTGTGGACACTAGACGCCAAGAAGGGCAAAAGAAAAACTCCTGTGTTTCTCTCGCCTACATCAGCACATCGATGTCTCCGAGGCCCCGTGCCAAAACACACAGGCCTCCGTCCTCCCTGCCAAGAGCACAGATGCACAAGTCACATGTTGAGTGTCACGACCTCATCGACTTCAAATTTTGAGATTTGGGACCTTATGCTCCCCTTCATGTCTGCTATATACATACACACGTCGACCATTTAGCATTGACCATCAGATTTCGGGGATGCGAAACTCCAAGCCGAGTGGATCACTGGGAGGCGGCATCAAGATGACCCCCTTAGAAGTGCACCCGCGTGCGAAAACTCCCAGTCAACCTTCGACCACACGAGTGTGAACGAAAGCGTTCGTCACCACTTTCGTAACTACCTTTGGCTGAATAATAAACAAGTACTAAAAGCCTTGGTTAGTTCTTCCAGCCCCGGATTTTCTTCTGCTCAATTACATTTTGCTCTTAAGGCACAATTAGCAAAAAAAAAAAAAAAAAAAATCTGCCAGAGGCAGGCAAAGAGAGAGGACGAGGTTTGGTGAGATTCAGGAAACCACGAAAAGGGAAGATGAGGACTCAGTGGAGCGGCAGTGTGAAGGAATCATCAAGGTCTTGCCAGCGGCCGTTGATTTAAAAAAAAATTTAAACCTCAGAGACATTTTCTTTGTTGTTAATGTTGCATCTGTTTGCTTCTGCACTTGTGCTGTCCTCCGTTTCCCCTCCCCCTCTTCCTGTTTGTCTTCTGTCTCCCCTGTCCAGCAGCTGGCCTGGGAGGGATCATCAGTGTCATTGGCTACACCTGCTTCCACGACTCACCTGCCACTCATTCACCTTATTGCCTCCCGCTCACCTGCACCTGGATTTCAACCTGGTCTGATGGCCCAGCTGCTGCCAGTTCACCAGTTTCTCTGAGAGCGCCACCCGCGCCACAGCCTGCTCAGCCCTCGCTCTCTGACCCCCTTTGTTGAACCTTTAAACAAGTAAACCTACCTTCGTTGAGTCTGCATTACGGATCCAGCTGCTTTTGAATTTAACAGCATCAATGCCGACGGTATTTTTGAATGTTGTCGAGATGTGTATTTTATGGGACTTGCGACTTTATGCAATCCAAGACTGGCGCCGACGCTGCGAGATTAAAGATCATGTTTGTTGAACCAACAGGAACAGAAACGCAAAGCAGTTTTAGCTTTTGCAACTTGTCCTTGCTTTTTTTTTTCAGATCTCGTAGTTGTCAAGCGGTCATTATTTTTTGACAGGCAAAGTGCAAAGAAAAAAGCTTCAACGCTTGTTGCAAGAGGTGTGCCTGCCTCCTCTCAGCACTGCGAGAACAGCAGCCTGTCATTAGATCATGAGTAGTCGAGTCAAACACCACTTGAAATCAGATGCAGTGGAAAAGACGCCTCAGTTAAATTTCTTCTTTCGACTGTGTCCAGAAGAGACTTTCAACTTTAGCGTGCCTTCATTTATCAAAGAGCCGCTGTTGGCCTGCGATGTTCGGGCGGAAATGCGAAGAGGCTGCTCACAAAAGTGTGCGTGTGGGCGTGCGCTCTTACACATGGGGCTTTATACCAAAGTAAAATCAAAGTATATTTATGAGGGAGGTGGAAGCAGTGAAGCGCACACACAAACACTCAAACACACACACACACACACACACACACACACACCCTGCGTGCATCCATCTCTATCTTTTGGAAGTAGATGTTTATGAACTTGCACACACACACACACACACACACACACACACACACACACACTGCGTGCATCCATCTCTTTCTTTTGGAAGTAGATGTTTATGAACTTGCACACGCACACACACACACACACACATGCAAGCACAAAATGACGAAGAGCCGATGCTGATGAAGCAGCAGCGGCAGCCTTTGGGCGGAGACGGATGATAGATGGGAGACAGCTGATGACTGTGTTGGGTGGATGCTCACTCGCTTTTCATTTCCCCCCTCACCCTTCCTTCCGTCTCCCTCTTTGTATCCACTTCCTCCTCCTCGTCCTCCTCGTCCTCCTCCTTTCTCAACATCCCAACGTCGCCGTCCTTTCCCCAGGTGACGAGTGACGGAGGCAAGATCCTCTGCGCTTTCCACGCTTCCCTCCTGCCACTCCGGATGTCAACGTCTCCCACGTCCTCCACACTCCTTCGGACCAGATACAATTTACAGAAGCTTTGTGAGACAGATGGGGTGGGGATGAAGGGACGGGGGGGTGAAACAGAGATAGTGGGACAGATAGGGAAGGAGAAAGACATTTGAAGGAACAGAAAAGTGGAAAGATGGAAAAAGTCCAAGACGAGTGGACAAGCTCTGCTTGGAGTGGATCAGCGTTTGTGTTCCGTCTCATCGGCCTCGTTATCATGTCCACAGTTTTAAAGGGCAAACATGTTTACCGAGACGAAAACCCCGAGTCTCCTGAGGGTCCTCGTGTCGGACAACGCCGACGCCGTCGCGCCACCGAGTGAGGAGCAATTAAACTACGCCGGATCGTTATTAGGATTAGCGCAGAGCAATTAACAGTTAACGATATAATGAATGATAAAGGACCTCCACTCTTCCTCATTAGCAAACACTTGTTAATTGTCTGCGAGGTCGGTCGCAAGGAATTCAACGGAGGAGCGGATGGGAGAAAGGTGAGCGAGGTCGACGGAGGCGCCTACGTTGCGGCAACGGGACGTCGGCGAGTCGCTCTGACTTGATTGCAATTTTTTTTTTTTTTGGCTTGAACTCACAGGTCGCGCCAGCGTGTCTTGATATGCTTCCTGACATTTTGTGCAAAAAAAGAAAAGAAAAAAACACACTCGACAGAACTCTGCGGCTGCTCATGGAGCAAAAAGCTTTCTCATTTCCTCAAAACGCCCAGCAATCTGAGACGGTGCCGATAACAAGAAGTAGCCTTCTCAAAAACAGGATTTTAATAGAGGAGTGAGGCCTGTTTCTTAAAAGCATGTGGCACATATATTTTTCTCCCCACGAATAAACCATTTTTTTTTTCTCCATTTTCCCGTTGGCTGTCACGAGAAGTGGGAGGGTTGTTTTTTTTTTTTTTTTAATTTTTCTTCTTCTTCCCCCTTTGGTATGACCAGAGCGCCCCCATGAGCCAGAGAGTCAGAACTGCAGCCTGTCCAGAGGGATGAGCATCACTTCGGGGACCTGGCGGCGGAGCACCAGAGTAGATTAAGAGGGAAAATTATTTATAAATTTCCCTTCAATTATTTAGCGAGCAATTCCTCCCACTGTTTACTCGGGGGTTATTAAATATTATGCTGCTAAGCAACTTAAAAGACAGAATCGTCAGAAGACATCCCGGGACGCCCGGAATTCCGGCGCTCACAGAAGTCACTGCTTCCAGAAACGACTCTAAGAATGCAATTAAAGGAGTGGCTGCTCAATCAATTTTCACACCGTTCAACTGCCTCTTTTTCCATTTGTGTTCAGCATTTGCAGTCTTTGGCCAAACACAGTGTTGGGAATTGTGAATTGTGTGATTGTGTGTGTGTTTGCAGACACACTCACATGCGAGGCCCAGAGGTAATGGAATAACTGCGACTCAGCTAATCCGATCTGTCTCTCTCCCCTGTCTCCCTGCCTCTATCGCACTCCCTCAGCGCACGGAGAGACAGACGTCTGTCTGCCGGCTCAGGCACCGTCAATAGTTTGTCCAGATACGAGCAGCAGCAGGCTTAGCCGGAGAGAGGCAGTGTAGCCTTGGATTTTGTCCTTCTTGGCTTCCACAACAAGCCTTCTAAAAGGTTGCACTAAGAGGAGGGAGAGAGGCTGGGGCGCTGGTGGTGGTGGTGGTGGGGGGGGGGTGCGTATCCTTCGGCCAGACAGGAGATGAACATTACACAGCTAAAGCTGGCTAAGTCACCCTGGCTGACACTGATAACACACACGCACGCACGCACGCACGCACACACACACACACACACACACACAATGAAACGTGCACCGGCGCATCCCTCCGGTGCCTTCTCCAAGCTCTCATCCACACGTGCAATTAGAGGGGAGAACACATCTGAATTCACAAACTCGATGAGTTCACAGGGACAGAGGGGTGGGTGGCTGCCCGTTTGTTTTGTTTTTTTGTTTTTTGAGCAGCTCCTACAACTTATTGGGCCTCGACAGCTTATTTGCCCTTTGAAAGAACACCTGCTTTAAAGTGTGTGTGTGTGTGCGTGCGCGCGCGTCTCATGCTGCGAGTGGCTTACTTCAAGAGTAGAGAAGAAAACACATAGCATAGCTAGCTGTCATTCCTAGCCACCTCTGTTGCGTTGTCACATACATATATGTGTGTGTGTTTGCGTGCGCGCGTGTGTTCGTGAGTGCACGGCTACACTTTTACGCCCTGCACTACACCAAGGAAAATGGGCTGATAAGTTGCAGCGGAGGAGACGGACAATGCAAAGAAAATGTGTGTGATCTGCCCCCTGATAGTAATGGGAATCAGGGCTGGAGACACAATGTTGATGTGTTGTCGTGTCAGTTTTGTGTTGATTAGGTTGACACGCGCAAATATGCACAGAGGCAGACAGAGAGGGAGAGGGGCGGGGAGAAACGGACACACACAGTTATCTCGAATTGTCTCCCACATTTCAGTGGAGCAACACTGACCCCTACTGAAGCCTGTATATTCTAGCAATGATCCTCGTTTTTCATATATATATATATATATATATATATATATACACACACACACACACACACACACACACACACACACAAGCAAAGTGAAATCCTGGGATGAAGGAAAATTGTGTTATTGTTATTTTATTGCATGACAGCTATTAAAGTAATTGATACCTCCCACATTTGCTCCTCACGAGCTCCAGTGAACCATTATAGAGTTTCACAGAGGAGGAGAAGTGGCCAGGTATTGGAAAACAGTGGCATTAACAGCAGGTTTTAGTCAAAAAATTACATCAATTCAGGTATGGGGCTGCAGTCTCTGGGCTGATGGAAGAAATTTAATGCGAGTCTTTTACTTGTATGTAGTGTCCACTTGCCACAACATCAGACCAGAGTACAAGCACTCTGGTAAAAGTGGCTCTTGAGTCCAAATCATTTCATTATTACGGTGCTGCTTCTTCATTTGAAATAATATGGAGAAGCTTTTTATTGCTCTCATCTGCACTCCTCTTCTGAACACCAACGTGGAGATTAGCATGGCTAGCCAATGAGCAAAGCATATTTAATCTCTATTAATGTTGGGTAAATAAGTATAATAAAAGAAAGATAAGTAGCAATATATTTAAGTCAATCTATCCTTTTTTGCCCTTATTTGGAACTTTGTAAAAGTTTAAAGTCATGATGGGTGAGGATTTTGCTTCAGGAATGCAGCCATTTGTTTTAATCTCTGGAACTCTTTGGCTGACAACACAGTGCTGACAAAAGCCAAAAAACACAAAAGTCAATGTTTGGGCTGCACTGCAGTTTCCTCAGCCGGACATTTCAGGTGTATTATTTCTTCAAGCGGTAAAAAGGTGGATCTTTCATTCCCTCTCTCAGCTTCTAACGACTTTCATTTCAGTCTTCCACCTCGTCACCTCCTGTCTACCCCAGCCGGCATCCCGCCTCAGGTTACCAGAGTTGACTCATCATCACATCCAGCTCTTGGATGTTAAATTCTTTTCATCTTATTGAAGTCACTTATAATCAAAGAAAAATCCAAAATGTGGGTGAAAAAAAAGAAATAAAAAAAAAGGTTCCAAGACGTCGATCGTCACCACACAACTGTGGCAAAGTAATCCTGCCCTCCATTTACCTCAGCAGCTGGCATTGGAAACTTATTCAATTCGATGACATTTCCAGCGAAGAGTTCAAAAAGCGAGCTCGGTGTTGTTAACCAATGAGAAGACACTGCACAGGACTTCTAGTATTTTTTAAGGACAAAATAGCCAATGAACAGTGATGGAAAGACTTCAGCAGATTGTTTGACGACACAGTCGCTTGTGAGCTCGTGAAATTTGACTAAGAACGGAGAGTTACACTTGCGCAACGTGCAAAATGCAGAGTTTAGAACTGGTGAAGGTGACAGCAGTACCTGGGAATTGCTGTCTTGTCGAGGCTTGTTGCTGATGCTGTGTGACGACTCAGAGCAAAAAAAATAAAAAAATCTCAAAATGTCTATGCGAGATGGGTAAAGAAATTTTACCCATGAGTGGCAGCAGGTATGAATGTACTCGTGAACCATTTGGCGAGCAAAGCGGACGGAGAGGGGTAAACACTTTTGGAAATGACCCTCCGCTGGGTGAATCCAAACAGGCCACTGGCAGCTTCTTGACAGGGAGGCTCAGAATGTGTGTTGAACGGAATGATAAAACCAGCGGCGGGCGACGCCGACGACAGGAGCTGCTGTCTTTTTGGGGAGTGTGGGCGGTCGTGCGCCTACAGCAAGAACTGGGGAAAAAAGCGGATGGAGCTTCTCAACGCAGCCGGTCCTGGTAGCTGCTGCTGCTGCTGCTGCTGCTGCTGCTGCTGCTGCTGCTGCTATCAGCTCCAAACAAGCCGCTCAGAGTTCGCCTAAAAGCATCACACTGTGGGAAGAGAGCATGCGCTTGTGTAAGTCAATGTCAACAAACGCGTTGAATAATGCATCGCTATGTCCTCGCCATCAAAGTCCCACTTTGTGATGCTTTACCATCATGGTGTTAACCTTTTTTTGGGGGGGAAATTCTATCCCTTGTTTTTGATTTATCTCTCTCCTTCAGTCCTCTTTGTTGGATCCTTAACCAGCGTTACCTCTTGGCGACCCCAGACCTCCACGTACCTCTGAAAAGGCCCAAGTTGCCGATCAGTCGGTCGTTAAATAACGTGGGTGGAGGAAATGCCAGTGGGGCAGTGGAATGCAGACTTTCTTCTAGGGAAACAAAAATAAATCCGGGAGAGCGAGAGAAGATCAGCTGTGTTGTTTAAATGAGAAATGCAGAGGGAAACAAAAGAGCAGAATCAAAAGACATGACAGCGCAACAGTGCAGTGTAACAGTCGTGACACTGCTGACAGTTAACAAAGTGAGAGAGTGAGAAACTGAATAAGTCAATCAATATCTTTTGACAGGAACAGGTCATCTCCCTGGTTAACCACTTTTTTTCTTCTTACAATTCTTACAATTTTTATTCGCAAGGGTGTTTGCATTAATCAGTTCTAATTGTCTATATACATAAATATGCATATTTTTTTAGCTGAAGATTTCTAAATTGTTTATGCCCTTCTGTTTTTTTTATCACTGTTTCCTTTCATACAGAATAGTTCATGATACATTAAACTGATGCGAATCCCACAAAAAATGTGATGTTATTCTTTCACTTTTCTGTTTTTCCTTTTCCCCGGTTATCAGGCCCCAACAAAGTGCATGACTATATTCAAGCAAACAGCACGAAGCGCTGGACTGTGAATATTTATAAACTTAAATATTTACCCGCTTCGCGGGGGCAAAACCATGAAAAACTTTGTGTAAATATTCACACACATATTAGCATTAACACAACAAACAAAACTAGCGGCTCTGTGTGAGCCCGGCGTCTGCGGCATACTCTGATGTCCCGCCGACTTCGGCACCACAACAGCCTGCTCTCGCTTCCTGTGTCCATTTTAACTACCAGCACTAGTTCTAGGCGGTAGCTGTGTCACACATAGATTTTGTGTTTGTGTGTTATCATCTGCCACTTTGTAAAATGTGCACACATGTTAATGACCAGAAAATGTGACAATAAACGCATAACCAGGATATGAGCCTAATAATAATGCAAAATGTGTGTTTGTGTGTCTTAGAAATACACCAGCATGGTTAATGTTATCAGTACCGTCTTCGTGATTATGAGACATGTCAGCACTAAAAAAAAGCCTTTTCAAATGGCAGCATTATGCTTGCCTAGCAGTAACCGGTCTAAGCTAGCACCACCCTTTAAAACCCATTAGCTTACATTGCAATTTTAGTTTAGGTTTCTGTGTTATCCTGTCTTTTTGAGCATCTTGGTCTGTACAGGAAATTAAATCTTCAGCAAGATATTAATGAATGAAAAAATGTGTGGTGACGCTAGCTAGCAGTGAGCCGTGAGCTCTTTTACTAAATTACAAAGAAACGGTCTTACTAATTGGGCATCTCTAAGCTCAGGTTTGATATGTTGTTGATTATTTCTTGATAAATAGTTTGCTGATCTTTGTTGCAAAATTAATTGCCCCTTGGAGACATAAATAAAAGTTGGAAGAAAGTTGAAGATATAGAAAACAAGCATTGTCTTTCATCATATGTTTAGGTTGGTCTTTTTTTCAAAACGTAATATATATTTTTTTTTTAAAAAGATTGCAGTTGGTGTCTGCATGTTCAAAGGGAAACAGGCATGTACAGGTACATTTGTTTACAGAGAGTAAAAAGTGGAGGTGGACGCGTGGAGAGGAACTTCTCACCAGGGCCGAGCATCAAAACCTGTCCGTGTGAATAATATGAGTGGTCAAACTGTATTCTAACATATGATACCAATTATATCGGCATAACTTATTCAAGGACTAAAATGAAATTGCATTCCCGTAGAGAGAAAAACACAGAAGGCCATTGTGAAGGCCTCATTAACGAGGATGGGCTCTGACCCTGCGCTGCTCCGCTACACGGTGAAAGGCTTCTCCACACTGGAGGGTTCAATAAATCAAACGAATACACAATGTTTAAAAAAAAAAAATTGCAGGTACAATATATTTGCATCATTATGCGAATGGCGTCGGACTATTTACACTCCAAGGTTTCCTGTTGTCTGATAAGGAGATTCTTATTTGTCTGTTCGCTGCAGGTGCACTTTGCGCGCACAGCGAGACGGTTGGCGTGGTCTCAGAAGCTCCTGCCAGACTTGAAGGACAAACAAGCGTCCAACTGTGAGACTGGCAGGGGAGGAAAGTCCAGCTCGGCTATTGTAACACGCACTCACATACACACAAGCAGTCATAAAGGATGTGCGTGGATGCCCATTGGTGATGGCGGCGTTGAACCCCGCCGGTGCATTTGACTCTTGTTATCTCTGTCTTTACACACAGGTATGCCTGCAGAGACACTAATAAAAAAAAAGAAAATACTATTTCATAAAGAATCTCCTAATGTCATCTGGCTGCCCTCAGTATTGCTCACCAACAACACACGGTAAGTAGTTTTTATGCCTGCCCAGAGACCACAGGATCTTTTTTGAATTTTGCCAGATTTCTCTTTTTTTCTTGTATACACACACACTCATGTATGTGCATATACAGTATATATATATATATATATATATATATATATATATTAATACTGTCGACAAAACACTGACTGTCCCGTTGTATTCTTGTTCACTGAGCACCAGCCAGAGGATGTTCAGGTGAAGAGGGCTGAGGCATGAGGCGACCCAGAGGAGGGCGGGCTGAAAGGGTAAAATGGGTTGTTTTGGTGCGATGTCTGAATTATTTTGCAATTAAAAACGAATGCCTTTTGGCTTTTTGGCAATACACAATGTGTATTTTAGCTGACAAACACACAGAGCAATTTAGAAACCCTTGAATGGGTGCACCGTGCTGGTAATGGGTACCTAATGAAGTGGCCGGAGGGAGACGTTTTGTTGACAATCTCACGTGGAAAAGACAAATGATGGTCAAAAACACACATTTAGTGAATATCAGTATTATATCAGAATTGTTGCCCTCTACTGACAAAAAACATGTTTAGTTTTGTTTTTGGGAGGAAGGCTGTATTTTGTTCCATCCAGTCTGGAGTGCTTGTTCATACAGGAAATATTTGCAGAATGAATTAGTAAGCCAAGCAAGCAGCCACTCCTCAGCAGGGTATAAAGGAGAGAGGGGAGAAGAGGAGGAGAAGGCAAATCTCCCAATCTTATTTTTTTTTTTTTCCAAGCCGCCAGCCCACAGACGAGACGACCTCCTGCTGGCAGCAATGTGGCAGTTTTTCAGAATTAATGTTGCCCTCAGCCGTGTGTCAACAACGGAACAGCAGGTAATGTCGGAGTATCACGCTATCTGTAAAGCTTATTGAAAATGATCTCACCCACAGATGTGCATCTTAATTCAACATTAATTTTACATTTTTGTCCTCAATCACTGGATGACTGGAGTGTTTTTGTTTTTGTGTTTTCTGTGGTTAACTTTTACAAGTCAGAATGTGAAAAAATGTTTCTCTGCCACCCTGTGGCGACAAAACACAGCTGCCTTCCTGCATGTCTTTCACGCGAGGGTGACTTCTCGCAACCTTTGAAGCTGTTGCATCTTTAGAAAACATCCCTTTCACACTTACATACTGAGAAAACCTTGATTTCTTGTTTTGACATCCATGGCAATAAACACATATTCAATTCGATTAGACATGAAATTGAGCAACCATTGCTTTATGGTATTTGTGCATTGAACTGGAGTTTGATAAAATAAAATGGATTTAAATTTTATTTTAAAAAAACATCTTTTAACGGTTATTTATATTTTATAATATACAGCTAAAATAACAGAAATACAAAATAGAAACACACAGCAGGAACCGTGGTGTGTTTGTATCACTTCCAGTCAAGGGTTATGCACGTTGTCATGGCGACAAAGGTTAACACACGGTCCGGGGCCTGTTATTGTTGACTCAGTTCGGAAGAGTTAATGAACAGATGCCTCTCGTCACTGCAGCCTCCTTCCTGTGGCAGCTGTTGTTTTCTAATGCCACCTGACTTCCTGTTTGCAGGAGTCATAATTACTACAGGCGCGAAAGACATTTGTGATTCCAAGTATGTGGCAAGTGATTTTTTTAAAAACACCAAATAATAACAACAACTGTTGATTACACTGTCTGTTGTTGACCATTTTTAAATATCCATTATTTCAAAATAGTGGTGGGGGTTGGGGTTGATGTTTATTTGAATAGTGAAATTAGCTCCTTTTTTTTTTTTTGCTTAACTTCTTTGTGTCCTTTAACATTATTAGATGATGACTAATTTGCTGTCGCTAATCAAGATGATCCATGCTGGATTTCATTTCCATTAGCGACCCTTGTTTTCCCGGCTCACTCTATGCTCTGTGTGGATTACTGTAACAAAGGTTCCCTTTTTACGCCCCAGTCAAGAGAGCAGCAGCTTGACTGACTGTGGCATCAAGATAATGTTGCGTGAGCAAAGAGACAGACTTTTTCTACTCTGCAGAGGAGCTTGAAGGAGAATCTGAACGAAAAGTAGAAGATCTGACCAACGGCGGGGGGTCGAGGTAAAGACTTTTTTTTTCTTTTTTTTTGCTTAAGATCATTTCATCTCTTTAAGGTAATTAAAGATCATCATGCAAAAAACCCCAATGGGTAATGATCCAATTAGAGAATAGCAGAGATTCACAAGTTTCTGTGATCTGGCACTTAATGGGCCGAGTTGATGTTTATTTTTGTTTTGTTTTTTATTATTATTATTTTTTATTTTTATTTTTTTTAAATTATTATTATTATTATTATATTATAAGCAATGTTCTTTAATAAGAGCTAGCAATTAATGAGTGTTAACAAGCTGGGATTTGCCCCTACATTCAACTGAGAACCAGCGGGGTGTATTTTTCCATCACTTCTCCTCAGCGCTGATTCAGCTAAGCAGGTATGTGAATTGCTGCTCATAATTACTGGATTCAAAGATCAAAAGAAAATGATACCATCTAGGACAGAGGGTTGCTTTAATCCACATCTCTGTGCCACACACACACACACACACACACAAGTTAGGTCCCTGCTGGCTTTTACCTCACCTTCAAAATAAGATTAAAATGTTATCAGTTGTACCACCTGCACGGTGCCATTCTCGCTACGGATACTGCACATCAGGCTTAATCCACAACATCAGACATTGCGCAGGCGCACGCACGCACGCAAATACACAAACGCACTCACAGTACACAGATCGAGCAAAACTCTGTCTACTAATACTTGTAATTATGTAGTAATATAGTGTAATGGTAGTCTTCAAAAGTTCTCTATTGCCATGAACCCATCTGCATCCAGACTCCAGAACTGGTTTCTGCCTTGACCCCGTTATTCCCACTGCTCGGTGAAAGGCTGCCATCAAGTGGTAAAATTTAGTACTTACACTACTTGCAGTCGACAGGTTTTCCACTTTGCAGACACAAGAATTGGATAGGTTACTAGTGGTGGCTGTATACATGCTGTAATCTTATTTTGGGGAAGGTTGTGCTTATTGCTTTGAACATTCTCCACACACCAAATTGCTTCTTTTTTTTTAAAGCTATTTAGACATGGCAATAATTTTAAAAAGTGGCAGACAGCAGGTTTTATGATTCAACATCAGAGTCATTTGGATGTTTTCGAAATAAAGGCAACTTCAAGCTTTTATGAATTTTATTTTTCAATTCTTAAAAAATATATCAGAAAAACACAAACAGCTTTAAAATAGGAATAAAAACAGGAACCTGGTGAAAAAGAAAGACAAAATTCAAACAAAAATGGTTGTCTACAAAACGCTTGTATTGGTTTAACAGGCTTAATCTAGGCTATGCTAAATGATGATTCGACTACTTATTGATTTTAAGTGATGACCAATTATGCACATCTATATTAAACACTAGTATCAACTGTTCCTTTAGCACAACTTCCATTGATCTTCTTCAAACACTTTGTGAAGTAAAAAGTTGGCGTGCCTTCAAATTGTGTCATCATTTGTTTCAACTTTCCCATAAGGCTGATCTTCCCCTTTCAGCAGTTTGATTAACACTGGCCTGGCTGGTTAATAGTTAGATATACAAGTGCTTTTGTGCCAAAGGCATGGTACAACTGAAGCACAGACAATATGACAGTATTTGCAGATCAGTCACTGATCCAAAGAGACAACTTTACTTTCCGTCTGTGACAAAACACTCTGTAAACCTGTAAGCCTAATTTGGATTATCAAAAAAACAAAGCAGCCTCCAGCAAAAATGCTGATGCTCCAGAACCACTCCTTCATCACATATTATTGCACACATTTTCCGAAAAGTGTAAAAGACAAAGGAGGGACTTGACTAATTCCTAGGGACACAGATGTTAGCCTGTTTATTTGTTTTTTCAAAAACAGCTTTAAAGTGAATTTTGCATAATACGAGACCTTGAAATAACACTACAACACGTCAGGAGGCTGAACATCAGAACACACAGAAGAACTTTGAACAGTCGCTTCATGAAGCAGACTGACAGAGAGCATCTTTTTTTTCTTTTCTTTTTTTGCAGCAAACAGCCACGACTGTACACGGTTTGCAAAAACCTCCCAAACTGCTGACCTTCGCCCTCCGTCCGGCCATCACGCCTCCAGGTGGATCCGCTGGTGGCGCTTCAGATTGCATTTCTGCGTGAAGCACTTGCCGCAGGCCAGGCAGCAGTACGGCCGCTCGCCGGTGTGCACCCGGCGGTGGGCCTTGAGGTTGCTCAGCTTGGTGAAGCTGCGGCCGCAGAGGGAGCAGCAGAAGGGCCGCTCGCCGGTGTGGGTCAGCAGGTGGGCCTTCAGGTTGCTGGGGTGGGGGAAGAACCTTCCGCACTGGCCGCAGCGCAGCAGGTGCCTGGGTCCCACGTGGGGCTCCGAGTCCTGACGCTGGCCCGACGACTCGGCGTGACGCTGCGCTCGGACGCCCACCCACGGGCCGCTGCCCCCCCGACCCCCCGGGTGACCCCGCTGGGCGGAGAGCAGAGACGGAGGGGAAGCTTTGGATGTGGAGGGAGTTCTGCTCAGTGAGAACAAGTTGGCGGCCTGAGAGTGAGACGCCGACAAAGCGGCGGCGGCCGACGGCAAGTGGACGGGTCTTTTGGTGGGCCGCTGGAGCTGCTGAATGGCAGCTTGCAACCTGGCACCGGTGCCCTGCCTGGGATGCAGCCTCGTCACCTCCTGCAGAGTCGCTTTGTGGAAGGCGAGGCTCTGTTTGAAAGGTTCCGAGCTCACTCGACGGTGTTTGACCGAGAGGGGCGTGATGTGACACTGACGCCTGATTTTCCTCGCCCTGCTCTCGTCGCACCTGTCGGTGCCAACAAAAACCTCCTGCTTGACGACGCCGCCGAGGATGTCTGTGCTCGGCGACGGCGCAACAGGAGAGGAGGTTAAATTATGGTCTTGTCCTGAGGGGATCGGAGTGCTACCGTCCTCCCCAGTGTGTTGCGGAGAGCATTGGATTTTGGCTTGATGGGACTCCTTTTCTGCAACTACCTTGTGGCTCTGTTGTAATTCTGCTGCTGTGAGAGTGCGGCACGCCCACACCCTGTCCATGTCTTCAGAGAGGCCTTTGTCCATGAGTACATCCTCACGTTCCTCTGGAAAGAGACACACGGATGAGGTCTGCGGGTCTCTCTTGAGTTCTTCATTGCAGTCTTTTCGCTCGTTTGCTGGTTTTGGTGTTGCCGCTGTCCTCTCTGATGAACTGTGGGACTCCACTGCCTCCTCACCTGAAAAATACATAGAATCAATTCAATTAAAAAAAAAAATAATAATAAAGCGGTTACAACCATAGCAGATGTTTGCGATGGGTGGTTGCAATTCCTCCAACAAAAAAAGTAAACAATCAACAATAACATTTGTGTCGTTCTATTCATCATTTTAGTGCAGTGAAGTTAAATTTAAATGTGTAAAACACATTTCTCACCATTAAGGTTCAGACCCTGGTCTCCGTAATGCACAGATGAACAAGAGAGGTGTTCCTCTTTTACATCCACTGCTGGCAGACCATGTGATTCTTCTGCAGCCTAAACATAACAAAGAACAGTTCAGTTCCTTGCATGCATTCATCTGACCTTATGCTTACATTTATGTCAAAGCATATCCATGCATATTCTTAATCCGCGATATAACAACAGCAAACTCAGTGTGATGAAAACAGGGCTGCCAACCTGTGGATCAGGACTGTCAGAGGACCTCAGATTGTCTGCTTCCTGCGAGATTTCTTGGCTGACCTCCTGCTGGCTCCCTGCCCAACTTTCCACACAATCAGTCTCTTTTTTGTATCCACAGTCACCAAGGATAGCTGAGAGGAAGAAGAAGACACAATGAGTTTGTAGTACTAAACACATTTTGATAATCTACCGACAGAAAGATGCCTCCAACCTTACCGTTCTCCTCCTCTACTCTGCCGCGGGACAGGTTGACAGCAGCCACGGCACAACGATTTGATCTTCTCCCGTGGTCTTTCTCCCCCTGGCCGATCAATTTCTTCTCAGCCAACAGCAGCTTGGTCCTCAGGGACTCCATCTCCTGGTTCCTGCGCTTCATCTCCAGCAGGAGGCCGTCCTCCACTAACCTTGTGACTTCATACATCGCCGTCTTCATCACGGTCTCCATCACGTCAGACAGCTTGGTCTGGAAAGTGACAACGACGGTCTCCAGATCCGACATGTTACACACTGTCTGCGCGGCTAGATTCCGTCTAGTGAGGAAGCAGGAATGGGAATAGAGTTCCGTTTGTCTTGTAAATGCGACATAAGACTATTTCGTCTTTAACACGGGGTTCTCGTTAAGCGTCCACATTTTTCACGAACGGCCATTTTACGATGTATGTGTTGGAATTTACAAGTCAGTGAAGGGGGGTATTGGAGCTTCAATTGTTATGTCTAATTTCACCCTCATGACAGTTAGCTAGCTAACGAGACCCGAACGTTTACGTTAGCATAACTTGCTCGCTAACACGAAGCACATAAACTGTAGAACACATCCTACAATGAAACGTTGGATTTTGGGGTGCTGACGTATTCAGACCGTAGGAAATAATATGTCGGCAGAGTAATTTGCAAGACTCCGGCACCCGTCATCCCCCCGTATTTGTCTTCACTCGTCGGGGTTCTTGTTTTTGCTGGTGACGTCATAGTCGGACAAGTACGGTGGCCCGCATGAGAAACAATGGAACCCCGATTTGCGCCAAACTAACACTTGTGTTTGAAATTGTACTTTGTTGTATGATCAGTGCACATGCTGTTATTCTACATTTCCATAATGTATTGTCTAATGGCTTATTTGATACTCATATACATATATATATATATATATATATATATATATTTTTTTTTTTTTTTTTTTTTTTTTTTTTTCCACAGAGGAGGGTATTTCAAATTATTTTGCACAGTCCCAAGCGTACCATATCAAAATGCCTTAAAATAAAATTGAACTGCCACATTCCAGATACACTTAATGAAGGCATTCTCACATTTAAAAAAAATAACATAAATGAGTTCCCCTACGTAATACTGTCATCAACTTAAATAATAAAAGACACACTAGACTTTGGTTTAAAATAAGGTTTTACTTAAATAAAACATGTACAGAGTTCTGCAGTTTCATTTATCTGAATTGAAAGCATCTTTTTCCACTTAGACAGGTGATGCCAATTACTTTTTTTTTTAAGACTTATTATATCAAACATGAGAAACATTAAAATCATTGTTCAATGGTTTTATTATCAGAAAGTGATCATTTCAAAAACAGTTCATTGAAGACATAAAAACCATTAGTCCTCAACGTGCCCAGCTGCTGCACACTAGATGGTAAGTCAGCTCCATGACTTGGTCTAAAACGATTATTCATTACGTCTTCTAATGATTGATGTCTATAGCCTCCCACTTTTTAACAGACATCAATTAAGGGTGTGCGACCAGCTTTAGGTGGATACCACTTTTTACGCAAAAGCCTCTTTTACAGACCTGTCATGTGTTTGCGTTGATGTGATTTTAGATGATCCAGGCGCTTAAAGCAAAGGCCACACACTGTACAGCCGTATGGTCGCTCCCCTGTGTGAGTGCGCTGGTGAACTTTTAATATATCTGCCCGTGTGAAGCTCTTGTTGCATATGTTGCATTGATGAGGCTTTTCCTGTGTGTGAATTCTCTGGTGAAGCTTCAGATTCCAGAGACGGCTAAACTTATTTCCGCACACTGTGCAACAATATGGTTTTTCACCGGCTTGGCCACACTTGTGGGACTTCAGGTCAGTGAAAGAAGCAAAACGTTTGCTGCAAACATTGCAGAGGTGAAGGCCCTGCCCTGAGTGAATCCTCTGGTGGACTTTGAGGTTACACGCTTGAGTGAAGGTCTTTCCGCACTCTATGCAAGAGTATGGCGGGCTCTGTCTGGTGTCTTTGTGATTCTGCTTATGAGCCTTAAGCGAGGCAGAATCAGAGAAAGATATGGAGCACTGGTTGCAGGTGTGTCTCCTCCCTCCTCTTGTTCCAGTCTGATACAACCTCTCACCCAGGGCTGAGGTATTGCTGTATGCATCAGAAGAGCCATACATGTCAGCTGTGCTGCTTAAAGATGAGTCAATGCGGACGCCCTGTCCTCGTAGACTTAACCGGTTGCCTGATTCACCAGATCCATGTCCAGGGTAAAAATTGTTTGGGTTCTGTAGATAACCTTCTTCGTTGATTAATAAACAGCTGAACTCTCCACCAACATCAACGTTTGTCCCCGAGGAAGAGCCTGCATGTGAATTCCCCTTTCTGTTACGGGGGACTTCTGCTTGGTAAGGTTGTTGTTCAGTCCCTTCTGGTGCTTCCGCATCCCCTTCAAAGCGCTCCATGTAACCCAGATCGTTTCCGAGTTGGGATGGTGACCCTTGGAACCCATCCAAGTTACCTATGTCTATCATGCTGCCGTCTCCGTAGTTAGCCTTGTCGAAGTCGCTCAGGTCTTCAATGCCGTACCTGTTCTGGAAAAGTGGCGCAGCGTGGTCACCAGTGTTCCCGTCTTGGGTTGATCCTGGCCTCTGGTCAATGTTGACTTCCCAGTTCACATGGCACTTTGGAGTCTTCTGGTCACTGTGTCGTTTACTGGGCCCTGGCAGACCTGGCGCCTCTGTTTTGGACACGGACAAAGAAAAAGACTTTCAAGCACTGTCACCTACTAAAATAATATTTATAGATTATAAACTACAAAGTCTGCACATACACAAACCAGTTTTAATCTGGTGAACAAAATGCACAACCTAATTTTTATTTATATTATAGTCACATGTGAGGAGACTCACCCTCTAAGCTTACTTCCCATCTGTTTTGAAACTCATTTGTTTCAGGCATAACATGAAGTTCTTCCTCTTTGAGGAGTCCATCCAGCTTTTCACCCTGCGAAGCAGAAGAGGTAAAAATCCCCAAAATATAACGTGACAATAATGCTTTACTTATTAAGAATATAAAAACAGAACTGTCATTTACCTGTGATGCCTTCACACCACCAGGGGTCTCTTCTGTCTCTCCATCAGTGCTCTGAGGGCTATGTTCTTCATTTGTTGGTGTCTTTTCCCTTTTTAGTCTTTTTTCTGCAGTGGAGCGAACGGATGATGTGTTTCCTTTAAAGAAAGAAAGAAAGAAAGAAAGAAAGAAAGAAAGTGCATATCTTATTACATTGCCTGAATGCTCACACTAAAGATGCTGCCAAGCACAACTGCTGTGTTTTCAATGTTCATTTATGTATCTTTTTATTTTCTATCACTCATCATCTCATCCTGCACACATGGTCATGGGGGTGCGAGAGCCTCTCCTAGCTGCCTTAGGGTGAAGGCAGAGATACACGCTAGACCTGATCCAATCACAGGACCACTCACTGAAAGACAAACTGTAGGCAATGATGGAGAGGACAAAAGAACTTTCCACATTGACACTCGTCTAAGCTCAATTCAACTGTGGGATACATTATCACAGCTCGCCCCCCACCCCCTTTTGTTGTTGGTTTTTATTTATTTATTTTTTTGTCACGATCACTGACCACAGAGTGCTGGTGGCATTCTGTGCCGATGGCCGATGCATTTAAATTAAACAACAAAATGTGTTGCCACTTTTTCCTCCTCTAACTAGTTTGTCGTCCATGGCCCATGGTGTGCTCTTTTCAGGGGTAGTCTAATCGAGAGGTTTTTGTTTGGTTGTTGTTGTTGTTGTTGTTGTTGTTGTTTTTATCACTGCTGAATATTTGTGATTGACCAATGAGAATCGAATCGAATATTCAAAGAGCCGTGTTCCTGATAGTGACAGGAATTGGATCAGGTGAGCGTACAAAGACTGATTAGCAACGGGCAATCATCGTTGATCAATCTCACCTGTCGGCCTTGGCTCGTCTTCACCGGCAGCCCCAGCTCTTCCGCAGTCCACACATTTGGCATTTCTCTCTCCGTCTTTTTCTTTACGGCGACTCTCAGACCACTTCAGTCGCCTTTTCAAGGACTCCACTTGCTCCCGACATCGAGTCACCTCTTCCAGAAAGCTGTCTTCAACGAGCCGAGTAATCTCGAACATTGCAGCCTTGAAGACTGTCTCCATAACCCCAGAAAGCTGGGACTGAAAGGTAACTATAGTCTCAGCCATTTCAACCGCCACGTTTAATAAGGTTGCACTTGGATAGCAATATAAGGACAACAATATAAAAATAATGGACAAATTATAGACGGGGAGAAGGCAAGTCTGGGTCTACTCTTGTATGTGTAAGGCAGCTAGGCTCGCACATATAGGCTTCGTTTTTTCTAATCGACATGTCTTTTATTCTCAAAATCGAATATTGCATTATTAAAGCTGGCAAAGAAACGACTTTGTCATATGGTTATCGCCTATCACGAAAACGACGTTTTAACCATGAAGTCGATAGCTAACCAGTCAGACGGTTAGCTTGGGGCTATTTAGCCGTGTAGCTATCAGTACAATTTGTTGACATATCCGGCGCTACGGAATTTATCTCCGCAATGTCTGCTACTGTTAAAGACACTGTCTAGTGCGCGAATATCTGCCTGGTAGTGAATTACTTAAATAACCAGGCTTCTGAACAGCTTTCCATGTATGTTTTGAGTTTTTCCTGACCGAGAGCCTTCCGTAAACATTTGCGTTTCCTACAGACCGCGATTGGGGACAATCTTTGTATTCGCGAAGGTCAATTGACTTGCGTGTGACCATATGTTGTATTACTATAATAAAATAAACGTGTTTCACGCCACCTTCAAGTACAGTTTTCTCTTCTTATTTATAGTTTGTTAATATAGGTTGGGTTGGAAATCACTGGTAGTCTAGTTTTGTTGTTTCATTTTATATTAAACTTTTTCTCAAGAGGTAAGTACAGGGTGCGACGGCCACATGGTTGTTGGCTAGGTGATTATTTCTTTTTTGTTATTTTTGGCCGGGATCTCCATCTCTTTTTGGTTCAACATCTTTGTTCTCCCTTGTTTTGATTTTATCATTTAGACTCTTAGAATTATCATAAATACCATAAACCTGTGTGGCATAGTTTGCTTTTGTGTAATTTCTTCTACACATTTGCAGAAACATGGGTTTAAATCTGAGCTGTGGTCTGCTTAAACAACTGTTGGGGTTTTAGCCCCAGAGCCAGTTTCAGCATCAAAAAACAATTAATCTGAAATGCTTTGTTTAGAAGAGTTAGATCTTGGTATATGCCGATTAGATCTTAATGAGGCATCTGGTTGACAGAATATTACTGAAAAATATGTTGTTTGTGATTGTATTAAATACATTTTTGATTAATAAAAGGCCAAATGCCAAATATAGTGTTCCCAGAAAAGGCTTGCCCTCTTTCAATGTGTTGCTAAAAAGAAGAAAAAAGTACATTTTGCACGGTACAAATTTCTTTGTGGTGAAGCAAAGAAACCATGACATTTTGATTTTTGCTTAAAGCTGAGGTGTAAAAATGTGATGTGGTGTGAGGTAAAAAAAAAAAAAAAAATTCTGAGAGTCAATGAATGTGTACCTCCTGTATAGTAAGTTTATTTTAGTTTAAGTTGGAGATGACTGGTAGTCTAGTTTTGTTTCATTTTAGATTAAACTTATTTTTTCTGCCTTAACTTAGAAGGTAAGTACAGGGTGCAACAATGGCCACACAGTGGTTGGCCTGGTGCTTATCTCTTTTTTTTTCTTTTTTTTTAACATCTTTTAAATAAAAAAAAAGTTTTGAGTTTATTATTTAGACAAGTAAATTGTATTCTAAACACCAGAAACCTATTGTGTCACATCATTCATCTGTTTTCGTCTCATTTCCCCTAGACGAGTAATTTATCTACAAGGCCGTGTTGGTGAGGCTTGTCCACTTCTAATGCACTCCAGTGATTAATCATTTGATTCATTTTTAATGACAAATGTTCAGCCAGGTTATGCAGAAAACAGTTGCTACATTCAGTCAAAGATCAGGATGATTATCATTGAGGACAACGCTGGATTTTACTGCCGTTTCACTGAGGAGGCCAGAGTTGGCCACTGTGAAGCACATCCTTACCTGGTTACCATGGGAGCCGGCCAAGCTGTGGGTCATCGGTGATGGGAGCTAGCTGCTGCTGGATCTGCAAGGTGTTCATTGGTCCTTGACAGAGGTAAGTGGGACATAGAAAGCAATGCAAGGTAAGAGAATGGCAGTATCAACTTGCAAATAATCAATATAACAGAGAAAGGAAGATGTCTCCATAATCATGTTGAGACATTTGGACCATCTTAATAACAGTTCCTGCTATTTTATGTTATGCCAGCACTGCATTGCAAATGTCTTCTGAACATCTGTCACGTGACTCAACTCAATATGCTGTCATCACGAATATATATCTCTTGGACTTCTAAATATAAGCCTCTCAATGAATGTTATTCATTACCCAATCTCTTCAAAAATTAATGCTAAATTTTAAACGGATTCACAACTGACAAACTGGGCTTTGTCTCACTGAACCTTGGCACAAAAAAAATATAGACTACACCGTACTGAATTATATCACACCAACCAGATATTGCAGGATGGACGGGTCCCTTTCACTATGTTGGAGAGGCAGCAATGCTGTGATCTACCATGACTGCCTTGCCCTTCACCCCTATACTGCATCATCTTTTGGCTTTCAGACTTCCCTGTCTGAACTCAGTCATTTGCAGTTGTCATCATCTACTGGCCTCCCAAAATCAACTCTTCCTTCCTAACCATATTAACTGACTTTTTCAGTCTTGTGTCCTTCACCTCACTACCCATTCTCCATGGTAATTTCAACATCCATATTGACTTCCCAAAATCCAAAGTCACTTTCTGGACATTTTAAATGGCTTTGGTCTTACACAGCATGTCAAGATGCGGAAACTCAGAAATATCCAGTTCTTTGGATCATTCCAATCTAGTTTCTGTATCCACCACAGCACTGAAATGGTCATCCTCGGAGTCACCCTTGATGCTTTTCAAGCCAATTCGTCTTGCTTGAAGTTTATCAACTGTTCAACTTTAAGTAAATGTCTTTAAAAGCGTTTTCTGTAATAAAGTATACTTCTAGATTAAAATATTTTTGTTCCAAGTCATGTACTACAGGCTACTGCAAGAAAAATAATTTTGTTTATTTATGCTGAAGAATGAAGTGGAAATGTAAAGTGATTGTCTGCCTTCAAAGCACCTGTAATTCATTGAGAACCGCAACGAATTTGGTAATTTCTCCTCCTGTTCCATAGATGACAATAATGTACTTCTTGACTAACTGCCATCAACGCAAGGAGGGAACTCGGAAATAAGCGTGTGTTGACCCTCACATAAGGCTGTTGCATTTCTCCTAAACTTCAGCTCGTGTGCAGCACTTTCTCAAACAAGGCTACTGATTTAATTAAACGACTTTCAGACGAAGTACGCCGTCGTAATGGAGACTCTGATACAAACTGCGATTGCTGAGACTATGAGAATTTTCATATCTATGGTTGGCGATCTGAAAGCCAAAATATCCAGGATCAAGAAGGAGAACGAGGACCTAAAACCAAAATGTAGCCAAAGTGAGCAAGCGAGGAGCCTGCACAATTTTAATAGCAAAGATCGTCAAAAATTTCCCGCAAGAAGCGACTTGCCGGAAGAAGTGTTTTTAGACTTTAATAATCTTAAAAGGCACAAATATATTCACACTGGGGAGAAACCACATTCTTGCCCACACTGTCCCAAGAATTTCACACAGTCGGCGCACCTGGAAAAAACATCTCAATACTGTGCATAAAGTAAAGTGAGATGTCAAGCTTTGTGAAGCCCTCTTCCAATGCATGGCTTTAAACTTGATCCACCTGCTATAGTCACCCACACCAAAATGTCAGAAATAATGACTTTACCAACAAGTAATGTTTTGGTTTGGTTCTTTTAATTGACGGCAAACAAACAGCAGAGATGCGGTTCAGGGCCACACAACACACAAGCATTGTAGCTATGCAGTCAAACAATAAAGAGAATAAAACAAAACCCTCTGAGTAAATGTGTCATAGTAGCATCGTATTATATTGCGCAATAGAAATGGTAGTAATATGTTAAAGATTAACTCTGCTGGCATTGCTCACACTTCTTGCAGTTTCCTTTTCTTTATATGGTGGATTACCCACTGAAAGAATCTGCAATGTGTCCATGTTGCACCGTTCCAGCTGATGCGTCTAGCACTTCAGCTTGACCAGTTCATCTAAGAATGGCAACATTATGTGTTAATCCCTGTAGTTTTGCAAGTATTAAAAAAAAAAAGTCCAATTTATATATATATATATATCTCCAGACTGTATCATATGTTGCTTCACAGTTAAATACAGCTCCTGTAAAAGTAAAAAAAACAAAAAAACACCACATTGTATATTATTAGGAAAATCAACCGGATCCACGGTCTTTTCCAATCATTGACTTCCTGCCTGAATGATTTGATCTGTTCAGATTGACGTAGTTGCCAAGCGTGGAGATAGAACAGTGCCATATTTTTAAAAAGCAGCAGTTTCACACTTCCAAAACACTCCACAGCGGGCCTGGTGGGAACACGCACACTAACTTCAATTGCCATGGTCGCACCACTGATGCTTTCAGGGGGGCATTTAAAGAGCTATACACCTAAACAGTCAAAATGCTACATGCTGAGATATTTCTATTTTATTTTATTCTTTGCTTTCCTTTCTTATGGGTTCATATGTCCAACTGCAGAAACTTTCGATGTGGAGTTGACAATTTCTCCCCGTTTGTGTGGGTTTCCTCCATTTTTGATAGCTTTGCAAGCAATAACATAACTGATATTTTATGAAAAATATTTATCAAAAAAGATATTAAACAAGCCCTCTTTGTAAAAATGAAAATATATTCTAAGATGAAGAAAAGTCCAGTGACGAACAAAAGTACAATATTAACAGTTAACAACAGGTAGTGGCTGGGGATTTGTCTTCGGGCTGAAATTCCTTGAGATATTTAAAAAATGCACCTGTGTCTAATTAGGATTACATAATTAACGTAATTTCCTGTATGATCATACACACTGAAGAAGACCTCGTCGAAATGCTTTTTTTGATCCTTGATGCCTGCCAGTGAGATTTTTTTTTTTTTTTTTTTTTTATGGACACTTGAGTGTTGCTGCCCGTTTTTATTTACTTATTTGTTTGTCATTTTGCCTGGCCCTTACACCTCTGTGGAGTTTGAGAGTGATTGTTTTTTCTACTTGGCCGTGTGTTTACAAAATTATACAATGTATTTGGTTTAAACAAAAAATGCAGAGTAGGGTATGTTCGACATTCTTCATGAGTAGGAAAATCAAGTATTGGCAAAAGCGCTAGCTCTGGATTTGTGCCATAGAATGGAGTTTTACATGTCAAAAAATTGCATTGCTGCATTGTTTACATGTGTGCTTAACCCAGACATCTGAGCGTGTCAGCCCTCAAAGACGGCCTATGACTGCTGACATTAGCAAACATAACCAGAGTGTCAGCGACGAGCTTAAAGCAGGAGGGCTGGCAGAAGGTACAACTGAATGCTGGAATGTTCCTTCATTGCCAGAGTGGTCGACTGCCACGATTTCAACACCCAGTGCACAGCAGGAGGCTTTGTATGTAAGTTGAACCACCGAATCACTCAGGGAGGTGTGTTTAAGGTATCCGTCGCCAACAGTTAAGAGCACCCTCTCAATCCCTGTCCCATTTTTATCAGCAACGTTGGCTGTAAGCTCCCACTGATGAGTTCCACACTGAGACATGTCTATGGGGCAATCATCCGACATCACATTGAGGAGTTCAAAACCGGAGGAGCTTCATCTGCAACCTGGGATAGGATAACAAGGAAATTCTTTTCAAATAAATATTTGGCCTACTGCTGGAGTGTAAATTGCAATGAAAGTGAAGGAACTTACAACAGTGTAGGAACACTTTCCCTCATTGCCGAGTTTATCCACAGCCACAAATTCAACACTTTGGATGCAGCAGGAGGCATTGTAGTGGGCCTGAACAACAGGTGAACTCAGGGATGTGTGTGATAGGTCACCATCACCCACTCTCAGTGAGATTGACTTTATTCCAGTTCCATTTCCATCAGTTAGGTTGGCATTAAGCTCCCAATGCTGAGAGTTACACTGAGAGGCATTCTTGGGACAATTGAATGCCTTCACACTAACGATTTCACACATGGGTGGAAGGTCATCTGTGATCTGCACAGAGGCGAAATTGAAAATAAATAAAAAAATAGTTCCATCAATCCTACTGGTATGAAGCAACATTGCAGAAACAGGACTATCGCTACTTACGATTGAGTGAAAGCACTTCCCACGTTGCCAGCCTTATCCACTGCTGAAAAATCAAGAATCGGTGAGCAGCAGGAGGCTGTGTAATTGACTTGAACAGCCGGTGCACCCAGTAACGTGTGTGTGAGGTTTCCGCCGCCCTGGCGCAGCGAAACACTGTCAATCCCACTTTCATCTGTAATGTTGGCTGTGAGCTCCCAGTTGTGGCTTCCGCACAGAGACGTGTCTTGAGGGCATTCATTGGAAGCCACGTTAACCACTTTACAGACGGGTGGAACAAAATCAGTCACCTGGAGAGAAAATCCAAGATTGGAGTTAAAAAAGTCAGCATGGATTTCTCCCTAAGAAAACCTAAAGAGGACACATATTAAATGCTTGGCTCTCGGGATTCAGTCTCTTCAACAGTATGTACGCTGAGGTTACTGTGTTTACCTTGGTAACAACTGCGAATCTCAAAACAACAAAATTGGAGTCTTCGCCACTTGATGCCTTTGCTTCAAGAGTCAGCGTGACATCTGTTCCTGAAGGTGTGCTGGGTCGCGGAGTGATGATTAAAGTAGCATTTGCACGTTCTCCAGTTGTCACTGTAAGACTGCCAGGAAAGACAAACAGCGGTAATTGTTTAACATGACTCAAACCAGTCTACAGCCTTGCTGGTGATTCAGGAGTGGGATCCAAATATCAATGTGCCAGCACAGTACTGAAGAGTTGGTTTCACATTCCATGTGAACACGCTTTAATTAGTAAGCTAAGTTGTGCTGTTTGAAAACAACTGCAACTTGATACTAAAAAGGTCATTCAAATATTTTTTTGAACGGGGTGACTGACGAGTAAATTGTTCTACATGTTTCTCCTCACCTTTTCTGGTAATCCATTTTAAAATCTCTGTCATTTTTGGCATTAATTGTATATTCCCCACCAGAGCCTGTTGTGAAGACAGAGAACGGAAGCGTGAAAGCTTTTCCTGGTTCAAGATTGCTCTTAACTGCAGCCTAGTGGGAAATTGAAAAGGGAAAAAAAAGACAGTTTAGCCTTTGTTTCTTTATACATATGTAAAGAGAAAAATCACCTTATGAGATGTCCGCATATGATTTAAGCATCTATATATGCAAAATATCAACTAAGAGACCAACCTGGACATTGACTTTGGAGATGGACATCTGGGTTGTTGATTGCCTTTGGAATTCAGTGTTTGATATTCTGTCAGTCCCTTTCAGAGACAAGACAAATTCCCCAGCCGGAACTGCATCCACAGTTACCAAGAGTTCTCCATTGCCCATGTCAGTAATTTTGCTTTTGCTAACTGTTTCAGGGCCCGATACAATTACTAAGCCAACATCACTGATGTCCAGGGAGGATGGACCTCTCCTTCCAATTATTGAGAGCGTCACCATGGCAGGTTGACCTATGGGTTTTCAAAGCAAAGAAGTTAATAGTGATAAAAGTTACACGAGCAATGAGAATCTTGTGTGGCTGTGCTGTTGACCAGCAGCCGTTATGCATATGTCTATACCAAGAATGAACTTTGCTATACACTATGTACTAAACCTGAGAGTGGACGCCCGCTGATGACTGCATAACTGGAGTGGGGTCCTTCAAAGTGTTCCACAAAGTCATAGATAAAGGTAATCATGCTTTGTCCTGCAAAGAACAAATAAACACTTGGAGTGAGTCAACGCTGAAAAGTAGCTGATCTGGGGTCTTACTTCTGAGTCAACAAGTCTGAGCACAACCCTCCACAATAGATGGACATGGTTTGTATGTGGTGGCCAGAAAAATGGAAAATGAAAAATGATGTGACTCAGCTGACACATTTGCATCATTTATGGTTTTATTTTTGTTATCATTACTTATGAACGCAAGTGAAAACACGGCATTCCAGGAAATTTGTCAGCAAGTGTGAGAACGGCCAACCAACTCCACATTTGTTTTCACATGTTTTTAGTTTGGAAATTTATTGGCATTATAATAAAAATATGAATCATATTTTTAATAAAGAAATTATTGCCTTTTTGTCCAAACCTAACTAGCCCAATCTCACCTGTGATCTTCAGAGTGTAGGGTTGCCCTGAACTTATGTTGATTTGCCATTTTCCTGACAGCCGGTCAGATCTGAGACGAATTCTTCTCAGGTTCCCCACAGTTTGAATTGTCCCCAGATCACCACTGGCCTGGTTGTGGCCTTGGCTCACACCTGAGATAAAACCGGTAAGCATATTTGAATAATCTTCCTGTCTAGCTGTTTTTTTGTTTTTATTTTTGTTTGTTTCAATGCAATGGTGATTTTCTACCTGCAGGATTGGTTAGGGTGAAAGCAATTGATGTTCCTGTGATGTAGATGGTTACATTTTTCAGAGACTCATCCAGCAAGAAGGGGAAGGTCTCTTCTTTCCCAGGGTTCCTGTCTCGCTGAAGAACTGTTACCTGAACACCAAGGGTGACGTTGGTTTCTATTTTTGGTACTGATTTATAAAATGCTCACTGAAATGTGAGAAAAATTAAAATATGAAAAAAAAACAGTCCTACCAAAGCTGACGTGGATGTGTCAAGGATGATGTCTGTGGCCTGAGGCAGCTGACCTTTCGACACCTGAATGACCTGGCCTCCAGAGGCCAAAGCCATGTCTTTGTAGTCCTGAAGACTGCCAATACTGAGGGAACGTCGGCGTCTACTAAATATGTTGGTCAGGAAGAAGGACACCTGCAGAAATGTGTAGACGGACAGATTATACTTCCTAGTCCCTAACGTTGAAAGATAAATTGAATCAAATGGGCAAGGGCCTGGTGGGAGGGGGAGGCAGGCAGTAAGCTTGATGACAGTGATTTTGAAGATATCGGATAATATTTACCGTTGACTTGGTGGTCCTCATTAGAGCAAAAACAGTGTCCTTGAGATAAATGTCTTTCGCTTGAGCATCAGTAAAAACATAGATGCTAGAATACTTGGGAGCACCAGTGAGAGCCAACTGCAAGAAACACAGATTTTGTCAGCTTATTGTGTTTGTTTGTTTGTTTGTTGAGTGGAGTTATTATAAATCTAACAATATTATTGTTTATAGTTAGTACCTGGAGGCCTGATAGGCTCATCTCAGGTGAATCGCCTCCTCCGTTTGGTGTGATATCAGCAATTTTCTTTTTAATCTCATCAGCATCTGTTGTTCTGTATAGAGGTCCAAACTCTGCATATAAATCACAGAGAATGATGAGGAGGATTCAGGTGTTGTTGGCGGCACATTGATCATTCAAATCACTTTTGAAACAACAGCATCACTGTCATTTGTGTAAAATTGCAGTGGAGTCGAGTTCAGCATAAACATTTTCCACAGCATGATGATAAATCTAAAGTATTTTTCTTACCTGGGTCATTAAAGGGCACTAGGATATATTCAGATGGCTCATCCTGTGTTCCCTTTTTGCTGTCAATGATTTCATTAATGACTTCGCGAGCTTCAGCGATGTCGTCTCCCATGCTGCCAGTGGTGTCAATCACAAAGCACACAACAGAGGAGCGGGCTATCCCAACCAATCTGTGAAAAAAATGACAGCAAGGAACAGTTGATGCAAATATGAACACTTGGGTCATAAAGCAGGGCAGGTTTTTGTATCCAAACAAGATACCTGAGAAATTCAATCTGCCCAACAGCTGCACGAATGTCCTCCAGAAGCTCTTGGGTAGAAGTTATAGCTAGATTCACTGCTAGAGTGTGGAATGCCCCATTATCTGCTCGGCGCTCATCTTTGCTGATGCCTCCACGAGGAACTACTGTGCTGGTCATGTCACCTGCACCTCCATGGCTGCATTTACCTGTTGCAGGACAGAGGAAACGGGTCAATATTCACCATTCACAGCAGCGCTTATTAGCATTTCAGTGAGATTAAATTAAAGGCAACTGGTCTGGTTTCCTTGGTTGCCTTTAAATTAATCTGAGAACCTTCACAGACGGTACAGAGCAGTACTCAGCAGAAACAAATTTGAATGCAATCTATCAATATTTTAAAATCAGTATTTTGTTAGAAATATGATTCAGTGGAAAGATATAAAGGATACAAAATAAACACAAATATCTGAGGAACTGAAGGTAAAAGATGCAATGAAGCAAGGAAATGTAAAAGCATCATCCAGTATGGTTTTGGCATGCTAATGCTTTGTCTAATAAACATCTAGTGATGTTTTCTTGTTTTGAACATTTTTGACAGCAGTGTTTGCCATTGATACCTTTGGGCTTTTCATCAGAGAAGATTCCCATGTAGCCTGACGTCAGCATCTGCTCCGCCAGGATGTTTGGGAGGATGGGATTGGGGCAGTTGCCACTGGCACAGTCGCTGCAAGTGGCTGTTTCAGCATCTATGCAAGCGCAACAGCAGATGAACATACACAATCAGAGTGGAGAAAGCACAGGATGATACTTGTGTTACCAGTCACACAGGCCGTCTACAGAGACCAAGCAACTGTGTTGAGTGGTGGCAATTACACAGTAGTAGCAATTACTTGATGCTCACAAACCTGCCATGTTTTCCAGAGGCAGATCAGGCCTAATGAGGTTGATGTACGTGTCAGTGTATCCCAGCTCCACCCAGTTACTGTGGCTGTAGAAGTCCTGATAAGAACAGAGAATGATATGGAGCTATGACATCATCATGTTCATATTCTGCACACAACATGCCATGAACTTTCAGTATGTTATTTTCCATTTATATCTGACCTTCACAAACCAATTTTTTTTTTTATTAAATATACATTCATGACTGTTTGCACAGCATGTTCTTCTCTCGCACTGTCAGATTCAGATTTTTTAATAGCACCGTGTGATAGTGTTGTAGGAAATAAACTCAGAATTTATTCCAAAATTAAGATGGATTTAATAAAAAAACACTTCATATCAGAGAACATCTGTGCAATTTTGACAAACTTTCCCTTTAATCAGGCTTTACCCATTTCCTTCACTCTGATGTTCTCACCTGTAATGTATGGAGGACTCTCCCCAGTGTTTCCCTGGCAGCTGGGAAGTTCTCCTTTTTAACGTTAGCCTTAATGACTCCCACGCCCTGGGTGATCAGGGCTCGTCCTTCAATGAAGGCCTCGGAGTTAAAGTGATGTGGAGCACTGAAAGATATTTTATTGTTACCTGGCATAGAAGATAGTACAGTAGTAGGCCACACAAATGGCATTGATTGATGTAATGTACCAGCTGACCAACCTGTCAGCAAAATCTCGGTCTACCAGTCCATTCTGAGAATAAATTTCCTGTAGAGCGGCGTGAAACTTGGCACCGGACACTTCACCTGTTGCTGTGGGGCCGAGACAGGCTGAGACCAACTCCTCGGGGGATGGACCCTTTAGTAGAGTGGCGTTACATAAAAAACAAAATAATTAAAAGCTTGGAAAAGGAAAAAAAGAAACCGCTCAGAGCAAATTCTAAGATCTGATTTAGAAATTTAACTAAGCTAGAATGTAAATTCATAAGAAGTAGAGAAAAAAGTATCTCAGTGGGTATTAAAAGCAACTTTAATGTTAATTTTGTTTTTCATATTTAATGCTGCCAATGATGTTGCAGTGACCCTGAATAATATAGTGCACATCTGTTGGTGTGGCGATGTTTGTTCTTTGTATTCTGGGAGAATCTTGCATCTTACCGTTGGCTCAAACTCATGACCACCTTCTTCCACAACATCACGACACGTCTCCCTCACTATCTCCAGCAGAGCCGTTCCTGTGATGCTAATATGGGTTGAAGTGCCCCCGCCAATGGGGACAAAGGCCTCTGTGCATCTTGATAATGTTAAAGTGAGCAGGGCAAAGCCCAGCATTGGCATCATGATTAATCTGGAACACACAAAAAAGTTTTGTTCAGTAAATGTTAAGCAGCTGAAGATGGTGGGAGCATTTTAATGTATTTTGGTTATGAAAATTTTTAAGTTTTGTTTGTTTTAAGTGGCGATATGGCATTCTGTATAAAATAAACAAATAAATAAAGATACATAGTGGCATCGACAGGGAAATTTACATTTCTCAAATTATCTAAATATCTAAAAGCCTCTTAATGATAGACAATATTTTAAAGATGTACAAAGAAAAAAAGATGAAAAATCCATGTTTTTGTTGAGGTCCAACAAGCAAAGATTTTTCTTTTTTTGAGCTTCTTTCTTTTTCATTCTTTGATTACGTATTTTATCAACTGCAAAGGATTTGTTTTATTTTTAATTGCTAATTTTGAAATAACCGCTGACCTACCTCAATAAGTTGTTAGTGCAATGGCTCCCTTGTGGATCTTCAAGAAGTGTGAAGTGTGCGATTTACGAAAGAACATAACATTTCTACTGTCACGGGAAACAGGAAAGGTGGAGACTAAAGAGGGCTGTACATCTCCTTAGAGTTATCGTGCCTTGTGTTAAACTGATTATAAAACTGACAACGTGTTGTTCACTTCAGTGCCACTGAGTGCCATAAAATGTAATCCTATATTTATGACCGTAATTTCCCCTCAAAATTTTTTTATGGTTTTACTTCAATGCAAAGTTCAGAAAAAGTTGCGACAGGTTGGAATGTCCCCTCATGTTTGTGATACTAACATTTTACAAAATTTGAAAGAAAACTTAGTGTTCTTGGTCAGCACAGTGATTCACTTGATCAACCAATCATTACATTTGCAGTTAAACCTTGTGCATGAGCAGCTCAATGAGGTCAGCTTGGTGTGTCTGTATTTTATGTTCTGAGAAACTTTAATCAATTTTACTTCAAGACTTCCTCCTCATGCACACCTCTAACCAGAGATTGCACAACGAGCAAACACTGCTATTGGGTTATTTTTTAACTAAAGGAAATTATGCAATTGAAGGTTGTATCTGGGTCTCGCCAGTATGTATTCAAACGGTCTTGTGCTTAACATAACTCCAAGAGAATATCACTTTGTGACTTTTTACTATATGTGTAACCCGGTGAGGGAAAACACAATATTTCATTCTTTAATAAATAGGTAAAATATAAATAAATGAACGAATAGATTGAAGAAGAAAAAAAAACACAGATAGGTGTGTATGTATTTTATGTTCTGAGAAACTTTAATCAATTTTACTTCATGACTTCCTCCTCATGCACACCTCTAACCAGAAATTGCACAACGAGCATACACTGCCATTGGGTCATTTTTTTAACTGAAGGAAATAATGCAATTAAAGGCTGTATCTGGGTCTCGCCAGTATGTATTCAAACTGTCTTGTGCCTAACATAAGTCCAAGAGAATATCACTTTGTGACTTTTTATGCAGTGATTTATTGTGTGACCCAGTGGGGAAAAAACACAATATTTCATTGTTTAGTAAATTTATTCATCTTCTATTCCCGCTTATTCATGTTCAGGGTCACGGGGGTCTGCTGGAGCCTATCCCAGCTGTCTTAGGGCGAAGGCAGGGTGACACCCTGGACAAGTCGCCAGTTCATCGCAGGGCCACATAGAAACAAACAACCATTCACACTCACATGCACACCTGCAGACAATTTAGAATATTCAATTGACCTCACATGCATGTTTTTGGACTGTGGGAGGAAGCCGGAGAACCCGGAGAGAACCCACGCAGACACGGGGAGAACATGCAAACTCCACACAGAAAGGTCCCAGGCCCGGGCTGTTTGGTAAATTGGTAAAATATAAATAGATTAATAAATATATTTTTAAAAAAATGTAAAATGGATAAGTTGTCAAAATGAGTTAAGTTGAATGTAACTAGTTTGAGTGTGATGACACTCAAATTGTATGTAAGAAAAAAAAAGAAGAGACAATGATGTTAACCCTCCTGTTATGTTGCGGGTCAAATTGACCTGTTTCAAAGTTTGAGGAACTAGGAAATATAGTTGAAAATATTTTTTCATTCTGAAACTTCTTCTGCTTGCCTTAATTAAGTATTCAACATATAATATGAAAATGATTTATCTCACATATTTGCAACCACCCCTGCATGTTTATATCGCATAGATACTGTTCGGGTCAATTTGACCCAGCAGTCAAACTGGAGGGAAAAGGGTGTCAGAAATGTCATACTATTTTTTTTTCTTTGCAACTGTGAGACATATTTCACCTCTCTCTCTCTCTCTCTCTCTCTCTCTCTCTCTCTCTCTCTCCCCCCCTGTCTCTCACTCTCTCTCTCTCACACACACACGCACGCAGGTGCAGGTGCAGGTGTTATGATTTTTGACGAGAACCATTTATGTTCTTGCAGGAAAACTCCACCCACCCACACACAAACAGATACACAGTTGCAGGTGTCATGACTTTTGACGGGAACCGTTTATGTTCTTGCGGGAAAACTCCACCCACATTCAGTGGACACTCAACAGGGGAGGGGCAAAACATATAAAAGAGTCTCTGCATGGGAGTCTACCCCATTACACTTTGCCAGTCAGACCTTTTCAAAATGAGCAGCAGAAGCAAAAGGTTTACAGTCCAGGATGCTCTGGAAATCATCTTTGATCATGACAGTGAAATAGAGGAGGATGTGTCTGAAGATGAAGACTATACTGAGCTAAATTCTGATTCTAATGTTTCTGATTTTGATCCAGATGAGGAAATTGCTATTCCTATTCCTCCAAGCAAGACATTCATGTCAAAAAATGGTGAAATACAGTGGTCTTCATGCCCAAATATGTGTCAGGCAAAACTGTCAGCAGAAAACATAATAAAGACAATGCCAGGGCCCACTAGGATGGCAGTGACTCGTGTGAAAGACATCAAGTCAACTTTCGAGCTGGACATGCCAAATTCAATACAGAAAATCATTCTGGAAATGACTAATCTCGAAGGGAGGCGTGTTTTGTTTTTTTCACAAATTACAATTTGGGTCAGGAGCTTCTAAAGAGAAAGCTCACAATGGTTGGAACTGTCAGAAAGAACAGGGTTGAACTCCCTGCTGAGTTGCTGGCAATCAAGAACAGGGCCCCACAATCTTCCATGTTTGCCTTCACAGACACCACAGCCCTAGTGTCTTATTGCCCCAAAAAGGGAAAAAATATTGTGCTCATGAGCACTCTGCACAAAAATGCTGAAATCAGCACAAGAGAAGACCAGAAACCAAGCATCATCCTGGATTACAATGCCACCAAAGGGGGGGGTAGACAACTTGGACAAAGTAACAGGGTCCTACAGCACCAAACGAATGACTGCGCGCTGGCCACTGGTCATCTTTTATAGCATGATCGATGTATCGGCCTACAATGCGTTTGTCATCTGGACTGTGATCTCTCCTGACTGGAATGTGTCAAAGCTGTACAAGAGGCGCATCTTTCTCGAGGAGCTAGGGAAGAGGCTTGTGACACCGCACATCCAATGGAGGCAGCACCTGCCAAGGACCCCAGCCGCTGTGGCCACAGTTAGGGAGATCCAGGAAAGGACTGCACCCAGTACACCAGTGCGTGAGGTAGTTGTGTGTGTGTGTGTGTGTGTGTGTGTGTGTGTGTGTGTGTGTGTGTGTGTGTGTGTGTGTGTGTGTGTGTGTGTGTATAAGTCTATGAGAGTGTGTTGGGATCGGCAAAAAGACACTATAGTATAGTAATCGTGGTCCTCTTGTTTCTAGGTTGCTGGTGAGGGGAAAAGAAAGAGGAAGAAGCCAGGTCTGCAGGCCATCTGACGATGTCAAAACAAGCATGACCTGTGCGAAATGTGCAAAATTCATTTGCACAAAGCACAGTGTGATGACTTGTCACTCGTGTGCTATGTAGATGAAGACAGACAGACACACACACACACACACACACACAGACACACACCTTGTTCATATTGCGATTGCTTGTTATTTTGATAATTTCTCGTTCACAAACAGTGCATGTATATAAAAGAAAATGTAAATGTTATTGTTCAATGTTATGTAAACTATTGTGTTCTATATGTTGATCTTTCAAATGTATTAAAGTGGTGAAACATGAAAAAAAGTTTGAACGTGATTTTTTTTTTTATGAAGAACGAGTGAATAATCCTAATTGAACCATTATCTGTTAGAGGTAAGGAACACCATTGCACTAAATATTGATAGAATAGTTAGTGATGGAGTTAGTAATGAAATATTAACAATGCTTGTTAGGATTTTTTTTGTTTTGGACATCTTATGGAGACTTAAAAATGCAGTGGGTCAAATTGACCCGGTAACATCATTGCTGTTCCTGAAAAACGAACCTAACAGGATGGTTAAAAAATATAATATTGTCTGTTAATGTACTACGTTTCTGACAAGTTTGGTTTCAGTCGTAGAGCGATTGTGTTTTTTTTCCAAATGTCAGTTTTCTCATCCGAGTCTGTATATTGGTTGTTAGCGTTCGCACTGATACTGTCATCCCATCGGCGAAAGAGACATGGGGGTGGGATATCTGGGGAGCAAGGTAGATGAACACAGAGAAGGAAACTGGGAAGAACGTGTCGAAGTACAAGAAGTGTATGCTGGGGTTGTCGTAGCGTGGAGATAAACACAGGGTCTATCGTACGGGTGCACGTACTGGAGGTAAAATTAATTAATTTAAAAAAAACGTGTTGCTGTTCAGAGATGCTAAACGTTATTAGCGATTAGCTCGTGCTAACAGCTAACAACTAGCAGGTTTATGTCTTGTAATGGTGTGTGCGCGGTACGCGTGTTTGTGAACTTGGTAAGATTTCATCTTAGTGCAGTGTCGTTATTACCCGTTAAATGTGTATTTGCGTGCTTGCCAGAGGACACTGGTGGCGTGTTCCTTGGACCTTTTTGTTAACATCCGTCAACGGCGTTTCGGGCCACGTGTGCGTCTCCTCAGCGTCTCAGTTTCTATTTCTGTCATCGTTTCATCGACCAGAGCCTTCGTTCATCTTTCACCACTTTCTCATCTTCACACATCTCACAGTCACGAACGACAGACAGAGTGAGTACGAAAAGAAAAGACAACTAACAGTGCACTTGTTTGTTTTCCTGCTGTTTAAGCGAAGCAGTCACTGTAATGATATGGGCTCTCAAGTGTTACGCATTGAGCGTGACAGTCACTCTTTTGGGTCTTTTGTCACGCACTCCCGCCACACACTGTATTACTCAATCTGAAAAAAAAAATTGTTATACATATATATATATATACATATATATATAAAATGTCTTATGAAAGAAACTCATTGTGCAACTACATTTGACCACACCCAAGTGTGACTCATGTATCTTGTCAAGCATCTGCGGTCTTAGTTGGACAATGAGTTTCTTTTTCTGGATCCAGTGATGTTGCATCTCTGAACATTTTAAAATTTTCTTCTGAAATGGGCAACTGGGGCGTGATCCAGTATACCTATAGTTCTTTTTTCAGAAGATCATCTTTGTGTTCATGCAGGTAAGCATGCCTCAATGCATCTGCAATATGAAGCTCTTTTCCTGGCTTTTAAGTGACAGACACAATATATTTTTGAAGATGCAGAAGCATCCTTTGGAGCCTCACAGGAGCCTGATGCAGTGGCTTCTTGAAGATGCTTTACAAAGGTTTGTGATTGCTTTCAACTGGATCTCTTTGTCGTACACGTACTGGTGGAATTTTTCACATCCGTACACGATCGCTAGCAACTTTTTCTATCTGTGCATATCTCCGTTGACAGTCTGTGAGTGCTCTGGATCCGTATGCCACAGGTCGTCAATCTTGTAGTATCACAGCTCCGATGCCCTCCGAGCTGGCACCTACAGACAGCGACACAGCGTTGTTGACACATACAGTGTGGCCTCTGTGATCAGCTTTTCAACAACCCAAAGCTTCTCTGTCGACTCTCCAGTGCCATTCTGTCTACTTCCTTAGTGGAACAGAGATCTCCGACAGATTTGGAATAAATTTAGCTAGATATTGTACCATAGCCACAAAGCACATAAATCTTGTTTGTCATCTGGTGTTGCCATCTGCATTATGGCTCGAATTTTCAGGACCATCCACATGGAGTGTATGGCCAATGTATTTGACCTCTGTCATTCTGAACTTACGTTTGGCTTTATTGAATCTTAGGCCCGGTTTGCACTTGGTCATTTCAAGCGTTTTTCGTATTCCGATCGGCAAAAATCACACGTAACCAAGTGGAAACAGTCCAAATTTGTATTGTCATCCGATTACTCAAACCACCTCGGGGAGGTGGTTTCGACGCTTCGCATAGCATAGCATAGCATTCCTCACAGACGTGTGAACAGAATGCGATCTCAGTCCACATTAACGACCGCCTACTCCACTCACCTCTCCCGTGTACGTACTTGGTCGGCGCCCCACTTCCCGGCATCGTCATTGTAAAGTTACAAACAAATCATTTTTATTAGACTCTTTTATTGGATGCTAATAAATTTCATTCCGCATTAGCGTATCTTGTCAGTGGAGTAGCGGTCGCAGTTTCCCACATATGAGATTAAATGTGCGACGTTGCATCCGAAAATTTGCCAGCCACTGTTGATCCGAAAATAAAGTCATCACCACTCTGTCCCACCAGTCGTTACTCCTCGTTCGGATCCATACGAGCTGCAGTAGAATTAAAACGAGTGACTTGATATAGTCCACAAACAGGAAGTTGATTCTTATTCGTTTTCAGGGGAAACTAGCTGTAGTTCTGCGCTTTACTCCCCCTAGTGGTTTAAAAATGCACTAATGCGATCACAAGTGGCACGCTCGAGACTCATGTTAATGCCATGTGTGAACAGATGCTTCAAGATGCGTACTTGTGATACGATCCCCCAAAACAGTTACAAGTGGCCAAGTGCAAACAGGGCCTTAGGCCAATTTCATCTGCTCTTTTTAGTAGTGTCAGAAGCCTCTAATCATGTTACTCAATGGAGTCACCCTGAACAAGCAGATCATCAAAGATGTTGACCACCCCATTCAACCCCTCGATCATCTGGGCCACTGCTCTCTGAAACACCTCGCTGGCACCTCGCTCATCTAGTTTTATTTGATAAAACCCTTGGTTTGCATCCTGTACAGAGAAATACCTCGCATTAGACATGCGTGATACCACCTCCTCCACAGTGAGAAGTGAATAATGTTCTCTTCTTATTGCTGTATTCAGGTCCTTGGAATCCATACAAATTCTGATCTTCTGTGGAGGGACAACAGTTACCATGCTATTTAGCCATTGAGTTGGTTCCAACTGTTTTGTTATGACCCCTGATTGCACCATCTTATGAAGCTGATCAACCACTCTGTCTCGGAGAGCAACTGGGATCCTCCTAGGTGCATGTATCACTGGTTTCACTTCTGGGTCCAGTTTTATGGTGTGTTCTCCTGGTAAGCATCCAAGTCCTGTGAAGAGATGCTCATATTCTTTAGGGATGTCATCTGTTTTTTCCATGCTGTACAGTCTCTTCACCATTTTTAGCTTTGTACTTGTTTCTTTCCCAAGAATAGCTGGAGCGTCTTTCTCTATTATTTCGAAGTTAATCTGGTGTGCTTGTCCCTTGTACTGGCATGTGAGTGATGTTTTGCCTAGTGGCTCCATCTTGTGGCCTGAGTATGCCACTAATCTGCAGCGAGATGCTAGAAGCTCATTGTCAAGCTTCAAAGCCTGAAATGTCTTGGCTGATAGAATATTGCAGTCAGCTCTGGTGTCAATCTGAAATCTAACTTTATTTTCATTTATTATCAGCTCCTCAGTCCATCTGTCATTGTCACTCTTTGCCTTTTCAACAGCTGCAATATCTTTCATCTTTACTGTAGCTCAAGCCATTTCTCACCATCTCAAACTCTCTTTCTTCGGCTAGTGTAATTTCTTTTCCTCCTGGTTGGCTGACCTTCTTTGTGACTGATGAGGAGATGGATCTCTCTTGGTCTTTTGAGGTCTTTAAGGGGGACATCTCTCATCTCTCATCATCTCACCAAGTTTGGAGAGAAACTCTTCCTGGGTTTCAGTGCATCATCTGCCCCCCGTTTTTTCGGGACTGCTTCTTGCTGTTCTCTGTGACTGGGGTCTGGCGACTGGACAGAGAAAGTAGTGGTGCTGGTCTTTGCACTCTGGATTCTCACACAGGTAAGTACATTTTCTACAATGGTCACGGTCATGGACTTCGAGGCATCTCTTGCAGGCACCAAGCTGCTGCGCTGCATCCCTCCTCTCTGATGGCCTTAGGTTGGTCCTGAATTTTCTGCAGAAGAACAGTTTCTTCTTGTGTTTTGGGTCACCACAAACGATGCAGCCTATTGTTTCACTTCTAAACTTGGTTGTCTTCGTTCTGGCGTACTTCAGGAGGTTGGTCTTCTCCTTGGCAGGTTCACAAACATCCCTCAGTTGGTCTAGTTGTTGGTATATCAACTCTTGTGATTTCAGGAACACGACCAAAGCGATTCTGGTGATTAACAGCATTTCCCTGGTCAGCAGCATAGGTGAGCCAATCTTTCTTAAGAATTTCTGGAAGTTTGCTTTCGATGGATTTCGTCACCAGAGGATTCTTTATGGCATCTGCACTGCCCAGTTCATCTAAATCATAGAGAGCCTTTTCAACAGTTTGGATGAGCTCTATGATTTTTCTTGGTTGCCTGCTCCTAACGTGTGGGGTTGATTGTAGCTCCTCAATGATTTCAAGAGCAATGATAGCCTGGTTGCCAAACCGGTTCTCCAAGACTCTGAAGATCTCGTCTGCTGAATTGTATGATGACAGCTCTAGATCTCTGACCATTTTCTCGTCAAGGCTGTCAAGCAGTTGAAGTTTCTTCACCTCTTTGGAGCCTGTTGGTTCACCTTGCTTCTGCAGGGCCTCCCATTCCTTTCTCCATCTGTAATAATCACACTGGTTGCCGGTAAACTTTGGTAGGGCTGTGGCTTTTAGCTTTATTGCCGCTACCGGGGTTGAGCTGTGGATTGAGAAGGAGCCTTTTCTAGGATCCATCCCCGAAGTTGCCGCTTCGATAAAAGCAGCCTTGCGTGACACCAGCTTTGGAAGTTGGACCTCGAGCTCTCTTATCCGGCAGCTGAAGTCTTCTCTTTCAGCAGGTGGAGACCAGCGGTCCCAATTCTGATGCGCTGCTTTTGCCTTTCGCACCAACTCCTGCAAGTGAGTCAGCATGAACTCGTATGCCTCCAAAGTTGCATCTGGCTGAGTGGAGTCGACGTTTCTACACTCAGCCTCTGCAACTTGTAAAGCCAGGCACAGTTCTTTTTCTCCATACCTGGCCCAGAGTGTCTCTCAGATGAGGAGTTTAACTTCCATCGTCTTCTGCTCACATTCTTTCTCCGTCTTTTCTATGTCGGCTCTCAGTGGGTCGCTCAACTCCTCTGCAGTGGCTATGTCGCACTCTGCCATGTAAGCGGCCTCCACCTCGTCGTTTGCCTCCATGACTTTGGAACTCTCCATTGTAAGCTTCTTGAAGTTCTCCTGTATCTCCTCAACAGTCATCTCCGTGTGTGTCCTCAATATGCAATCGGCCAGATGGGAAAAAAGTCTTTTAACCGTGGTCCTTTCCATTTTCAGGTCACTCAGTGGTTTGGCCATCTTACTTTCTGGCTGACAGACAGCAGGTCTTTCTTCTTCCAAGCCTCTAGGTGGAGCTTTCTAAATGGCGGTTTCTCCTTGCTTTCCAAATGGCAGTTTTTCACTGTCAAGTGTCTTCTACAGTTGCATGGTTTTCCCACACTTGAACAGGAATAACAGGAATTCACTCAATCCTTTTTTATTCAACTGGTCCTTAAGAATGAGTGCTGGTGAAAAACAAATGAGTCCACACACCATCCGGTTAACTTTCAACTTAAAATCACAATGACCTACAACAATATGCTACAGTCACCAAGTTTACGACGGCGCCGCTCCGGAGCATCGACTCAGGCCTGCATCGTTTTTTTTGTTTTTGTTTTTTTCTTCCATAGACTCTCTTGTGTGTGGGGTATATATTTCTTTTCTTTCTTTGAACGTTTGATTTTGTGAGTTCCACAAATAGTAACTGTGAATAGCTTGTATGTGTGACTAAGGCAAAATACATTCAAAATATTGGGTTTTCTTTTCTTATTTTTAGTAAGATTTATTCTATTATATTTTGTATTCTACCAAGTGGAGGCACCAAACTATTTTATTAATAATAATAATAATAATAATAATAATAATAATAATAATAATAATAATAATAATAATAACCTTTCATGCCTTTCTAAAATTACCTAGTGCACATTGTGTCAAAAACTGACTGATAAAATGAAAAAAGATATGGTGCCTTTGGTCTGTTGCCAAGACTGAACTTTGGCAGATCTCAAATAAAACAACATCCTTTTAATCTTATCAATTACTCAATTAAATGCTCAACTAAAACAACATCCCTTTCATTTGAAAATAAATTTAAATATATACTCAAATAAAACAAAACACAATTAAAACTAGTGCTCTTCTCCCACTCCCACGAAAGGTGAATCAAGTATCTCAGGAATCCTTAGGAAACAAATATATCTCAGGAATCAAAGTACAGTGAAGAACTATTGTACATTGTGTCAAACACTGCTGCTTAATGAGAGAAATGGCATGTTGTGTCTGTTGCCAAGACTTTGAACCACTGGCACAGGCTAGCAACTTTGCTAGCCTAGCAAAATAACGATATACTGTAATCCACTCGAAACCAGAAGTAAAAAAGCTCAGCTTTTCGTTGCAGCTGTGACCCCAAAAAGAAACAGCCTATCAGAACATTGTTGACATGGAGTTGACTGATTGGGAGACACAGTGCAGTCGCCCTCTAGTGGCACAAACGTAGATGGCGGGTTTTCGTAGTCCGTCTCATTTTCATGTCCAGAGTTCACAGACTGAGCGTAGTCTCTACACAGCAAGACAGTTGTGTTGAAAAGATATGGGTTTCAGTTATTTACCACCTGACGGCAACAAAGTGTCAGCCTTTTAGGTGCTTTTTTTTTTTTTTTAGTTCATCCTGACCTTTGGTATGATTTTTGAGTTATGTTGTTCCCTTTAATTAGTAATAGTGTCAGAAATGTTGTTTGTCATATCACCGTGTGTGTGTGTGTGTGTGTGTGCGTGTGTGTGTGTGTGTGAGTGTGTGTTTATGTGTGAGGAAAGGGGTGGGGTGGGGGGTCTGGGGGTTTTGTTAATTGCCTTTGGAAAAATAACTATAGTCAACGTTAGGCTCAACTAGTTCACACAAGTGCAGCGTAATTGCGGCATTTCTTCATAGCCAACAGTCCAACTGTTCAAAGTTTGCGCGCGTGCGTACACACACACACACACACACACACACACACACACTGCCCTCCTTTGGAAATGTGTGAGACTGCATCGTTGAGGAAGGTGACAGGTTTGAAAGGGTGGAGACTAGTCCAGTCGAGTCTAGCGTGTTTCCCCTATAACAGAAGAAGATGAGAGTCAGGCAGTGAAAAGAAGACAAAGAGCAACACAGACTGGAATTGCGAGGACGACAACCGACTCTGTTGCTTCTGCCTGGACTTGACTGAGGATCATGGTGAGTATTGCTCATCCTCTGGCAATGAATTGAATTGATCCTACAAATATCAGATGCTCGGCTTTAGAATAGCTATTACAAGACATCTATGCACGTTATGGTAGTGTTGACATGTAAGGCTACTTAATTGGTTTCGTTCTTATCTCACAGATCGGTGTTTCTTTGTAAGTATGGATACATGCTCCTACAGAACTCATGAAATTAGGTGTGGGGTCCCCCAAGGGTCAATTTTAGGTCCAATTCTTTTTAATCTTTACATGCTTCCCTTGGGGGACGTCATCAGGAGACATGGCATCAGCTTCCACTCTCATGCTGATGATATACAGCTGTACATCACTGTGTCTCCTGATGACACAGAGCCAATTGATGTCCTTTTTAACTGTATTTTAGATATAAAGTCATGGATGGCAGAAGATATTCGACAGCTCAACCAAGACAAAACTGAGGTTTTAGTCATTGGTCCTGAAGGCCAGAGAGAGAAACTTTTACCAAAACTACAAGATTTTAAACCCACACAATCTGTTAAGAACCTGGCCGTTATTTTTGACCCTGAGCTCACCTTTTTTCCACACATACAAAATATTACGAAGATAAGTTTTTACCATCTTAAAAATATAGCCGGGGGGGGGGGTCTCTGTAGCGACGCTCCCTGTGACTGCAGACTATGGTGCCTCTCTGCGTGGATGGCCACCCATTGGTGGCCTTTCCTCACCCATATCCTTCGTGCCATGCTATTTTATCCATGTGTGTGTGTGAGTGTGGACGTATGTGTGTATGTGTTTGTGTGGAGGGGCGGGTCCATTTGAGGGGGTGGGAGGGATGAGCTTTTATTTGTTTATTGCTGCATGTTTTGACATTTTACTTTTGTTTTATTCTGTGAAGCACTTTTGGTTGCATTCTTTTCATGCATGAAAAATGCTATATAAATAAAGTTTGATTTGATTCGATTATAATTAATAGTAATTTACAGTTCTTCTTCATGACGGCTTGAAGATTCTTCGAAAAATTATCTCGTTATTAGATATAGTTTTAAGTGTTGCCACACTGCTCTCAGAATAGATAGGTTGTATTAATTAAAACTCAAGACGGTCTGGAAAACCAAAAGAAAGTGCCTCAGTTAAAAGAGGTAAAGATGACTTTGTAGAGAAACTCGAGCGGGTCGAAAAGGTATAACCACTAAAAGTATCACCAACTCATGGTAATTGTTGAAAGAAATGCTGCTGCTTTTATTTCTTTGATGGGCTCCAAATTAATTCAGAATGTTTCCGAAAATAACTTTGTAGTTGTGACAGCAAAGGCCAGGGAAGTTACCAAAAGCAAAAATTGTAAGAGGCTAAAATTGCAGACTGGAGTGGAGGAGTCCTCCAGTAACGCCCCTAGTTCGCCTCAGGCTGTGTTGACTGCGTGCAGCCAAAAAACTTTACCAAGGGGTAGGAAAGGTGCACAATCATGTATGGGTGAAGACACAAAATTGCAGGACTGACCAGACGTCTTCCCAGCCAGTGGTGTTCTTAAGCCTATACCTGTAAGCAAGTTTTAAAAGGCACAGCAGAGTGCATCGTAATGGTAGGATCCATGTCTGTCAACAGTGCGGGAAAGGCTTTGTTTACCGATTTTGCCTTACCAAACACATTAAGATGGCGCACAATTATATTAGACCTTGTGTGTCAGATCTGCAACAAAGGATGCTTCACAAAACTAGATGCAGAGGCCACATACGTATGCACACTGGGGAGAAACCGTTCCATTGCAACCTGTGTGACAAGAAATTCAACAGACGAGTAAATTTAAATGTACATTTACGCAGACACAGTGGGGAAAAAAGGCACTGGTGCTCTTTCTGAGGGAAAGGGTTTTTAGACTTTAATAATCTTAAAAGGCACAAATATGTTCACACTGTGGAGAAACCACATTCTTGCCCTCAGTGTCCCAAGAATTTCGCACAATCACATCTCAATTCTGTGCATAAAGTAAAGTGAGATGTCATGCTTTGCAAAGCCCTCTTCCAATGCATGGCTTTATATTTGATCCATCTGCTATAGTCACCCACACCAAAATGTCAGAAATAATGACTTTACCAACAAGTAATGTTTTGGTTTGGTTCTTTTAATTGATGGCAAACAAACATGTACAATCTTTGGGTTGCACCAAGTTAGCAGAGATGCGGTTCAGTGTCACACAGATAAGCATTGTAGCTATGCGGTCAAACAATATAGATAGAATAGATTAAATCATGAGGGAGCATGCCATTGGCATGCTGATTGCTGGGTTGAATGTCTGCATTTCATTGATGATGTTCTGGATAGTCGTGTCCACCAGCAGGTTCAAGTTCCCCAGAACGGCCGGCAACTTCAAGTTTCTCTGCAGGAGGAATGGGACAACATCCCCCAGGGCACAATCGAGAACCTGCTAATGTCCATGCATTGCCGGTGTACCGCTCTGCGTGAGGCTAATGGTGGACACAGGCGTTATTGAAGTTTGTGAACTTGGACCATCGACCCCAATTGTGTTCTTCCTGCCATTACTCCAGGACTTTTGTTTTGAAATTGATGCTAACGCTCACAAATTAAAGCCATTTTATTGATGAAGTTGTACTGTTATTTTTGGATAGGTACTCTATTTTGTCACATAACAATAACTACAAGTTTTTCTTCGTGCGTTTGTGTTTTTGTTGAGTATAGTTTTGCAAGTATAAACGAAAACAACCGTCACACAAAACTCTTTATGTCTATCCAAACTCTGTCTCATATGTTGCTGTGCTAAATGAAAAAAAGAAAAGAAAAATAAGTTGATCTGCTTGTGTGGAAGGTTTCAAAGTGTATCTACATTTTGTTCATTATTGTTTAAGATTTAAAGTAATTTCTGATTTACTATTTGACAGTTGAACTGAACAGTGTGGAATACGTCATGTTGAGGTTTGAAATTCTTTGAGATTTTTACAAAATGCACATCTAATTAGGATTACATAATTAATGTAATTTTCTGTATGATCATACATACTGAAGAAGATGTCATCGTCGAAACGCGTTTTTGATCCTTGATATCTGCCAATGAGATAAATGTTTTTTTGATAGACACTTGAGTGTTGCTGGCCGTTTTTATTTACTTATTTATTTTTATTGTGTTGCCTGGGCCTTGAACCTCTTCTGTCATTTTATGGGGTTTGAGAGTGATTGTTTTTTCTACTTGGCAGAATGTTTACAAAAGTATGCAGTGTATTTGGTTTTGAAAAAAAAAAATATAGTAAATATATAGTATGGTATGTTTGACATGCTTCATGAGTAGGAAAATCAAGTATTGGCAAAAGCGCTAGCTCTGGATTTGTGCCATAGAATGGAGTTTTACATGTCAAAAAATTGCATTGCTGCATTGTTTACATGTGTGCTTAACCCAGACATCTGAGCGTGTCAGCCCTCAATGACGGCCTATGACTGCTGACATTAGCAAACATAACCAGAGTGTCAGCGACGAGCTTAAAGCAGGAGGGCTGGCAGAAGGTACAACTGAATGCTGGAATGTTCCTTCATTGCCAGAGTGGTCGACTGCCACGATTTCAACACCCAGTGCACAGCAGGAGGCTTTGTATGTAAGTTGAACCACCGAATCACTCAGGGAGGTGTGTTTAAGGTATCCGTCGCCAACAGTTAAGAGCACCCTCTCAATCCCTGTCCCATTTTTATCAGCAACGTTGGCTGTAAGCTCCCACTGATGAGTTCCACACTGAGACATGTCTATGGGGCAATCATCCGACATCACATTGAGGAGTTCAAAAACCGGAGGAGCTTCATCTGCAACCTGGGATAGGATAACAAGGAAATTCTTTTCAAATAAATATTTGGCCTACTGCTGGAGTGTAAATTGCAATGAAAGTGAAGGAACTTACAACAGTGTAGGAACACTTTCCCTCATTGCTGAGTTTATCCACAGCCACAAATTCAACACTTTGGATGCAGCAGGAGGCATTGTAGTGGGCCTGAACAACAGGTGAACTCAGGGATGTGTGTGATAGGTCACCATCACCCACTCTCAGTGAGATTGACTTTATTCCAGTTCCATTTCCATCAGTTAGGTTGGCATTAAGCTCCCAATGCTGAGAGTTACACTGAGAGGCATTCTTGGGACAATTGAATGCCTTCACACTAACGATTTCACACATGGGTGGAAGGTCATCTGTGATCTGCACAGAGGCGAAATTGAAAATAAATAAAAAAAATAGTTCCATCAATCCTACTGGTATGAAGCAACATTGCAGAAACAGGACTATCGCTACTTACGATTGAGTGAAAGCACTTCCCCACGTTGCCAGCCTTATCCACTGCTGAAAAATCAAGAATCGGTGAGCAGCAGGAGGCTGTGTAATTGACTTGAACAGCCGGTGCACCCAGTAACGTGTGTGTGAGGTTTCCGCCGCCCTGGCGCAGCGAAACACTGTCAATCCCACTTTCATCTGTAATGTTGGCTGTGAGCTCCCAGTTGTGGCTTCCGCACAGAGACGTGTCTTGAGGGCATTCATTGGAAGCCACGTTAACCACTTTACAGACGGGTGGAACAAAATCAGTCACCTGGAGAGAAAATCCAAGATTGGAGTTAAAAAAGTCAGCATGGATTTCTCCCTAAGAAAACCTAAAGAGGACACATATTAAATGCTTGGCTCTCGGGATTCAGTCTCTTCAACAGTATGTACGCTGAGGTTACTGTGTTTACCTTGGTAACAACTGCGAATCTCAAAACAACAAAATTGGAGTCTTCGCCACTTGATGCCTTTGCTTCAAGAGTCAGCGTGACATCTGTTCCTGAAGGTGTGCTGGGTGGCGGAGTGATGATTAAAGTAGCATTTGCACGTTCTCCAGTTGTCACTGTAAGACTGCCAGGAAAGACAAACAGCGGTAATTGTTTAACATGACTCAAACCAGTCTACAGCCGTGCTGGTGATTGAGGAGTGGGCTCCAAATATCAATGTGCCAGCACGGTACTGAAGATTTGGTTTCACATTACATGTGAACACACTTTAACTTTAATTAGTGAGCTAATATCAAGAATTGTGGGGGTTTTTTTCATTAAAAAATGTGAACTTGCAAGACCCATTCACACAAATTGCAGCATACACTACAGGCAACAATATGTTGTCCTCAAAAATGAAAGATTAGTTATTGAATAATAGACAAGACATAAAAAAAAAACACAATTTAAAAGTTGAGATAATATTTATGTGTAAGAATAAGATCTGTTAGAAAATTGGTAACATCTAAGTTTAGGAAGTGTTTTGGAGTTGGTGTTGCTTTCTACCATTAAACCCCAAAGTAAATTCAGTGGGTTGTAGAACTTTCAGCCCCACTTCAAAGCAGCAAAAAACAACAACTGAAAACAACTGCAACTTGATACTGTCACCAAAAGGTCATATATATATATATATATATATATATATATATATATATATATATATATATATATATATATATATATATATATATATATATATATATATATATATATATATATATATATATATATATATAACTTGTTCTACATGTTTCTCCTCACCTTTTCTGGTAATCCATTTTAAAATCTCTGTCATTTTTGGCATTAATTGTATATTCCCCACCAGAGCCTGTTGTGAAGACAGTGAACGGAAGCGTGAAAGCTTTTCCTGGTTCAAGATTGCTCTTAACTGCAGCCTAGTGGGAAATTGAAAAGGAAAAAAAGACAGTTTAGCCTTTGTTTCTTTATACATATGTAAAGAGAAAATCACCTTATGAGATGTCCGCATATGATTTAAGCATCTATATATGCAAAATATCAACTAAGAGACCAACCTGGACATTGACTTTGGAGATGGACATCTGGGTTGTTGATTGCCTTTGGAATTCAGTGTTTGATATTCTGTCAGTCCCTTTCAGAGACAAGACAAATTCCCCAGCCGGAACTGCATCCACAGTTACCAAGAGTTCTCCATTGCCCATGTCAGTAATTTTGCTTTTGCTAACTGTTTCAGGGCCCGATACAATTACTAAGCCAACATCACTGATGTCCAGGGAGGATGGACCTCTCCTTCCAATTATTGAGAGCGTCACCATGGCAGGTTGACCTATGGGTTTTCAAAGCAAAGAAGTTAATAGTGATAAAAGTTACACGAGCAATGAGAATCTTGTGTGGCTGTGCTGTTGACCAGCAGCCGTTATGCATATGTCTATACCAAGAATGAACTTTGCTATACACTATGTACTAAACCTGAGAGTGGACGCCCGCTGATGACTGCATAACTGGAGTGGGGCACTTCAAAGTGTTCCACAAAGTCATAGATAAAGGTAATCATGCTTTGTCCTGCAAAGAACAAATAAACACTTGGAGTGAGTCAACGCTGAAAAGTAGCTGATCTGGGGTCTTACTTCTGAGTCGACAAGTCTGAGCACAACCCTCCACAATAGATGGACATGGTTTGTATGTGGTGGCCAAAAAGAAGGAAAATGAAAATACAAAATCTCACAAAACTTTTGTAAACAGTTTTTTTTTACACTTTAGGTTAGATCTTATCTTATAACAGTAATTTTCAACCTTTGACAGAGTTTATCCTTCATAAGAACTGCACTGTGCATTTCTCCTAATGCGAAAAATGGTCACAGATGTAAAAGCAGGCTTCCTAGTTGTTTTGCAGTCTTAAGCATTTTTCCTCCCATATGTAAAAACACTGAAGGGAAATTTCCAGGTTAGCGTAATGGCGACTTGGACAATGCATACACACAATAAGTAGCCAAGTAGAAAGTGATACCCTGAATTTCTGGCTGCATTCTAAATTCTAATTAATTTGTTATTTTTGAAAAATGCATTTGTCATGTTTCCAGAAAATAAATACTATGGAAATGTGTATACATTCTGAAGCATTAGCAGAATACCAGGCTCCTGGTTACTCAATCAGCTGAACGATGTGAAAATACACTGACTTGGCTGACACATTAGCATCATTTATGTTTTTTTTTTATTATCATTAATTATGAAAGCAAGTGAAAATGCTGCATTCCAGGAAATTTGTCAGCAAGGAGTGTGAGAACAGCCAACCCACTCAATATTTTTTCACATGTTTTTAGTTTGGCAATTTATTGGTATTTTAGGAAAAAATATGAACCATATTTTTGATAAAAAAAAATTATAGCCTTTTTTCCAGTCCCTGCTACAAACAACACTAGCCCAATCTCACCTGTGATCTTCAGAGTGTAGGGTTGCTCTGAATTTATGTTAATTTGCCATTTTCCTGACAGCCGGTCAGATCTGAGACGAATTCTTCTGAGGTTGCCCACAGTTTGAATTGTCCCCAGATCACCACTGGCCTGGTTGTGGCCTTGGCTCACACCTGAGATAAAACCGGTAAGCATATTTGAATAATCTTCCTGTCTAGCTGTTTTTTTGTTTTTATTTTTGTTTGTTTCAATGCAATAGTGATTTTCTACCTGCAGGATTGGTTAGGGTGAAAGCAATTGATGTTCCTGTGATGTAGATGGTTACATTTTTCAGAGACTCATCCAGCAAGAAGGGGAAGGTCTCTTCTTTCCCAGGGTTCCTGTCTCGCTGAAGAACTGTTACCTGAACACCAAGGGTGACGTTGGTTTCTATTTTTGGTACTGATTTATAAAATGCTCACTGAAATGTGAGAAAAATTAAAATATGAAAAAAAAACAGTCCTACCAAAGCTGACGTGGATGTGTCAAGGATGATGTCTGTGGCCTGAGGCAGCTGACCTTTCGACACCTGAATGACCTGGCCTCCAGAGGCCAAAGCCATGTCTTTGTAGTCCTGAAGACTGCCAATACTGAGGGAACGTCGGCGTCTACTAAATATGTTGGTCAGGAAGAAGGACACCTGCGGAAATGTGTAGACGGACAGATTATACTTCCTAGTCCCTAAAGTTGAAAGATAAATTGAATCAAATGGGCAAGGGCCTGGTGGGAGGGGGAGGCAGGCAGTAAGCTTGATGGCAGTGATTTTGAAGATATCGGATAATATTTACCGTTGACTTGGTGGTCCTCATTAGAGCAATAACAGTGTCCTTGAGATAAATGTCTTTCGCTTGAGCATCAGTAAAAACATAGATGCTAGAATACTTGGGAGCACCAGTGAGAGCCAACTGCAAGAAACACAGATTTTGTCAGCTTATTGTGTTTGTTTGTTTGTTTGTTGAGTGGAGTTATTATAAATCTAACAATAGTATTGTTTATAGTTAGTACCTGGAGGCCTGATAGGCTCATCTCAGGTGAATCGCCTCCTCCGTTTGGTGTGATATCAGCAATTTTCTTTTTAATCTCATCAGCATCTGTTGTTCTGTATAGAGGTCCAAACTCTGCATATAAATCACAGAGAATGATGAGGAGGATTCAGGTGTTGTTGGCGGCACATTGATCATTCAAATCACTTTTGAAACAACAGCATCACTGTCATTTGTGTAAAATTGCAGTGGAGTCGAGTTCAGCATAAACATTTTCCACAGCATGATGATAAATCTAAAGTATTTTTCTTACCTGGGTCATTAAAGGGCACTAGGATATATTCAGATGGCTCATCCTGTGTTCCCTTTTTGCTGTCAATGATTTCATTAATGACTTCGCGAGCTTCAGCGATGTCGTCTCCCATGCTGCCAGTGGTGTCAATCACAAAGCACACAACAGAGGAGCGGGCTATCCCAACCAATCTGTGAAAAAAATGACAGCAAGGAACAGTTGATGCAAATATGAACACTTGGGTCAGAAAGCAGGGCAGGTTTTTGTATCCAAACAAGATACCTGAGAAATCCAATCTGCCCAACAGCTGCACGAATGTCCTCCAGAAGCTCTTGGGTAGAAGTTATAGCTAGATTCACTGCTAGAGTGTGGAATGCCCCATTATCTGCTCGGCGCTCATCTTTGCTGATGCCTCCACGAGGAACTACTGTGCTGGTCATGTCACCTGCACCTCCATGGCTGCATTTACCTGTTGCAGGACAGAGGAAACGGGTCAATATTCACCATTCACAGCAGCGCTTATTAGCATTTCAGTGAGATTAAATTAAAGGCAACTGGTCTGGTTTTTGGTTGCCTTTAAATTAATCTGAGAACCTTCACAGACGGTACAGAGCAGTACTCAGCAGAAACAAATTTGAATGCAATCTATCAATATTTTAAAATCAGTATTTTGTTAGAAATATGATTCAGTGGAAAGATATAAAGGATACAAAATAAACACAAATATCTGAGGAACTGAAGGTAAAAGATGCAATGAAGCAAGGAAATGTAAAAGCATCATCCAGTATGGTTTTGGCATGCTAATGCTTTGTCTAATAAACATCTAGTGATGTTTTCTTGTTTTGAACATTTTTGACAGCAGTGTTTGCCATTGATACCTTTGGGCTTTTCATCAGAGAAGATTCCCATGTAGCCTGACGTCAGCATCTGCTCCGCCAGGATGTTTGGGAGGATGGGATTGGGGCAGTTGCCACTGGCACAGTCGCTGCAAGTGGCTGTTTCAGCATCTATGCAAGCGCAACAGCAGATGAACATACACAATCAGAGTGGAGAAAGCACAGCACTTCAGGATGATACTTGTGTTACCAGTCACACAGGCCGTCTACAGAGACCAAGCAACTGTGTTGAGTGGTGGCAATTACACAGTAGTAGCAATTACTTGATGCTCACAAACCTGCCATGTTTTCCAGAGGCAGATCAGGCCTAATGAGGTTGATGTACGTGTCAGTGTATCCCAGCTCCACCCAGTTACTGTGGCTGTAGAAGTCCTGATAAGAACAGAGAATGATATGGAGCTATGACATCATCATGTTCATATTCTGCACACAACATGCCATGAACTTTCAGTATGTTATTTTCCATTTATATCTGACCTTCACAAACCAATTTTTTTTTTTATTAAATATACATTCATGACTGTTTGCACAGCATGTTCTTCTCTCGCACTGTCAGATTCAGATTTTTTAATAGCGCCGTGTGATAGTGTTGTAGGAAATAAACTCAGAATTTATTCCAAAATTAAGATGGATTTAATAAAAAAAACACTTCGTATCAGAGAACATCTGTGCAATTTTGACAAACTTTCCCTTTAATCAGGCTTTACCCATTTCCTTCACTCTGATGTTCTCACCTGTAATGTATGGAGGACTCTCCCCAGTGTTTCCCTGGCAGCTGGGAAGTTCTCCTTTTTAACGTTAGCCTTAATGACTCCCACGCCCTGGGTGATCAGGGCTCGTCCTTCAATGAAGGCCTCGGAGTTAAAGTGATGTGGAGCACTGAAAGATATTTTATTGTTACCTGGCATAGAAGATAGTACAGTAGTAGGCCACACAAATGGCATTGATTGATGTAATGTACCAGCTGACCAACCTGTCAGCAAAATCTCGGTCTACCAGTCCATTCTGAGAATAAATTTCCCGTAGAGCGGCATGAAACTTGGCACCGGACACTTCACCTGTTGCTGTGGGGCCGAGACAGGCTGAGACCAACTCCTCGGGGGATGGACCCTTTAGTAGAGTGGCGTTACATAAAAAACTAATTAATTAAAAGCTTGGAAAAGGAAAAAAAAACCCGCTCAGAGCAAATTCTAAGATCTGATTTAGAAATTTAACTAAGCTAGAATGTAAATTCATAAGAAGTAGAGAAAAAAGTATCTCAGTGGGTATTAAAAGCAACTTTAATGTTAATTTTGTTTTTCATATTTAATGCTGCCAATGATGTTGCAGTGACCCTGAATAATATAGTGCACATCTGTTGGTGTGGCGATGTTTGTTCTTTGTATTCTGGGAGAATCTTGCATCTTACCGTTGGCTCAAACTCATGACCACCTTCTTCCACAACATCACGACACGTCTCCCTCACTATCTCCAGCAGAGCCGTTCCTGTGATGCTAATATGGGTTGAAGTGCCCTCTCCAATGGGGACAAAGGCCTCTGTGCATCTTGATAATGTTAAAGTGAGCAGGGCAAAGCCCAGCATTGGCATCATGATTAATCTGGAACACACAAAAAAAGTAATGTTAAGCAGCTGAAGATGGTGGGAGGTGGGAGCATTTTTATGTATTTTGGTGATGAAAGTGTTTAAGTTTTGTTTGTTTTAAGTGGCAAGATGGTGCTTTTTTTGTTGTTGTTTTAGTTCATCCTGACCTTTGATGTGATTTTTGAGTTATGTTGTCACGCGCACACACACACACACACACACACACACAAGCACACACTGCCCTCCTTTGGAAATGTGTGAGACTGCATCATTGAGGAAGGTGACAGGTTTGAAGGGGTGGAGACTAGTCCAGTCGAGTCTAGCGTGTTTCCCCACGGAAGAAGATGAGAGTCAGGCAGAGCAAAGAAGACAAAGAGCAACACAGACTGGAATTGCGAGGACGACAACCGACTCTGTTGCTTCTGCCTGGACTTGACTGAGGATCCAAGTGAGTATTGCTCATCCTCTGGTTGTGAATTGAATTGATCCTACATATATCACACTCTCGGCTTTAGAATAGCCATTACAAGACATCTATGCATGTTATGGTAGTGTTGACGTGTAAGGCAACCTAATTGTTCTTGTTAATAGTCATTTATTGTTGTACGGCCTAAAGATACTTCGAAAAATTTTCTCGTGATTAGTTAGAGTTGTAAGTGTTGCCACAGTGCTCTCAGAATAGATGTTATATTAATTGTTTTGTATGCACCTGCATATTAAATGCAGCTTTGCCATTCACTAAAAAGTCTCTTGCTGCTGCAGAGGTTTGCTTAATCAGTGTAAGAAAGCCAGCTGATACACAGAAGGTAGAAGTCATGTCTATTGAAAGATGTGCATTAAACTCTAAGACTGTACTCTGTTTTCACTTCATTACATTACAAACATTCATTCATTCATTCATCTTCTATATCTGCTTATTCCAATTCAGGGTCACGGGGGTCTGCTGGAGCCTATCCCAGCTGTCTTAGGGCGAAGGCAGGGTACACCCTGGACAAGTCGCCAGTTCATCGCAGGGCCACATTACAAACATTTGCAACTAAATCTGGTAAGTTGGAAATGACAGCTTTGCAAAAAATCCCACCTTATTGATTTAGTTTAATTTTCTAGTGTTTACGGCCATGCTCACTCCCCCTCAGGAATTCTGGGGGCAGCCTTTTTACAATGCAGTTTCTAATATATCGTTCCATTTACCTGATTCTTCTAAACATGAGCAGACCAAATATTAGTTTGCCCGTTTACTTGGTTAAAATGGGAAAATCAAACGCAGCAGCGAGCAAAGGTGCATGTGAGGGGACAGCTGCAGTAGTATCAGCATAACCAGTCTTCCTCTGGTCTGTATAAGGCACTGAAATCAGTCCCAGCACCAGTTAACTGTAGCGGTGAGGTGCTGCACTGAGCTTAGCAATCCAACCACATACACCTGGAGAATTTCATGCACATGCATGCGCCATCTGCCTTTATGCAACTTGGGGTGACATCAGTGCTTTCGTAGATAGTGTTGCTCATGTGTCTGTGTTCGTGTACAGACACGGAGTTGTGTTTACCTCAGCGATCCAGCCTGCATAGATAGCTGTGACTAAGTCTGTTCTCCATGACTGTTATTCCAATACATCAAGCCATTATTGGATGTACCACATCTTTAACAGAGCTAATTCTGGTACACAAGTATTTGGCCCTACACAAAGTGACTTAAAAATGGTTTCATAAGGAATTAAACAGGCAGTTAAAAAAAAAAAATAGAGAGAAAAAAAAGTTCATGCCTCACACTTGAAATCACCCAACAGTTGGCAGGGTCATCAGTGGATTACTGTAATTTACGGCCACTGCAAACAATCCAGTCCAACATGTTGGCATATATCAAACAAATTTGCTCTCTAGCACATCGTGTTACTGGCAGAGAACATAGAGGGACACGGAAACACTGGTACCATGTGATTGTTGACTCAAATGGCCTTTGTATCGATGGAGACCAGTCATTTACTCAAAGGTATGAATCAATCACACTCAGCGTGCAGGGTAGACGGTCATAATTTATGCAAAGTTTTAATCTCAGTTAATATGAGGCTGATTGACACAAAAATAAACAGTAATCCACTGAACAGTGTACAGCATGAGTCATCTGCGTCGCTTAACAAAGTATTTGCGTTTGTTGCTATGTGGTTAGACCACACGAACAAGCTTTGGCACGTTGTTCTTTACAAACCAACACTCTAGAGAGACGGGTCACACTTCTTTTGTTTTTTTCTTATTTGATTCACAACAAATTTCCACTCATAAAGTGACATTCTTGCACCTGCATAGTTAGACAGCGGGTTTCACATCAAATATATTTAAAATAAAGATGCATGTTCATTGCGTTGCATGTGTGCATTGATGTGTAACATGAGTGTGTTGTGCAGCTGTGCAGGCTAAAGAGCAGGATATAATTTTAACATAAGTAATAGTTCCTCAAAATGTTGTTTCCTTATCGGCAGTTCGCACACTGCATTCTGAAAACCAAAAGAACTACCTTATCTTAGGGTTTTTGTGGCACACTTAGCATCAAATAGCTTTAGAGGTTGAGCAACAGCGATTCGTAAACCAGACGTCTCGTTTCGGTCACAGACACTGGCAGTGTTGATATTCTGTCTGTCAGCTGACCTTAAATGGAAAGAAGGCTTTCGCTCTCAAACAAGACTAAACGTGTGACTAACTGAACTCACATTTCAATCAGATATCCATCTATTTTTTCTCCCCAACCCTCCACTCAGCGAGCTGATGTCGAACGCAACCATGGCATTATGCCCCCTGCTGCAGGTCATGACCAACCACAGCCTCAACAACAACACCAAGGCTAACATGCTGGTGGTTGGCTTCCATGGTCTGGTCTCCTGCCTGGGGATCCTCGAGAACGCACTCATCCTTTGGGTGGTGGGCTTCCGGCTGCAGCGCCGCACCGTGGCTTCCGTTTGGGTGCTCAACCTGGCCATGTCCGACTTCCTGGCCACCCTGACGCTGCCCTCTTCACCTACTATTTTTACTCCTCGCAGAGCTGGGAACTGGGCAGCCCCCTCTGCAAAACTCAGGCCTCCATCTTTTTCCTGAATACGTTCGTGTCCGCCTTCCTGCTTGCCGCCATTTCACTGGACCGCTGCCTCCTGGCGGCCAAACCGGTGTGGTGCCAGAACCACCGCACCGTGGCCGGAGCGTGGAAGGTGTGCGCAGCGGGCTGGCTGTGGGCAGCGATGAACACAATCCCTTACTTCATCTATCGCTCGGTGACTGTGAAAGGAGACGGCAGGAAGCTTTGCTACCACAACTTTGCCCTGTATTCAACCCCCGGCGACACTCTCAGAGACTGCAACGTGAGGCAGACGGCTACAGCCGTCACCAAGTTACTCCTCGCGTTTCTGTTCCCCCTAATGGTGATTGCTGGGAGCTACGTCCACATTGGCCTCACCCTGAGGAGCAGAAGCAGGAGGAGGATGCAGGACGCCAGCACACCCGCTGGCGTGCTCATGTTAAATGAAAGCGGGGCGCCAACGAAAACCCCTCCCACCATGAAAAGCGTGAAAATCTGTCTCAAGTCTTTGTCGCCCACTCCGTCCTCGTCACAACCCCGCCCTCGCCGCCGAGTCACGCCCGTCACAGTCCTCTGTCCAAAAGTTTCACCAGGATGGTGACGTTTGTCATTGCAGCCTTTGTGCTGTGCTGGGCTCCCTACCACATCTTCTGCATCCTCGAGTGACGGCACAGTTCTCCATCACAAACCTCGACCTGGTAGAGGTGGGACTCCCGATAGCTACAACCTTTGCGTTCTTAAACCCGGTGCTGAACCCCATCCTGTACGCTTTCAGCTGCCCCAACTTCTGCGTAAGAATACGGCAGAGCGTGGAAACCGTGTTTGACGGTCTAGTGGAGGAGGAGGGGGCTGCTGATGGTCACAGGGATGAGTATCAAGGGGCACATGAAGCGGAAATGCAGCCGGAAGCCGGCATCACCTAATGGTTTGTGCGTATCCCGATTTCCTAGAGCAGTAGTTGTTTTGTTTTGCTTTGTTTTCAACCCTAAAGGGAGCCTCTGCAGAGGCGCAGAACCGACCCTTGTCCTAGAGGTTGTAAACTGAGGTGAAATCCTCCCTTACACTGGACTGAGAAAAACAGAGACAGTGCAATAGCCTATTGTTGGAAAAAAAAATGATGTGGAAAGAATGGGAAGATGGAGGACCGATGGCTTTGTCAAAGGAGATTAGAAATCTAGCATTTGGAACTGGTTAGCATGTTTTGTTTTATTTTTATTGAGAGGGTGCTTCTTAAACCTCACTTGGGTTCAAGCTTGCCGATAAAAAGTAGACACGCCACAGCAATTCAACATGTTGCCATCTTTGTTGAAAGAATTTTGCATTTCTTTTTATAACTTTTTTTGTTGCTTTGTTTACTGTTGCGTTTTGTTGAATTTTGTTTTGTTGTTCATATACTGCCAACAGGTTTATGTCACTTAAGTATCAAATTGTAAATCTTTCACAAACTAACATTACTCTGCCTATTATTTTATTTAATTGTATAGTTTAACCCTTTTTGAGTGTAAGTTTAGTAATATGATATCATTATCATTGTAACTGTTTGTGTGGCCTAAAATAAATCTGCCTTTTCATTTAAATTGCTTCAAACCGAAGGAAAAACAACACAAAATTTCCTTTTGGAATTAGTGGAACAAGACAGTGGAATATGAAATTCAAACTCCGAACACCAGAGGGCAGTATACCACTATTTACTTTTTGCTTGACTGGTCTTGAGATCAAAACCTTCAATATGAAGTGTTGAAAACGGGGCCGCCTTTCTGAGTGATTGGATTTATCACGTGACAACCACTTTCATTGACACATTCATAACAACTGTCTGGTTCAATCGCATTGAATTGGAACACACACACACACAGAAAGAGTTTTAGCTCTATTATGATTTTATATATTACATTGGATGTCTGTCCCACCCAGTTTAAATTTATAACAACGTTTTGCATCATCTGCTACACCAGGTATTCTCCAAATCTCAAAGGAAAACCAAATAGCAAAAGAAGCACTCCGAAAATCTTCTGGATTTTGCTGTCCAAAAAAAAAAGAAAGAAAGCAAGTAAGAAAGGAACAAAACGAAAAAAGAAAGCTGATAGAAAGAAAACGCAAAGACTTGGAAAGTGACAATCTGCCTGCCACATTCAAGCAAACTGACCACATGAGAATAGCAGCCTTGCTCAGTTAGGACTCGTGTTAAACCAGCCTGCAGTAAGAGCCTCTAGTGCTCTAGTGTTTTTCTATGTTTTAACGTTCTAATTAACTGCCACTAGTTCACACACTAACCGCGGGAGCAGCAACTGTTGTTTCTGTGGTTTTGTCTGGTCTGTGGTGTGTGGTTTGTGTGCGTGTTCAGAGCTCCTTGGATTATTGCCTTAATGCCTCCCATGCCTCTATCTTTTTTATAAGAAAAAAACTGACTTGTTAAGCAATGTTGTGGAAAAGAGCAAAGATACTTATGCAGAAATGCTGAGTAAATAAGTAATTTAATGAACATAAATAAAAGATCGGATATCCGAGGCACAAACAAAGTACAACCAACAGAGCCGATGCAACAGGTGCAACACAGCCCGAATGGACGCCAGGGCAAGTGCACAGAGGAAAGGAAGAAGCAAGTCTTTATGCAGCAGGACCGGGAGGGGACAAGATAAGGGAGAAGGAGGAAGAGAAGAGAGGAAGACACAACAATGAGTACAGGACTGGCAGGACGATTTCACAGCTCATATCTTAGACGGGGAAATCAAGAGGTTACATACGCTACTAGTGATCATATAACCTAGAATACAACAGAGTAAAGAATAACCCAAGAATACATATTTCCCATTACAGCAGACAAGATGAATGAGCTGGATTCCCAAAGTCTGCCATGGAAAGTGTGGATTTCATAACTCAACCCTGGCCTTTAAATTCTATCGTCACATATTGAGTTTTCTTATCTCAACTTTAAGACGTCGAGCCAAGACTTCCAGGATTCAGCAGGAACTTTACGAGAATGTCTCTGACACACGTCAGTGCAGTGTGTACAGATGTGGGCCAGATTAGCGATATGATGACTGAAGACATGTTAAAACACATTAACGAGGATGTAGACGGAGAAAAACAGAAGGAGGATGGCGAGGACACTGGCGGTGAAGAGCGGAGTGAGATGGAGGGAATCAGTGGGGATTACATAATTTGCTAGAAGAAACATTTGGTACCGAGTGGGGATAAGGAAAGAGGAAGAGCAGGAGCACGTGGAGGGAGTGTGGTTCAGTGCTGCTTTTAAAGGGTTTAATGCACTGCTGCAGTACTTATAGGTGACAGATGCTGAGCAGAAAATTAAAGCGCTTGGCACGGCATGCATGGAAGCGAAACTGCACTCGAGAGAGAGAACACGTCTCAATTATCAAAAGTTAACAGGAAAATGTAAAGTGTTTATTATTTTTATTTTGTTATTTATTAAATAAAAAGGAAAAACATGGAAGAGTATTAGTAATAAAATATATGACTGCATAGTGGCTCTGTGCACTTTTTGCTAAAACATTAGATAAATATACAAAAAACAATCAGTATCTGTGTCTCACTCCTACCGTTTGTTTGCTGCCTGGACCGTCCGGTCTTTGTGTTTTGGCTGAAAGTTGTGAGTGCTCTGCATTTCACAACCATGCCTTCTTTTCTTTGCTTTGTTGTTTATTTTTTTCAAGGGGGCAGGCGAATGCAGTTTTTTTCTGAATCTGCGACACAGTCCTCAGTTTTCTTCCATCTCATGCTGTGACATGCCTTTTTTTTTCTCTTTTTTGCCTGTGGCTTGTTCACACAGCTCAGTTCAAAATTTTGGAATTTCGTAATCTGGTAAACACGGAATTGAGCCACACTGAGACTCATTCATCTTCTATACCCGCTTATTCCTATTCAGGGTCACGGGGTCTGCTGGAGCCTATCCCAGCTGTCATAGGACGAAGGCAGGGTGACACCCTGGACAAGTCGCCAGTTCATCGCAGGGCCACATAGAGACAAACAACCATTCACACTCACATGCACACCTACGGACAATTCAGAATGTGTTCAAGTGACCTCACGTGCATGTTTTTGGACTGTGGGAGGAAGCCGGAGAGAACCCACGCAGACACAGGGAGAACATGCAAACTCCACACATAAAGGTCCCAGGCCCGGAATCGAACCCACGACCTTCTTGCTGTGAGGCGGCAGCGCTAACCACTGTGCCACCGTGTCGCCCACACTGAGACTCATTATTTTTATTAAAATAATAACATCCAGCTCACAAACGCATTAATAAAAGTGTATACTCGGAGAACAATAGAGGTGATGGGTTTTTTTTTTTCTACCTTAGAACGGTTCTCATATATATGAGAATATACAAAGAGCAACAGGAAAGAGAAAGAGGAAGCCCGTCTGACAGATGCCCTAAACACGAAACACACTGTCGAAACGGGCTTCCTAAAATACCAGGTTTGCTTAAGATTTTACACACTGGACCTTTCATTCATCTTCTATACCCGCTTATTCCAATTCAGGGTCACAGGGGTCTGCTGGAGCCTATCCCAGCTGTCTTAGGGCGAAGGCAGGGTGACACCCTGGACAAGTCGCCAGTTGATCGCAGGGCTACACACTGGACCTTTAAAATCTTTTTTTGTGTGGAAGTTGAAAGATTCAGTTTAATCCTTGCACAAATAATTGGGAGTGGACAAGTCAAGTGCAGAATGAGAAACTGAAAAAAAATCCAAGGCGGCTGTGTTTTATATGTGAAATTACAAAACCTTTATTTTGGCATGGCTACCAAAAGAAAAATACTTTTTATACTTTTTATCTTGGTAGCCATGCCAAAATAAAGGCTTTTTAATTTCATATATAAAACAGTCGTCTTGGATTTTTTCAGTTTCTCATCTTGCACTTCACTTGTCCACTCACAATTTTTTTTTGTGCGCAAGGATTTCACCAAATCTGTCAGCTTCTAAGTATACATGCCAGTCAAAGTGCACCTGTTTAATTTAAAGGACCTAAGCAGCGTTCCTTCTTCTTTTTTCCTGAATTCTGTCTCTTTTTGTCTCTTTTATTTATTGATTATTTATTTTTAATATTGAGCCGATCACCAAAAAACCATTACAAAGGGGTGGCTGTACATCCTCTCCCAAGCAGGGGACTTGACAGGGTGGCCTGCTCAGGTCTAGTTTCACTTTCACTTTGGACAAAAGGCCACACCCTAAAGTCAGATTTGTTCATTCTTGTCCACACTTACCGACTTAAGCCTTAAATGTCCCCATCTAATTAAATGTTCTCTTTCCCACAGGCTTCTCTGTGGATTCCCAGAAAAGCAAACAATCAATCAGGTTGTTGGCATATGTGACTAAAACTGCTGGCATTTGGCCTTTTAGTTTTGACTTTTGTGTGTGTGGGGAAAGTAAAAAATTATAGTTTTAATCATTGGGCCACACCCAAACCAGCCATCTGAGTTTGGCAATGGTCTGACGATCTCTCAGCAAAGGAATTCTGGCTGGTGCTCATGAAAATTCTTGGTTGACAACCTAAAAGTACATTCCGGCCCATACCCTCATGATATAATGGTCATTTTGTTTCTCTTGGTTAAAATCGCTCTATAAACTACAAACCACAAACCACACTATATCACTTTAAGACAGGGGTCGCCAAACTTTATTTGCAATGGGCCACATGACGGAACTGCATGGTGTCGGCGGGCCACGGTTCGTTGACCGGGGGGGGACAGCAACCCCTGCTTTAAGACAATACCTCCAAGGAAATTCCAAAAAGTCTTCTTGTTTTTGTTTTTTTAAGTCAGTGGTCAAGTGATAGAGATGTAGTAGTATATGTAAGAAGTATAAGTAAGAAGACTATATTTTGAAACCAGTTTTTAAAGCTATTATGAATTAAATTCTGGAGCCACTGGTCTACTCCTCCTCTTTCTCTCGCGTGCACTCTCTCTCCACAGACACACACAGACACACACACACAATGTGTGTGTGTGTGTGTGTGTATATATATATATACACACAGTATATGTGTGTGTGTGTTTATATATATGTATACACACACAGTATATATGTGTGTGTGTGTTTATATATATGTATATGTATATACACATATATATATGTATATATATTTCATACTATAATATTGCTGTATAATACTTATAATACCTTACTGTATTATAATGCTCTGCATTATACACCATTCATTCATTCATTCATTCATCTTCTATACCCGCTTATTCCAATTCAGGGTCACGGGGGTCTGCTGGAGCCTATCCCAGCTTTCTTAGGGCGAAGGCAGGGTGACACCCTGGACAAGTCGCCAGTTCATCGCAGGGCCACATAGAAACAAACAACCATTCACACTCACATGCACACCTACGGACAATTTAGAATATTCAATTGACCTCACATGCATGTTTTTGGAGTGTGGGAGGAAGCCGGAGAAGCCTGAGAGAACCCACGCAGACACGGGGAGAACATGCAAACCACACTATATCACTTTATGACAGGGGTCGCCAAACTTTATTTGCAATGGGCCACATGACGGAACTGCATGGTGTCGGCGGGCCACGGTTCGTTGACCGGGGGACAGCAACCCCTGCTTTAAGACAATACCTCCAAGGAAATTCCAAAAAGTCTTCTTGTTTTTGTTTTTTTAAGTCAGTGGTCAAGTGAAAGAGATGTAGTAGTATATGTAAGAAGTATAAGTAAGAAGACTATATTTTGAAACCTTAAAAAGAAAACTTGAAAATGTTATAAAAAAAAAATGAAAATGTATATATATATATATATATATATATAAATACTATACATATATATATATATATATATATATGTATCAAAGCGTCAAAGATACGTCACCGTTTATTCTGTTAATTGACTTATTGGAATACGCCCCAACATGGCGGCAGCTGGGGGCTAACTTAAATAGAGTACACTTTGACTCATGGTTCAAACCGACACGAACAAAGCATGACGTGCAATACCAACAGAACATTAACCATGCACCAACACACTCACAAACACTCGTACACTTGCAGTTTAATCACAACAATTAACACAACTCCCCAACATAATCCCCCCATAATCCTTTGCGGCTCGAGGGGAGTATCCAGCTCTCCACAGCCGGCACAATACACATATATATATATATATATATATATATATATATATATATATATATATATGTATGTATGTATATGCCCTGCGATGAACTGGCGACTTGTCCAGGGTGTCACCCTGCCTTCGCCCTAAGACAGCTGGGATAGGCTCCAGCAGACCCTCGTGACCCTGAATTGGAATAAGCGGGCATAGAAGATGAATGAATGAATGAATGAATGTATGTATATGTAACCCAGCCCGGGTCGGGGACTGTGCCTCTCACGCCCGGAGACTCTGCGTTGTGTGTTTGTATGGCTGGATGTATATATATATATATATATATATATATATATATATATATATATATATATATATATATATATATATATATATATATATATATATATATATATATATATATATATATATATATATATATATATATATATATATATATATATATATATATATATATATATATATATATATATATATATATATATATATATATATATATATATATATATATATATATATATATATACATATATATACATATATGTCCCTCCTCTACCCCACCGAAACATCCAGCCATACAATATATATACATACATATATATATATATATATATATATGTGTGTGTGTGTGTGTGTGTGTGTGTAATTTTCCTTTTTTATTTTATATAAGGAGGCTTGGCACAGATGCACCAGTTGTTCTGACCGAGGCATGCCCATCAGATTTTAACTTTTAGGCCACTGGCCTTTTCATTGTTCCATGAATCAAAACAAAAACACAAAGTGAGGCTGCGTTCAGCCATTATGGCACGCATCGGTGGAACAGCCTGCCAGAGAACCTCAGGGCCGCAGAGACTGTTGATATTTTTAAAAGGAAGCTCAAGACACACCTTTTAAATTTGGCTGTAGCGACGCTCCCTGTGACTGCGGACTAAGTGCCTCTCTGTGTGGATGGCCACCCACTGGTGGCCTTTCCTCACCGGTATCCTTAGTGCCATGCCATTTTTTATGTGTGTGTATGAGTGTGGACATATGTGTGTATGTGTTGGGTCCATTTGAGGGGGTCGGAGGGTTGAGCTTTTATTTGTTCATTTCGCTGCATGTCTTGACATTTTATTTTGGTTTTAATATGTGAAGCACTTTGTATTGCTTTTTTTCATGCATGAAAAGTGCTATATAAATAAAGCTGAATTGAATTAAATTAAGCATCCAAGTCCTGTGAAGAGATGCTCATATTCTTTAGGGATGTCATCTGTTTTTTCCATGCTGTACAGTCTCTTCACCATTTTTAGCTTTGTACTTGTTTCTTTCCCAAGAATAGCTGGAGCGTCTTTCTCTATTATTTCGAAGTTAATCTGGTGTGCTTGTCCCTTGTACTGGCATGTGAGTGATGTTTTGCCTAGTGGCTCCATCTTGTGGCCTGAGTATGCCACTAATCTGCAGCGAGATGCTAGAAGCTCATTGTCAAGCTTCAAAGCCTGAAATGTCTTGGCTGATAGAATATTGCAGTCAGCTCCGGTGTCAATCTGAAATCTAACTTTATTTTCATTTATTATCAGCTCCTCAGTCCATCTGTCATTGTCACTCTTTGCCTTTTCAACAGCTGCAATATCTTTCATCTTTACTGTCCCAATGAACATTTCTTCATCATTGTCGGTATATTCCTGATTACATTCCACAGCATGCACCTTTTGTGATTTCTTCTGGCTGCTTGCCCGGCACATCTTTGCAAAATGATTTTTCTTTTCACATTTCTTGCATGTTTGTCCATAGGCAGGGCATTTTCTCAGGTTGTGCCTGTAGCTGTTGATTTTCTATTCACTGGACACTGGGTTTTCATTCATGCTGCTAAGTCTTTGGTTGGTTCTTGCTGTACTAGTTTTATGTACATCAACTTCTTCATGCAAAGCTTTCATTTGGGTGGATGTCAGCTCACTGGCACAGCACCCATTGAGTGCTTTAACAAGCGTGAGGTCGGCTTCTCTGAGCAACCTCACTCTTACTTGATCATCTTTTATTCCACAGATCATTCTGTCACGTACTAGTGAGTCACAGAGGTCGCCAAATTCACTGTCTTTTTTAGGTCCGTCTCGTAGGTGTCTATCGTTTCCGAGGGGCCTTGTACACGGGTGAAAAACGTGTCTGATGTGTGGCAGATTTTTTTCTGGGCTCACAGTATTCCTGAAACTTTTGCTTCAACGGAGCTATTTTGTTCCGCCCATGATCAGCTAAGACAGACGTGTTAGTCATTATAATGGCTTCCTCCCCCGTGACATGCAGGAAAGTCGCGCATTGTACTTTTTCTGACTTTTCAGCCACACTGCTAGCACTGGCAAACAACTCGTAACGTTGTAACCACGTTTTCCAATTTTCCGAGAGATTCCCTTGCAGGCACAAGCTCGGCGCTGGTTTGAAGTGTGCCATTTTTGCCTTGTCTGGGTGGGTAGGTGCTACTACACATGTACCATACAACTTATAACAACACAGGACTTGTTCAGGAGATTGACTGTTTTTTGTAGTTAATATAAAACCTGCAATAATACACCATATTATGATAGTGTCAAAGCCCTATTGTGTTCATGTTTTACTAGCTGCAATTAGGCGACAATTTAAAGGGAGAGTTAAATGTAAAGTGACATGACGGCACCAATCATTATCCTCGATATAGAAAAATAATAACACAAGCGGTCAAACATTGAGCTTGCAGTTGAACCATTTTGACAGGCAGCTGTCAAACAAACTAAGACATTAATCAAAAGTATTGTTGAACTCATTCACTGTAATACTTTAAGCTGAGAGCAGAAATGAATTAATATTTTCAACGAATGGCAGTGGAATGCAAGATGCTAGATATAAGATAAATACAACTTCCTTTCGGGGTGTGCATGATTGAAGGGACAGGAGGAACTGCGTATTTAAATTGTGTCATGATGATACTGATTTATTTGTCAATCTGGCACAGTCCACCTCTGCACACATTATGAAATCACTGACTGTAATATATGCAGATATTGTTTATCCACATCAAATTAAATTTGCTCTTGCCTGCAATCACACAGCACACACGCAGCACACTCCACACAGACACATAACAACTCAGCCCCAATCACTCTTACCAGACACGTACACGTAACACCGCCCAACTACCTGCCAATTTAAAACTTGTACTGGAATAACCACATAATACCTGTTTGACGTTTGCACGTTTCAACTAAGTCTATGTTTACTGTATGCCGTTGATGTTTTGTCATGGCCCACTGCAAAGGATTAAACTGATTGGGAGACACAGTGCAGTCGCCCTCTAGTGGCACAAACGAAGATGGCGGGTTTTCGTAGTCCGTCTCATTTTCATGTCCAGAGTTCACAGACTGAGCGTAGTCTCTACACAGCAAGACAGTTGTGTTGAAAAGATATGGGTTTCAGTTATTTACCACCAGATGGCAACAAAGATGTTTATTAATATTTTTGAAATGTCACGTTAAAGTGTCTCAGCCTTTTAGGTGCTATTTTTGTTGTTTTAGTTCATCCTGACCTTTGGTATGATTTAGTTATAGTGTCAGAAATGTTGTTTGTCAAATCACCGTGTGTGTGTGTGCATGAGTGTGTGTGTGTGTGTGTGTGTGTGTGTGTGTGTGTGTGTGGGTTCGGGGGGTTTAATTGCGTTTGGAAAAATAACTATAGTCAACGTCAGGCTCAACTAGTTCACACACTAGTTCACACACACACTCACACACACACACACACACACACACTCACACACACACTGCCCTCCTTTGGAAATGTGTGAGACTGCATCGTTGAGGAAGGTGACAGGTTTGAAGGGGTGGAGACTAGTCCAGTCGAGTCTAGCGTGTTTCCCCACGGAAGAAGATGAGAGTCGGGCAGAGCAAAGAAGACAAAGAGCAACACAGACTGGAATTGCGAGGACGACAACCGACTCTGTTGCTTCTGCCTGGACTTGACTGAGGATCCAAGTGAGTATTGCTCATCCTCTGGTTGTGAATTGAATTGATCCTACATATATCACACTCTCGGCTTTAGAATAGCTATTACAAGACATCTATGCATGTTATGGTAGTGTTGACGTGTAAGGCAACCTAATTGTTCTTGTTAATAGTCATTTATTGTTGTACGGCCTAAAGATACTTCGAAAAATTTTCTCGTGATTAGTTAGAGTTGTAAGTGTTGCCACAGTGCTCTCAGAATAGATGTTATATTAATTGTTTTGTATGCACCTGCATATTAAATGCAGCTTTGCCATTCACTAAAAAGTCTCTTGCTGCTGCAGAGGTTTGCTCAATCAGTGTAAGAAAGCCAGCTGATACACAGAAGGTAGAAGTCATGTCTATTGAAAGATGTGCATTAAACTCTAAGACTGTACTCTGTTTTCACTTCATTACATTACAAACATTCATTCATTCATTCATCTTCTATATCTGCTTATTCCAATTCAGGGTCACGGGGGTCTGCTGGAGCCTATCCCAGCTGTCTTAGGGCGAAGGCAGGGTGACACCCTGGACAAGTCGCCAGTTCATCGCAGGGCCACATTACAAACATTTGCAACTAAATCTGGTAAGTTGGAAATGACAGCTTTGCAAAAAATCCCACCTTATTGATTTAGTTTAATTTTCTAGTGTTTACGGCCATGCTCACTCCCCCTCAGGAATTCTGGGGGCAGCCTTTTTACAATGCAGTTTCTAATATATCGTTCCATTTACCTGATTCTTCTAAACATGAGCAGACCAAATATTAGTTTGCCCGTTTACTTGGTTAAAATGGGAAAATCAAACGCAGCAGCGAGCAAAGGTGCATGTGAGGGGACAGCTGCAGTAGTATCAGCATAACCAGTCTTCCTCTGGTCTGTATAAGGCACTGAAATCAGTCCCAGCACCAGTTAACTGTAGCGGTGAGGTGCTGCACTGAGCTTAGCAATCCAACCACATACACCTGGAGAATTTCATGCACATGCATGCGCCATCTGCCTTTATGCAACTTGGGGTGACATCAGTGCTTTCGTAGATAGTGTTGCTCATGTGTCTGTGTTCGTGTACAGACACGGAGTTGTGTTTACCTCAGCGATCCAGCCTGCATAGATAGCTGTGACTAAGTCTGTTCTCCATGACTGTTATTCCAATACATCAAGCCATTATTGGATGTACCACATCTTTAACAGAGCTAATTCTGGTACACAAGTATTTGGCCCTACACAAAGTGACTTAAAAATGGTTTCATAAGGAATTAAACAGGCAGTTAAAAAAAAAAAATAGAGAGAAAAAAAAGTTCATGCCTCACACTTGAAATCACCCAACAGTTGGCAGGGTCATCAGTGGATTACTGTAATTTACGGCCACTGCAAACAATCCAGTCCAACATGTTGGCATATATCAAACAAATTTGCTCTCTAGCACATCGTGTTACTGGCAGAGAACATAGAGGGACACGGAAACACTGGTACCATGTGATTGTTGACTCAAATGGCCTTTGTATCGATGGAGACCAGTCATTTACTCAAAGGTATGAATCAATCACACTCAGCGTGCAGGGTAGACGGTCATAATTTATGCAAAGTTTTAATCTCAGTTAATATAAGGCTGATTGACACAAAAATAAACAGTAATCCACTGAACAGTGTACAGCATGAGTCATCTGCGTCGCTTAACAAAGTATTTGCGTTTGTTGCTATGTGGTTAGACCACACGAACAAGCTTTGGCACGTTGTTCTTTACAAACCAACACTCTAGAGAGACGGGTCACACTTCTTTTGTTTTTTTCTTATTTGATTCACAACAAATTTCCACTCATAAAGTGACATTCTTGCACCTGCATAGTTAGACAGCGGGTTTCACATCAAATATATTTAAAATAAAGATGCATGTTCATTGCGTTGCATGTGTGCATTGATGTGTAACATGAGTGTGTTGTGCAGCTGTGCAGGCTAAAGAGCAGGATATAATTTTAACATAAGTAATAGTTCCTCAAAATGTTGTTTCCTTATCGGCAGTTCGCACACTGCATTCTGAAAACCAAAAGAACTACCTTATCTTAGGGGTTTTTTTGTGGCACACTTAGCATCAAATAGCTTTAGAGGTTGAGCAACAGCGATTCGTAAACCAGACGTCTCGTTTCGGTCACAGACACTGGCAGTGTTGATATTCTGTCTGTCAGCTGACCTTAAATGGAAAGAAGGCTTTCGCTCTCAAACAAGACTAAACGTGTGACTAACTGAACTCACATTTCAATCAGATATCCATCTATTTTTTCTCCCCAACCCTCCACTCAGCGAGCTGATGTCGAACGCAACCATGGCATTATGCCCCCTGCTGCAGGTCATGACCAACCACAGCCTCAACAACAACACCAAGGCTAACATGCTGGTGGTTGGCTTCCATGGTCTGGTCTCCTGCCTGGGGATCCTCGAGAACGCACTCATCCTTTGGGTGGTGGGCTTCCGGCTGCAGCGCCGCACCGTGGCTTCCGTTTGGGTGCTCAACCTGGCCATGTCCGACTTCCTGGCCACCCTGACGCTGCCCCTCTTCACCTACTATTTTTACTCCTCGCAGAGCTGGGAACTGGGCAGCCCCCTCTGCAAAACTCAGGCCTCCATCTTTTTCCTGAATACGTTCGTGTCCGCCTTCCTGCTTGCCGCCATTTCACTGGACCGCTGCCTCCTGGCGGCCAAACCGGTGTGGTGCCAGAACCACCGCACCGTGGCCGGAGCGTGGAAGGTGTGCGCAGCGGGCTGGCTGTGGGCAGCGATGAACACAATCCCTTACTTCATCTATCGCTCGGTGACTGTGAAAGGAGACGGCAGGAAGCTTTGCTACCACAACTTTGCCCTGTATTCAACCCCCGGCGACACTCTCAGAGACTGCAACGTGAGGCAGACGGCTACAGCCGTCACCAAGTTACTCCTCGCGTTTCTGTTCCCCCTAATGGTGATTGCTGGGAGCTACGTCCACATTGGCCTCACCCTGAGGAGCAGAAGCAGGAGGAGGATGCAGAACGCCAGCACACCCGCTGACGTGCTCATGTTAAATGAAAACGGAGCGCCAACGAAAACCCCTCCCACCATGAAAAGCGTGAAAATCTGTCTCAAGTCTTTGTCGCCCACTCCGTCCTCGTCACAACCCCCGCCCTCGCCGAGTCACGCCCGTCACAGTCCTCTGTCCAAAAGTTTCACCAGGATGGTGACGTTTGTCATTGCAGCCTTTGTGCTGTGCTGGGCTCCCTACCACATCTTCTGCATCCTCGAAGTGACGGCACAGTTCTCCATCACAAACCTCGACCTGGTAGAGGTGGGACTCCCGATAGCTACAACCTTTGCGTTCTTAAACCCGGTGCTGAACCCCATCCTGTACGCTTTCAGCTGCCCCAACTTCTGCGTAAGAATACGGCAGAGCGTGGAAACCGTGTTTGACGGTCTAGTGGAGGAGGGAGGGGGGCTGCTGATGGTCACAGGGATGAGTATCAAGGGGCACATGAAGCGGAAATGCAGCCGGGAAGTCGGCATCACCTAATGGTTTGTGCGTATCCCCGATTTCCTAGAGCAGTAGTTGTTTTGTTTTGCTTTGTTTTTCAACCCTAAAGGGAGCCTCTGCAGAGGCGCAGAACCGACCCTTGTCCTAGAGGTTGTAAACTGAGGTGAAATCCTCCCCTTACACTGGACTGAGAAAAACAGAGACAGTGCAATAGCCTATTGTTGGAAAAAAAAATGATGAGGAAAGAATGGGAAGATGGAGGACCGATGGCTTTGTCAAAGGAGATTAGAAATCTAGCATTTGGAACTGGTTAGCATGTTTTGTTTTATTTTTATTGAGAGGGTGCTTCTTAAACCTCACTTGGGTTCAAGCTTGCCAATAAAAAGTAGACACGCCACAGCAATTCAACATGTTGCCATCTTTGTTGAAAGAATTTTGCATTTCTTTTTATAAATTTTTTTGTTTATTTGTTTACTGTTGCGTTTTTGTTGAATTTTGTTTTGTTGTTCATATATTGCCAACAGGTTTTTGTCACTTCAGTATCAAAAAGTAAATCTTTCACAAACTAACATTACTCTGCCTATTATTTTATTTAATTGTATAGTTTAACCCTTTTTTGAGTGGAAGTTTAGTAATATGATATCATCATCATTGTAGCTGTTTGTGTGGCCTAAAATAAATCTGCCTTTTCATTTAAATTGCTTCAAACCAAATTCCTTTTGGAATTAGTGGAACAAGAGACAGTAGAATATGAAATTCAAACTCCAAGCACCAGAGGGCAGTAAACCACTATTTACTCATATGTTTGACTGGTCAAACATATGAGTAAATAGATCAAAACCTTCCATATGAAGTGTTGAACACAGGGCGCCTCTCTGAGTGATTGGATTTATCACGTGACAACCACTTTCATTGACACATTCATAACAACTGTCTGGTTCAATCACAGTGAATTGGAACACAAGCGTGCGTGCACACACGCGCGCTCACACAACACGCATACACACACAGAAAAAAAGGTAGAGAGGCTGAGGTGTAATATAGGCCACGGCAGTGTGGGATTACTGTGGAGGTAATTGTAATTTGTAGAGCATATCAGAGAGTGGAGACTCAGAATATAGAGACAAAGCAGGATTAGACTGTAACGGGTCACACTGACATACAGAGCTCCACTTTTCTCACCGCCATTCACTAACAGCAGATAATCTTCGTCTACATCCTGAAACCCTCTCTCACTCCCAACAATCTTTCTTCTCATATTCCTCTGTGTACACTGTTGCAATAAAGGGATGCAGTGACGCTAGAAAAAGCTCAACGAATTATGAGTCAGACAGGACTGAGACGAGAGAGGCAAGGGAGGTATTTTCATTGTAAGGTGGCGCAAACCCAGTTTCACACTCCACTCCTACAGATGTGAAACAAAAACGTTTAAATTCCCCTTTTGGCTGTGAAAGTGTGTTTTAAGTAAGAGTAGCAACTGTAGTTTTAGCTCTACTATAAAGGAGAAATTCTTCTGTCAAACACTTGTAACGGTCAAATCATATTGGATGTTTGTCCTGCCCAGTTTAAATTTATAATGACACGTTTTACATCATCTGCCATTTGCGCGCTTAGAATTGGGTTTCTACACCAGGTATTCTCCAAATCTCAAGGAAAACCAAATGGCAAAAGAAGCGCTCCAAAATTCAAATTAAAAAATAAAAAATAAAAGCTGATTGAAGGAAAACGCAAAGACTTGGAAAGTGACAATCTGCCTGCCACGTTCAAGCAAACTGACCACATGAGAATAGCAGCCTTGCTCAGTTAGGACTCGTGCTAAACCAGTCTGGAGTAAGAGCCTCTAGTGCCATCCTTTTTTTAATCTTTTTTTTTTTTCTATGTTTTAATGTTCTAATTAACTGCCACTAGTTCACACACTAACCGCGGGAGCAGCAACTGTTGTTTCTGTGGTTTTGTCTGGTCTGTGGTGTGTGGTTTGTGTGCGTGTTCAGAGCTCCTTGGATTATTGCCTTAATGCCTCCCATGCCTCTATCTTTTTTATAAGAAAAAGAACTGACTTGTTGAGCAGTGTTGTGGAAAAGAGCAAAGATACTTATGCAGAAATGCTGAGTAAATAAGTAATTTAATGAACATAAATAAAAGATCGGATATCCGAGGCACAAACAAAGTACAACCAACAGAGCCGATGCAACAGGTGCAACACAGCCCGAATGGACGCCAGGGCAAGTGCACAGAGGAAAGGAAGAAGCAAGTCTTTATGCAGCAGGACCGGGAGGGGACAAGATAAGGGAGAAGGAGGAAGAGAAGAGAGGAAGACACAACAATGAGTACAGGACTGGCAGGACGATTTCACAGCTCATATCTTAGACGGGGAAATCAAGAGGTTACATACGCTACTAGTGATCATATAACCTAGAATACAACAGAGTAAAGAATAACCCAAGAATACATATTTCCCATTACAGCAGACAAGATGAATGAGCTGGATTCCCAAAGTCTGCCATGGAAAGTGTGGATTTCATAACTCAACCCTGGCCTTTAAATTCTATCGTCACATATTGAGTTTTCTTATCTCAACTTTAAGACGTCGAGCCAAGACTTCCAGGATTCAGCAGGAACTTTACGAGAATGTCTCTGACACACGTCAGTGCAGTGTGTACAGATGTGGGCCAGATTAGCGATATGATGACTGAAGACATGTTAAAACACATTAACGAGGATGTAGACGGAGAAAAACAGAAGGAGGACGGCGAGGACACTGGCGGTGAAGAGCGGAGTGAGATGGAGGGAATCAGTGGGGATTACATAATTTGCTAGAAGAAACATTTGGTACCGAGTGGGGATAAGGAAAGAGGAAGAGCAGGAGCACGTGGAGGGAGTGTGGTTCAGTGCTGCTTTTAAAGGGTTTAATGCACTGCTGCAGTACTTATAGGTGACAGATGCTGAGCAGAAAATTAAAGCGCTTGGCACGGCACGCATGGAAGCGGAACTGCACTCGAGAGAGAGAACACGTCTCAATTATCAAAAGTTAACAGGAAAATGTAAAGTGTTTATTATTTTTATTTTGTTATTTATTAAATAAAAAGGAAAAACATGGAAGAGTATTAGTAATAAAATATATGACTGCATAGTGGCTCTGTGCACTTTTTGCTAAAACATTAGATAAATATACAAAAAACAATCAGTATCTGTGTCTCGCTCCTACCGTTTGTTTGCTGCCTGGACCGTCCGGTCTTTGTGTTTTGGCTGAAAGTTGTGAGTGCTCTGCATTTCTTTCTGGGGGAGTGGGGGGGTTATCCGAGCCAGTTTTTTTCTGAATCCATGACAAAGTCCTTTATTTCCTTTATTTCCCTTTTTTCTTGGGCTGTGGCTTTTTCACATAGCTCAATTCATCTAACATGAATTCATTCATTCATTAATTTTCTATACCCGCTTCTTCCCGAGATCAGGGTAACAGGGGTCTGCTGGAGCCTATCCCAGCTGGGCGAAGGCAGAGTATTCATCTAACAGTCATGCAACATTCTGGAATTTCTTTATCTGGTAAACATGGTATTGACCCACACTGAGACTCATTATTTTCAAATACCCTGATGACTTGTGTTGCTTTTTAAGAAGCAAGAAATAAAATAATTGAAAAATGTTTCAGCTTTGTTCAATTTCGTTGGTTTTAAGCGTCCAGTGTGTAAAATTTGGCTTGATCTATGATTTTTATATGAGTAAAAGCTTAACATACCACCCATAAATCACTCATTCTTGAGATAAGGGACAAAACAGATTTTAAAGATTGCACACTTTATTAATTGTTTTTCCCTGCATTTGTAGAGAGAAGTCCTGATTATCTCACTATGTAAAGGAACAGGTTCTAAATAAAATCATTTGAAATAAAATTCATCATGTTTCAGTTTAGAACTTGATTTTTGTCAACTCCATCAGACCTACAAAAAAGTAAATAATTTCAACTCCCTCCCCCAAGAGGAAACCAAAGTCGTGAAATACATTGGAATACTCTTTAGTTACTATGATATGCCATAAAATATAATGTATCAACTTGTATTGTGATTTCACACTATTCTAAAAGCCCCCACCTTTAAAATATCTGTATCTACAATATTTGCTTTTAATTTTAGTGTGATTAAAAACAAATTTCTTCAATAAATAAGACATAAGAGGATACAGAACAAAATGTCCTTTATTACATAAACTTCACCGGCACCGGCAAAATTTTTGTGATGGAGAGAGATATTTCAGTCTAAGGCTCATTTAACCATCAACCTGAAGAAGTCTAAATTCTGTCTGACAGAAATTGAATTTCTGGGACACATTATTTCTAAAAAAGGAGTTGGTGCTGACCCTGATAAAGTGGAAGCCATAAAATCCTACCCTATTCCCACAAATCTCAAGGAAGTCCAGAGATTCCTAGGACTTGCTGGTTGGTATCACAAATTTGTGCCCGATTTCTCAAAAATAGCCCAGCCTCTAAATGACCAAAAGAAAAAGGGAATCCCTTTTTGTGGAGCCAAAAACGTCAACACGCTTTTGATCAGTTAAAGACTTGTCTAATCTCACCTCCTGTATTAGGTCATCCAAACCCTGACATGCCATTTTATGTGTACACTGACGCCAGCAACACAGGCCTAGGAGCTGTGTTGCACCAGAAAGAAAACGATGAAAGGGAAATGGTTCTTGCTTATGCCAGTCGAACCCTAAATCGAGAATAGAAAAATTACACTGCAACTGAAAAGGAATGTTTAGCTATCATTTGGGCTCTAGAGAGATGGCAACACTTCCTCAAACCTAAACTCTTCACTGTCATTACTGACCACTCTGCCTTAAAGTGGGTTCTGTCCTCAACCAAAACCACCAGTCGACTGATCAGATGGGCTCTAAGATTAAAAAGGTTTGACTTCATCGTAGAATACAGGAAGGGAAAACTACACAGTGCTCCTGATGCTCTTTCTAGGATCCCTGCTGATGTCCAATGCTGTCTGTATGCAAAACAACTGGATGGAAAAATGTTCCTATCTCTCGAGAAAGTATGGGAAGAGCAACATAAAGACCCCAAAGTAGAGGAGATCTTTAAGAAGCTGGCTGAAACAAACGACAAGAACAAGAAAATCGAACAGGAGTTTGTGGGCCTTGAAGATAAACCATATCATAAAAAACAGCTCTCCGAAAATCACTTCCACTATCGACTCTATTCCCTATAGTCTGGTTCAAGAATTACTCCAGACTTATCATGAAAACACTCTAAGTGGTCATGTTGGCATTTTTAAAACCTACAAGAGACTTTACGAAGTAGCATATTGGCCTGGGATGTGGACGGATGTGAAAACCTTTGTCCGACACTGTGCGGTTAGTCAGAGTTTGAAAGCTGATAACCGGAAACCGGCTGGGAAAATTCAACAGACACAGGTTGAAGCTCAAAATGAAATGCTTGGCATCAACCTTATGGGTCCTCTGCCCAGAAGCCCACAAAGACATGAGTACCTTGTGGTGGTGGTGGATTATTTTACTGGCTGGGTTGAGTTTACTCCATTAAGAACTGCTACGGCACAAACTGTTGCCCAATTTCTAAAAAAGGAGATCTTTACCAGATGGGTTGTGCCCAATTACATTCTGTCTGATCGAGGACGTCAGTTTGTATCTGAGGTGTTCCGTGAACTATGTGACAAATGGACTGTAACTCCCAAACTCACCACAGCCTATCACCCGCAAACTAACTTGACTGAAAGAGTAAATCATACCTTGAAAAGTACTGGTCCCTGTGGGACCAGTATCTTCCAGAATTCAGATTTGCCATTAACTCTGCTGTTCAAGAAACTACAGGAGTCACTCCTGCTGAACCACAAATTGGTCGAAAACACATGTGTCGAAAACAGTACCATGGACATGGTGCTGAAAGGAAAAGTTTGCCCCCCTGATGCTCCTGCCTATGATGTTGTCCATCAGTTGAATCAACTCAAAGCAGATGTGGAGGAAAACATCAAGAAATCAAAACAAAGGGAGCTGCGTAGCTATAATAAAAACCGCCGTAATGTGTTTTTCACACCAAAGCAACGAGTGTGGATGAGGAACTTTCCTCAGTCACATGCGGCTAAAAAGTTCACAGCTAAGCTGGCACCAAAATGGAAAGGTCCTTACAGAATTGTTCAACAGTTGGGCCCTCTGAACTACTGTCTAGTGTTGGAGGATACTGGTGAGGATGTACAGACTGTACATGTCTACAATCTCAGACCGTTCTACCCCACTGCAGAAGATTTGGAGCAGCTGGAAAAGAAAAGGATCCTAGATATATTCCAGGAAAGTTCAGAAGATGAGGATTTCAGTGGATTTTAAAAAAAGGATCTGGAATTTCTTAATCTGGTAAACATGGTATTGAGCCACACCGAGACTCATTATTTTCAAATACCCTGATGACAAATGGTGATCTGAACGACCACCATTTGTGGTCTTTGCGAAGGGGGGAGGGGTGTAACAAGGTAGGATACAGGAAGTGGTGTAAATGGGAAGTGACATCACACAAGGAGGACGAGGAAGGAAGTTACAAATCAGAGACACCTGTGCTGACAGAAGGAGAGGGAACTTCAAACAAAGAAGAACAAAAGAGCTGAAGCAGAATCAAAGGAAAGTGAGAAGTGAGATCAGGAGAAGAAGGATAACAAACTTGGATATGGATTAAGAGAAAATGGAACAACAGGAGTGAACTGGAGGTGGACCAGACAACCAGCGTCTTTAAGGGGGAAGAAGAGTAAACTCCCTGGAACAGGCAAACAGTCACCTGTTTGGAACACCAAAACCCTTCCTCGGACCGGGTCAAAGGCCACTCTCCCTCAGCTAAGTCCCTTCACCTCCTCATTCTCCAGGCTTCTCCACCTGGCTGCTGAAGTCACATGCTCTCTCGCTTCCTCACATAAACTCTCCCTCTCTGACTGCACGCACGCACGCACACACACACACCTATATTCACTCTCATGAACTGAACTGAACAGGACTACATACACACACACCACATTTATGAACTGAACTGAACTCTACCTGACCACACACACTTGCTTACACATTGAAAGGACTAATTTGAATATTGATCTTTGAGATTCCGATTGTTTGTTTTTCAAGAAATTTAGGTTTGCATAAATGTTTGTTTGTTGATGTGAATATTTAATGAGAAAGTGACTATGAAGCTCACCATTTAAGTTGTAATTTATGTTGTTGGACTTTAAATTATCCTTATATTCCAAACTCATTTTTGGTTACCTTGTGTTAATTTTGTATGGAGAAAATAGTCGGGTGTTCTCTCCACGTTTCCAACTATAAAAAAATATCTATATAAAGATTTAAAATTATCTTTCTGACGGTGCGAATTCTGTCTGGCGCCCAACACTAAAACGTTTTATATAGGTTTGGAGAGACGTGCTCCGCTACAGTGTTGCCTGTGAACTGACGGAGTTGACTATGTCCTTTCCTACCTCCCTGTGTTCCTCCCTCATTCCTTCTCTATTCTCATCTCCGCTTCCATCTCCATGTCCTTGCATCATGGTGTGCCGTCCCTGCCTGACGCTGCTGTTCCACTGAACAGTTGTCTGTGGTGGACCCTGTTCTCATGTGAGATTACCAGGTGTATTTGTCTTGTTGAGGGAATCTGTTTGAGAGGTTGCATGAGAAGTGTGTCATATGTTCGCATGTCTTATTCTGCAATGTAGTAAAGCTCAACACCCTTCAAACTGTTTGAGACTTTGTCGGAGAACGTCTTTCCATCCGTCACATCATTTCCTCTCAGTACCAGATTGTCAGCTGTTCTTTTTACTATGCCACCGATGCCGTCTGGGGCACCTTTACCATGGGAAGTGGGGAAGAAGTTCCATGTTGTTCTTTGCAAACCCAGTGAAGATGGGACAGCAGAGAGAAGGAAGAAAAAAATCATTTTGTTTTTGTACTGTTTACTTTGACCATCAGACCAAAAGTGCACAGTGGTAGCCTGTGGAAATTTAATCTTGATCTCTTTTAATACAGTAACCATGTGTGTCCAGATTGCAGCTACATCCTGTCTCTTTTGACTCTGAAACTGTGCCTTTCCACCTTTTTGTGTAGTACATCCCAGTATGCCGTGTTATCTGTGGCACATTTTGTCCAAAATGGCAGGCCTGAACCTCAGATTGATACTGGCATCTCCAAGACTCTGCAAAGTCAACATGGACAATTACTGTACTTTCATTACAGTTTTTAATTGTGTTTCTGTATTCCTTTGACTGGTTTCGCATCAGACACACATGGGCTGTGGTTTCACTTCTGGGTTTTTGTTCATAGAGCTTGATGAGCTCTGAATGACTGCCACTGTGTTGAACAAGTCCATTGTTGATGTGGATTCCATTGGCTGTGTCTTCAACTCTCTCACACTGATCCACTGAACAAAGATTTTGTTTTGCTTGTGGGTTGGAACTGTGCCTTTACTTAGACATCGTGAGCATGTGCGATGAAGGCAGCCCTCACTTGCTGAGGAGCAACAAACTATTAGAAAACTGCCATCCAGTTTGTTCGATTTCACAGCACCAGTCGACCTCAAGACCTCAAGAATTAAGCATGCATTTTCATGCATTTTACACAGACATGTCTTCCGATCAAATGTTGGTGCTGTAACATAGAATGGCCTCTGGAGTCTGTATGGATCATTCTCTGGTGCTTTATCTTGTTTCTAGTGATAGTGTCCATCTTGTCTGTTGTGATATGTGCAGAGTTGATTAGGAAATCTTGAAGTCTGTGCTGTCTGTTTCCTTCCTCTCATTAGTTTGTAAGTTAATCCAATTATTATATTATAATATTAATCTTGGATTTTCTTAAGGAGACAATATCCTGCCTGACAAACTCAGCGATGGTGGCTGATGCTTTGACAGTTTGCTTCTTTTTCTTCAGCTCTCTTCTGAGAACATTGTGGAAGAGAGGGGCGTTCTTGATTTCTGGATTTCCAAGTTTGCTGTCTGATAGCATTTTCTTCGTTTCTGTCCCAGGAGAGTCCAGTATTGTTATCATAGCAGCCTTTTTTCTACGCCATTTTTGCTTTCTCAATTTGTTTCATTGTTTTGTTACCTGTCTAAGCCTCTCTTTCAAAGTCTGTATTTCTCTTGAATGCATTTTTCTAGTTGTTCTTCTCTCCCTTTCAAATCTGCAAGACTGTTTGTTGTCTTCAACACTCTGATCCAATAGACTGTCTGGGGGAGTGTGTGCTTGCAGCACTGCACCTTCACTGGACATTTGCTGTCTGGACCTCTTCTTTGCATCTCATCCAGTATTTTTCTCTTTTGCCTTTTTGCCCTTTCTCCCATGTTTCCTATCTGTATTACTTTTTTGTCTTAAACTAGCCTCTTTCACCTTTGTCTTTCATTCTCTTTGATCTCTTTTTTTCTCTCTGGATCATTGTTTAATTTCTTTCTTTTTTTCTGGTACACTCTATTCTTCTCCTTCGTTCCTCAACTGACAATTTCTGTTTAACCATGTTTTCCTACAAAGTAGTGAGATGTGATTAAAAAGTAAGCTTATATGAACAAGACTATGGAATCACATTTCCATGTACTTAACCTGATGCACATTATGTATTTACTTATTTAAATTCATAAAGGTGCAGTGTGTACTTTTTGGTAACATCTACCGGGGGAAAATAAAGGGTTAATGGTTTTGGCAGAAATTGAAAGAAACAATAAGAATGTTGTATGATTATGTTAAAATTTGAAATGATATATCAACCTGACATCAAAATGAGTCATTCATATCTATATAGACGCAGGTTACTTCATAAAGGCCACCATTCAAAGTAATATTCAGTGTCACCACCATGTGTTGCTAAAATAAACACTCTGCTAAGATCAGCAGACTTTATCTAATATATTGTGACAGTGGCGGTCCTGTCACTATGCCTCCAATTGATCATGCGCCCTGGCTACTTGGCTGAAACATTCGGCCAAATCCCTTTGGCCAAATGTTTCAGCGCGCATGGCTATTACCCAGGAGTGTCGGGTTCGAGGCCTGCCCGGGCCCTCTGCGCCTTGCCACAATATGAAATATAAATTCTAGGAATGTTACATGATAGTAAGTAGACCACAGTCTGTCCCTACTCTTCTAGTCAGACGTGTAGGAAAATCATCACAAAGTTTAATAATTATGTAATAAACTATTTATGCTATATATCAGGGGTGCCCAATATGTCAATTGCGATCTACCAGTCATCGCGAAGGTAGTTTGGGACGATCGCATATATATATATATATATATATATGTATGTATATATATATATGTGTGTGTGTGTATATATGTGTGTGTGTGTATATATATATATGTGTGTGTGTATATATATGTATATGTGTGTGTGTATATATATGTATATGTGTATATATATATGTATATATATATATATGTATATATATATATATATATATATATATATATATATATATATATATATATATATATATATATATATATATATATATATATATATATATATATATATATATATATATATATATATATATATATATATATATATATATATATATATATATATATATATATATATATATATATATATATATATATATATATATGTGTATATATATGTATATATGTATATATATGTATATGTGTATGTATGTATATTTGTATATGTGTATATATATATATATGTATATATGTATATATATATGTATATATATATATATATATATATATATATATGTATATATATATGTATATATGTATTTTACTGCATCAAGTTTGTGCGACGAATTGATCGAGCGTTTGTTTTTAGTGCGGGAAGCCAGGTGGAGGATAGAGGGAAAAAAACGAGAGCGATGTTGATCAAGGGCAGAGGGATAAAAAGAGAGAGTGAGAGAGAGGGACGAGGAGGAGCAACAACAGTGGCGAGATGTGCTCCAGATTATCAACCAGCGTCAGATGCTCTAGAGACGGATCAAGTGGAGGAGTGGAGGAGTGCACAGCGACAGCGTGACATCTCTGTGTATGCGAGCCAGGCTGCAAAGATGACCGACACCAAAAGCGTAGCGTCGGTGGAAGTGCCGGAGGGGAAATTATTGAAGAAGGTCAGTGGATATTGCCTGTCTATTCCAAATCCTGCAGCTGGCCTTCTGACAAGCCCAACATTTACTGTCCTAACCCAGAGGCCTGGCTGACACACTCTCTCTCTCTCTCTCTCTCCCTCTCTCACACACACACACACACACACACACACACACACACACACACACACACACACACACACACACAAACACGCAGCCCAAGTGGATTGAACTTTTAACAACTTTCAGCTTTTAAATTGGACATATGCACATTAGGATATTAAACTTGATCCATAAATCACACTTTTTGTCTGAGAGACTGTTGATCAGTATGCTTTAGAATAGCTGCATTGAAAATCATCAAAATGTGCACTGTCCCTATAGGTTTTCTCACTTCTACATATGGCTAATTACTGGAACATTTCTCCTGTCTTTCCTCCAGGGATCCATCAAAAAGAAGATTGACTCTTTCAGACGCTGGAGCTCAGCCAGTATGAAGAGGCCTCCAAAGCCCAAGACCAAGACCTTGAGCTTGTCCTCCCCCGTCGGAGACCCAGAAGACCTGTGGCTGCAGGAAGGAGACCGAAGGAAGTTGCGACCCATTGTGGACTCAGTCTTCGGGCAGGTATGCCCAACCTTGTATTTTTCACAAACTCCTTGCTACGTGAATACATAAGTCAATCAGTCCACCAATATTAATGGTATACCTAGGACACAAATGGACCATTGTTAGCTGCTAGCAGTGAGCAAGTGATAAAGCTTTGCAAACTGTCCTGGCCTGATAAATGTGTCACAAGAAAGGGGGGCAAAATAATCATCATTAGTTTAACATGCACGTCGTGGTGTCCAATTCATTTGGAGATTATGGACAAGTAAAACTAAAAATAGCCAAATGATTTGCAATGTGCTTTACAGCTTAACTGTGGTGAAAATGAAATCATTAAATGTAAGACACTGGTATATTGGTCATGGTGATGATTAAAGCTAAGTTGAAGGGTGCAGACAATGTGGAACCTGTGGATATTAGACTGGAAGGGATCTGTATTGCAACAATATTGAGAAATCACAGTTACATTGCTGTAGCTGTTGGATAGATGAACCAGTCAATCAAAACAAGCCCTCAAATTACATTTTTAACCTGTTGGCATGATGCAGCCATCTCAATTCAATCAGTGGGCGTTGGAAATGTCATACAATGGTGCCAAGAACAAGCAATATTTGTTATTTAAATATTTAATAAGAAATGAAATTGGAAGAATTAATTCAAGAAAATAGAAATAAGACAAAGATATATCACATAGTAATTGAAAGAGAATGTTGGAAAGCGAGTGTTTTGAGCCAGCATCCAGGATCAAATAGTTAATCTGCTTCACACCCTGGCCTCTGACCCAACATAGGATATGTAAGTAAATGTTCTCTTTAGGAACGGTTTAGTGCAGCCCAATCTGATGTTGAACAGATGGGACAGCCTTAGAAGACAGACATCAATGTTCCTTTTCAAAATCAAAGTACTGAGCTGGTCGACAATTAGTGATGACCTGGAACAACATGGATGTGGTGGTCATACTTCAGACTATTTTTTTTTTTTCTGAGTTGTGAAGGTGCTATGTTCAGTATTTTGACATTTTGGAGAGAATACATGCACCAAAACATTTTGGTACACTTATACTCGTGGTGTGCCATGACAACAATCTCCTTTACAACGACAAATGCTAATGCATCATTCTACCTGTGCATGTATTATAACAGACCTCTGGTTTATGTTGTTGCATTTTAATTTTTTGATCACCGTCCATTGGTTTGTTCACATAACAATTTTGTATTGTTTTGTTGTATCATGGCAAAGCAACTTGTTGTTGTTGGTGTGTGTGTGTTGTGGTGCTTCATTTGTTTCCTCAACACAGCTCTTTACCAGAGATAAAGTTCAAGTTACATTTTGTAAAAGAAATTCCCAACTGCCTTTATGGATTTCCCATGAGTTAGCTCCAGTGACCATTATCCCCATACTATGAGGGGAGACAACTTTACCTAAAATAAGCTGGAATTATGATTTTAAAAAAAATAATAATGATAATAATAATGATTCAATAAAAACAATAAAAGATACTGTAGACTGAGTGGTTAGGGTTGTCAATATGTTGATTACTTGCATGTTGTGCCACAAACTAGTCTTCATCGTTCATAGGAGTCACATGTACACAGAGCAACAGATGGGTTGACTGATGAGAAACTGGATAGAGGGTTGAGAGAGGGAAGGACGGAGGGGAGGGATGAGCCCTATGAGTGATTGATGGCTGGATGTCATAAAGACTGAAAGGGAAGATTGATTGCAGCACGGAGGCAGATTAGTGGCCGGACAAATGAGAGGACGAGGCGACTGGGCATGTCACTGGTACTGGGAGAGCACTTTATGCACCGGAGGAAGACGTTCCATCAGGTTGTGACAATCACGGCATGAATCAAGAGTTCACTCAGAATGCGCTGGAGTTCAGATGTAAAGCTGAGCAGGGGTCTTCATGTAAATCCACGTGTTTATCCGCGTGTCCCACCTAAGGGTTAAAGAGCGCATTCTCGTTTTTTCTCCCAGGCTTTGCTTCCTCTACGTGGCAGGAACATACTGTCAGATACATGGAGAGTAATGACAGATAATGGTATTCCTTGGTCCTTGTGGTGTTTAGGACCAGGTAATTGTCGTCACACCAAGACATCAGATGTTGAACCTCATTTCTGCAGGCCGTATCGTTGTTGTTGGTGATGAGCCTGAGAACTGTGGTGTCGTCGGCATACTTAACGATGAGGTTGAAAGGGGTAGAGACAGAGCAGTCATGGGTGAACATGACTGCTCTGTGCAAGAATAGTGCAAGACACAGTGCACTGTTCCTCACTGCACTGGTTCTTGTTGTTGGTTTACACATCTCTGTGGGTTTTTATATATATCTGCAATATGTTATGGTCATTTTCCACCAGTACATACTACACCCCTTAGTTGTTTCTGATGAGTCATTTTCTTTCTCTGTAAGCATAAATTAGCAGGAAGAAGAGGCTACAAGTTCAAATTGACTCAGTTGGCTGTGTTTTATCTTCTAAAGTGCCCATAAAGGGCAATAAAACAGGGGATGGGAAGGTAGAACTGTGAAGGTATTTGGTTGAATAATCCATCTGATCAATCACATTCAAGATGTTAAACTTCTGATAAGTGGCAATTTAAAAAAAAATGGATGTGTGGATGCACTCATGATCATCATCATGATCATGAAACATTGTGCAAGTTGCAAATGGTACTGTGTTTCAATTTAGAGGAATTGGTTGCTCCCAGGACCTCGGAAGACTCCAGTCACAGGCTACATAGAAGGGAGGGAGGAGGGCAGGTTCAGATAGGCATTATCCTCCTTTTGGGACTGAGCAGGTGGACGCAAACAGGAATGTGAAATGTGGGACAATCCACAAGGCTGTATGTGGGTACAGTCCGTAAAATGATGTCAGATTAAAGTAGAACCTGCCATCACTTTCTGATATGAACTGTGGTGTTCGTACAGTTTAGCAGCCCAAGCTTCCTTGTTGAGGGTGCCATTGAAATTGATAACCTGTGCTTATTTACATGCTTTAACCCATTTTTGTGTATTTTTTTTTCTCAATATTGAAATGGTTTCAGATCCATAAGAACCCGTGTGTCATTCTAAAGTATGCTACCCCTTCATAACAACTTGTCTGGGTTTATTTTCCCTGTGTGTAGAGAACTGGACTTGAAAGTTAGATTTATGTACCCCAACATAAAAAAAGACATTCAAGGTGTTATTGTCATTAGTTGGTGTCATTAAAAGGGCAATATGCATCCTTGTTTTACCAATAGATATTGGAGACCAAAACAAAGCAGCTCCTTGCAAGTCTCAGTGGCCTCCGGTGTAGCGTGGGCTGAACCTTCTCACTTTACTTTGCATTGTCCTTTATGAATGTTGTGGTATTTCGTTTGTATTGTTTGTTTGATTGTGCTTGGTATATTTTTTGTGTTCTTTTTTTTTTGTTGTTTTAGAATTGTTGTTGTTGTATTGTCAGTGTTATTGTTAGCATGAAGGGCTGTCAACTCACTGCTATTTGTTGTTTAATGGCATGGTCCCGTTGACAAAATTTGCTTGTCCTCATAAGTCTAATAAGCTGAATTTGCCACATGGCTCCGAATACTTCACCTCTCCACTGGGTGGCAGAGGAGTCATCTTGGCCTACCTTTGGGGAGCTGCTGATGTTATCTTTACTCAACAGTTAGTGACTTGCCAGTGTTGGTCAAGACAGCTTCAACTCGTCTTATTAATACAGAATTTCTCAGACAGATCTGCACAAGAGTCGAGTCATGTTGTGTTGTGATGCTTATGACAGACATGAATGGACGGGTATTTCTGTCTGTATCTCTGACGTCAAAGGAGCTTAGTATTCTACCTAAAAGAGCGCCATTACCCGTCTTTAATGCACTGGGATTATGTTGCCAACCTTATGAGTGATGCAAGTCATTACTGACACTGATACCCTCTGTGCAAGCTGTTTGTAAACAGTGTTGTTATGCTATACTGCCTGCTGTTGAGAAGAAAAAAAAAATCAACCATCCCAGGTATTTTACATGGAATCTTTTTGTAATGATACTATTCTTTGCTCCTTCAGTATCAGTACTTGTTTACTGTCACCAAGTTTCTGTCATGTTCTACTGTTGCTTATGCCGACCATACACCATTAAGACTTCGGTCAAGATTAAAAAAGATGTTTTGAAGACTTGGAGAATGTCTGACTATCTCTCATGTCTAAAGACAGATGGTCAACGAGTCACTGAGCTTTTAATTTAGTTGGAGTAAGATTTTGCAATGACTATCAACCTTGGAGCATAGTAAGTAGCTTTCAAATACAAAGGACAGCACCAATCTATCAAGCCTTTCTCTACTACGCTGTCATCAGAAAAATATTCGTGCTACGCCACAATTCCACCATTGTGGGATTTTTTTTTACGCGCCCCAAGAAATGACATTTTCTCCTGTTTTCCCGCATATGCTAGGCATGTCCCCACAAATTATTATGTCGTGACTTTAGAAAATTGTGACTTTGAAATTGCTTGAAAATTTGTGAAGGCCAACCTAAGCTGGTGTCTGAGTTTTTTACACTCTGCTTCATATATATCGTGGTCTCTTGTCAATTCTCTTTTGTCACAGATTTGACAAGAGATACTTATTAGTGCCTTGGTACTTCAATTTGCTGCGTCTGTGGTCTGAATAAAATGTATTCTGTGTTTATATGTCAGTGCACAAGCATTTGTGAACATCCAAAGGCACATGGCCGCTCCTCGTCTCATCCAAAATGTTTGACCTGGTTTCCTCTGAATCTCTCAGCGTAGCATCATGCAAAAAATCCCAACTTTTGGACCGCATCCATCATGTTGTTTGCTGCCCTGGCAGCGGATTTTCTCTTGGCCCACTGTCCATCCTCATCTTTCAGGCATCTGGTGTGCCCGCTGTTGTCGAGGGACAGAGCATGATTTCTCACCCAACTGCTCTGTTCTGTGGCTGCGAAGCATCGTGTTTGCCCCCGAGCTGCTGATTAAGGCTGGGAATTGTGCACAACAGGAGCCATTTGTGTGTGCACAGGTGGCTTTGTGCATGAACCTGCTTTTTACATTTTTATTTGTAGAAGACATGTCATCTAAATGCATCTTTAAGCCATCAGTGTGACTAAATGAAGGGTGGTGATGTGTAGCTCGAGCATCCTAGACATGTCAGATGCACAATGGAGGAAACAAATGGGGGAAGGGCGAGGAGGGGGCTGAGCCCATTACAGGACCAAGGTTTGTATTTGTTAATCTGGTGGGAGTCCAGCTGGTTCAGTGGGCGAAGGCACATTCCATTATATAACTGAGACACTGCGGCTTTAAATCCTTTGTTGCAAGTCATCTCATCAGGATCTACAGTCTCTACTTAATAGATTTCCCTGCGATTTTATTTTGAATACCCAAAAGTCGATGGTAAAGGGGTTCGGACTAAAGGGTCAAATGCTGAATCTTATCTGAAAACATTTGTTTTGTAATCTTCTCCACCGTTGAACTAATATTTACTTTTAGAGGGATTTCCCAAAAGATCTAAAATACTCTTAACAGCATGTGTGATGTGTAGCGCAGGCGGCACTCCGTTTATATTCAGCTGGCCGATAACATCATGCAGGCTTTTGCTGCGCTCTAGTGGTGAAATACAGATAAGGGTGAGGGTGAATCTTTGAGATACATTTTTGTTCTATCGCATGAGTCAAACTGTCTACGAGGAGCAGGAAAAGCAACAATGGTGACACACTTTTCACTGAACACAGTGTTACAAATTGATGCTTTGATGACAGTTCAAGGCCTTTTGCAAAGAGCTTCAACCTTGAAACCGAAGATTAAAAGTCAGAAGATGAAGTGCGTGTGCTTTGACTAAAGTCAGTGGCGCCATCTGGTGGCGTTGTATAAACTAGCACTGTTTATGACCCTCGCTGCTTCATTATATCTCTCCGGTGATAATTTGGTATAATAATGCAAAGCCAATCACGTAATTATAAGTGCGTTTAAAAGTGCATTTCAAGAGAGGCATTTTTATTTTATGAAATAAAATTGATCGTGGTTGTCTATGATTTAACCAAAGGGTTTGACAGAAAAAAATGCCCCAAAGTTCCACAGAATATTTTTGTCATGCATTATTGTAGGAATAATAATAATAATAATAATAATAATATATAATATTATTATTAATGGTGGTGGTGGTTGTTGTTCTAATCAGATTTTTTCAGAAATATGATTATCCAAACTCAAATGTAAGATCCCGTATGTTTACAGAGAAGATTTAGGTTAATTTATTATATTATATAGTATAATATAATATTATTATAGTATCTATTTTTGAGTTTTTTTAGATTTTTTTTTTAATCTAATTGTTCAAACTTTAATTTAAATGAATAAAGACAAATAAGAAAACATGTTAGCAATATATTAGGTGTCATCCTTAAATACACCCAATCAATTACCTCCCTCTGAAATATTGGAATGATGATTGAGATTCTCCTGTTAAAAGTACTGCTTTATAAAATACCAGATCAGTGTTAGGATTGTCAATTGGAAAAAATGCACCCCAGTCTTTTTCATACGCATTTCTGCTTCCTTCCTTGAAACACCCTTTCTACTAATTACCCTCGGGATTGCAAAACACTCCTCATCCTCCTCATTGATCATCTCAGTGGTCTAGTGGTAGGGTGTTCACCCTGAGACTGGTAGGTTGTGGGTTTAATCACCGGCTGGGTCATACCAAATACTTGAAAAATGGTACCCATTGCCTCCCTGCTTGGCACCCAGTATTCGCGTTTGGACATGGGAGGTTAGATCTCCCAATGCGCTGCTGCCCACTGCTCCCTCATGGGATGATGGGTCAAATGCGGAGGACAAATCTCGCATCCTTCGGGATGTGACAATCAGTGGGACTTTAACCTTTAACTTTCATCTTCCAATCTCTGTTTATTTTGACAGACCTAAAACACACACAAACACATGCGCACATGCAACACATTTCCCAGTGTCTTTTGCTGCGAGCGTGCACTTGTATGGCTCGTCAACATCACTTTCCCTGTCTAATCTGAAATGCCAGGGATTAAACAGGAAGCCAATTCTTCATCCATAATTCTCTCCTCCACCCTCCCCCTTTCCGACTTTCTGTCTCTTACACACACACACACATGCAGACAAACGCTGAGTCCTGCCAGACTAGTCATTTTCAGAGCGTAAGCATGAGGTTTGGAGAGGGAGAGGGAGAGTAAGGTGGGTGTGGTGGATTAGATTAAGTCGGTCCAAATTCGAGGGATAACTCGTGTGCAAGAGGGGGGAGACAGAGGGGAGGGGAGGATGAAAATGACTGATTGTGAGAGAGAGAGAGAGAGAGAGAGAGAGAGAGGCTAGAAAGGGATAGAAAGGGAGAGAGAAAATGGTCGAGTCATGCAATCAGTGCCAGGGCTTGGCAGCAGCACGTTGTTTGAGCCCAGATATGACCCGGCTCTCCCACCCAACCCTGTCAACCTTCAGGATGCTGCTGCTGCTGCCACCACCGCTGCCGCTACAGAGCCATTAGACCATGCAGTAAAGCTCATCATGAGCGTCGCTCATGAAAACCTCTAGGGCTCCAGGAGCTTTAATGCCAATCTGTACATATGATTTGTCTGCCTCAGGACCAATAGGATTACTTGCACCAGGAGGAATCCCAGGTCTGCATCAGTAGTAGTAGTGGTAGTCGTTTTGGTGGTTGTGCCCCTGCTGGGTGCGAGACATGTTGACCCGTCCACACCACTGGATTCAATATGGACTTTGTGCTTGTGTGTGACGTTTAAGGACAAGGAAGGAGGCGAGGAGGGAGCAGGGTTGAAAGTGTGGGGACAAGCTGGGGGAAAGAGGAGAGTGATGGGAAACGTCAACAAAACTTCTAAAAAGAACAGCAAACGGAAGAAGGTAAGGATGCGTTTGATTGCTCTCAGATAGGAGAGGTTTGTTGCAAATCAGTAAAATGGGGCTTTGTGGATGTCTGTGGCCTTAAAAGGAATCTTTTTTTTTCTTCTTTTTTTTAAAAATCTGACCAACAACAAACAGCTACTTTTACAACTGCAGATAGCAGCTCTCATGTTGCAGCCCTCAGCTAATGTGGTTGATTCCCCTCCTCTTAAGGAGGAGCCAGTGGTAGAGCAAGGCGGCGCCCCCCCATCTGCCGCCGCCATGCTGGGGGGACTTGTCGGCGCAGGTGAGGTGGACACCGATGACGAGGAGCGGGAGTTCGACGAGCCGCTGTGCGCTCTGGTTAAGAACTGCAACATGCTGCACAACTTAGTGGGCCCAGCTTGTGTCTTCCTCAGACAGGGCTTCGCGCAGAGCCAGCTTGTATGTACCAGACACACACACACACACACACACACACACACACACACACACACACACACATACCCATGCACGTACGTACAGGGGCCAACATAACCCATAAATCTCTTCATCCATCCATTTCTGAACATCATCCAAGGAGAGGTCAAGTTGAGGCCACCAATCATTCACTGTGACATCATCGCCCATTGCACCAATGATAATTCTGCATTCTGTGACTGTGCCCACCCCCCAACTCATTTAGAATGTATGCAAATGTGCAAGAGGATATTTATGGCATATTCATAACCTCATTGAAAGAAAAAATGAAATTGAAACATAAGAAACACAACCTGTTACAGTGGCCTAATAATTCGTGTTAATTAGTTCATTCATAATTAAAGACTGCTCAAACATAGTCACAGTGGACGTGGCAGAGATCAAAAACAGTAGATTCCTGACTTAGTAATCAACAGAAGTGATTAGGATGGCATTGCACTCACTGTTCAGAGATTCTCCTCAGCTAAAATCTTAAGACCTTGAGCTTTGTGCAGAGGACAAAGATGAGGATCATGATCAACTTATGGATTCTACACTGTTCTACACTTCACTGGTCTGTGCTGCCCTCAAACCATTGCACTTGCAGCTGCAGCAGCTGTTTCCAAACTGAGGTTTAAGGCAATGAAATGAGGCAAATCTCACTTTTCAAGTACAAAATAGCTGAGAGATACAAGATTGGAACTATCAAATAAATACATAATTATATAGTGAAAAGGTAAATTAATTAACTTTGGTAAATGACAAGTTGACATTTTTAACCCTGAAAAGAGAAATTATTTTGCCAACAAGATGGAACGATATTTTCTTCTGTTCTGATCAAAAATTAAAGCAAATCGTCTGACCTGCTATCTGGCACTGATGACATCATTTAGGCAAAATTGCTTATCAGATCTGGAAAGTTGGAGACATAATGATCAATAACTGACTTTGATTTGCTCTGTCAAGGTTCATATGATGTAAAACTGACATGACCTATTTGCTGACCATATGTCTCTTGCCTGTCAGTAAAGTGTTGTGCTTTCGAAGTTGTGGTTTTTTTAGGTTGATCCATTGCACCAAGGCCAATGCAATAAATGTATAGAAAAGTGGGCCATGCATGGGGTACTGAGAGTTTTATTTCCTTCCGACAAACACTAGGGGGAAATGGTGTGCTGGTTACTCTCATTATTGGGTCCGTCTTCATGAACAGTCAATATTAAGTCATTATTAGAAAAAAAATTTTTTAAAAAAAGTCTAATGACCTGACAACAGTCATTCACATGATGACCTGCAGCTGTAGCCACGTTAGCTCATAACCAAACGCATAGGAGGGTTCAAAGCCCTCGCTTTAGGGGGGGATGATTTGATGTTCAAATTTTAGGTACAATGAAAACGGACCAACATCAGTGGCGTCGCAGCGGATGCCCGGCCAAGCGCACACAAACATGAAATCAGTAGCAGATAGCGGCTTGAAAAACCGATAAGCCTTCGTGATTTGTAATACAATTTACAGCTGTAATCTCCAGGCCACTGTCCTCTCCCGCAGCCTCTAATCCAGGCCTGTATTATTCCTGCTGCTGATGTCACCGCCTCGCAGAACATGTCGTGAACAAACCTACCCTGGTGTCACCCTTATCTCCCTGCCAACACATACCCGAGCTCACAAGGCCCACTTGTGTCATTTTATCCATATTTTTTTTTTTTTTTTTTAAATGTTCTTCAAGTTTTGGGTCGTTATTTCCATTTCACCTTTGTGTGCAAGTGCGAGTGAAGCCTAAATGAGCATTCCTGATTTCTTACTTCTTTTTTTTTTTTTCAATTGTGCATTTGGGGTGTTTCTCTTAGTTGATAGACGGAGCTTTGTGCTTCTAGAATGTCTTTAGCAGACTCCAAACTTCTCCGACAAACAGTGAGATGGGGCTGTATTTAGACCAAGCAGCCATTGTTGTTTAAAAATGTAATAGTTCGGTGTCACAATCTTCGCTAAAGGGTGAGTACTGCGACGAGATGATGGAAAAGACCCTGCATGCATGCATTGTAATAACGTGACAGTACTTGCAGAGTGATGGAAAAATGAAGCGCGTGAACTGACTGGTTTTCCGCTCTTGTGTTTGTCTTCATTTTGCTCCAGGACCGAGACCTCCGACCAGAGGAAATGGAAGGTACAGACACATCTTAATCCAAATCCTTCCTCCGTTCCTCCCGCTCACAGCCATTTATTTCCCCACCCCGTCTTCCCTTCAAAGAGCCTGTCTACCTAGCTGTGGAAAAAAAAGATACTGCAAAGAGCAGGAATTTTTAAAAAGGCTTTTCCGACTTTGCCTATTGAAAATATCAGCCACAGGAGGCTTTTCCCCCCTTTCAACAGAGCTGCAGAAGATCAAACGTAGGGATTATCATTTAAAAGGGAGATTATTCTGGACAGTTTTAGTGCAGTTTGACCAGATATTCCTAGGTCTGACTCCCATGTTCACACTTCAAATTCACAGCCGCAGTTCTGCTGTGGAATATATGGTCTGTGAATATTGTACCAGGAAAACTTCACTACCAAATAAAAACCCCTCTCTGTGATCTATGATTGTTCATGATAAAAACCCAGAAAGTCTTTTGGGTTTTTTAGGGACACCTTTTATAAATCCTTTCCAATTTTGCATCCAAATGAGATATAATTATATCATCTACAAAAAAGACTAGTTTGAGTATGAGTTTCTCTTCCCTATTTTCTGTGTATTCTTTTTTTTTTTTATATCATTTAACCTTTGCCACATAATGCATTCAATTCTATCTTTACTTGTCCAGATTATATCTGTGAACTCCTCAGAAACAGCAATGGAACTGATTTATGTGTTTTCCCTGTTTAGTTTTTGGTTTTAGTTTGGTGGTTTTTTCTGTTTTTGTTGTTGTTGTTGAGCAATCAGCTGCTTGTTTTTCTGGCTCAGCTTTGCCTGCTCCGTTTTAAATCGGAGCTCATACTGCCCCCTTCTGGCTAAACTAGGGGCTCTAGGGGTTCTTTCACTTAGCTTTTCAATTTTTTCATTTTTTTTATCATTTCAGTTTTCTTATCTATGAATATTATAAAGTACATGGACATTTCAATGACTGCTGTGGTTCAACTCCACCTCTGCAAACAAGCAGTGGTGATATTTATGCCAACAAAAACGACACACACATCATCACACCGTTTACTTAATAAATTATGCATATTTTACTATACATTTAAAATTTACACCTTGGCCATTTGAAATTAACAGTGCTGTGTCTGTATTTCTCTCACAAGTCACTCTTTCTCAATATTTGTTTGCAATACTCCAGACAGGGACAACCATTTGAAGAATCAAGTAGAAAAACAAATATTTATACAAAATTAAAATTAAAAAAACTAAGCACAATTAAAAGGCAAACAAATAAAGGGAAAAGCCTGGAGCCAGGTGTAAAATCTTTTAAAAGTAAGGTCCAATGAGTGCAATTTCCAATTTTCACTGACACCGATGCACTCTTTTGCCCAAACACTCCCTCCTGCAGAGCTGCGTGAGGCATTCAGGGAGTTCGACAAAGACAAAGACGGTTTTATCAGCTGTAAGGACCTGGGCGAGTGCATGAGGACGATGGGATACATGCCAACAGAGATGGAACTGATAGAACTCAGCCAACAGATCTGTAAGTGCACAATCACTGTAATTGTTTAAATGCTGACCCTCAGGCACAGAGGTTTAGTAGTTGTGTGCTGAGACTCTGTTTTATCACAGGCTAGACATCTTGTATCGCACATCTATCATATTTCGCGGTACTGCACGCCTCTCATTTGGGTGCTTTTATAACCTTCCCAGCAGTTGTGGACCATTTCCTTCCTTCAAGGAACACATCAAGGAAATTGTGTCATTTCCTGCTTTGTTTGTGTTTTATTCCCCTCTAGGTGGCGGTAGAGTTGACTTTGAGGACTTTGTGGAACTGATGGGCCCCAAGATGCTTGCTGAAACCGCAGACATGATAGGTGTCAAGGAGCTTAGAGATGCCTTCAAAGAGGTCTGAATTATAATCGTTGTATGTTAGTTTGGTTTATTTTTTTGTAATCTGTGCTGCTGTATTTCAGAAATTGAAGAACCTCAAGACACTGAATTAAACTCAGAAAGAGTGCCAATGACAGCTGATTAGCCATTGATCTTATAAGAAAGGACTAAGAAGTAGGACTGGTATTAAGCTCAGTGTTCACTAAGTCAGAACCAAAAAAAAAACAAAACTCCAAGGCTGTCTGATTTGCAAAAAATTATAAGCATTTAATAAATGGTTCACATCTCATACTGTTGTCACCGGTGACATGAACCAGGCACTCAGGACATTAACGGCGTCTTCAGCACTTGATAGACGGGTGCAATTATATTTTTTCCTTGCTATGAGCATTAAGCTGAATTAAGTCCATTGCCACATCTACCTAAATACGCTGACTGTAAATGTGGCAATGCGTTAATTATGTCTTCTTCTTTTTTTTTGGAATATATCTGCGCCGCCTGTGTTTCCTGCTCAGTTCGACTCTGACGGCGACGGGCAGATCAGCCTCGGAGAGCTGAGGGAGGCCATGAAGAAGCTGATGGGCGAGCAGCTCAACCACCGCGAGATCGACGAGATCCTGCGAGACGTCGACCTGAATGGGGATGGACAGGTGGACTTCGAGGGTGAGCGCTTAGGTTTTTATGGCCTTATGGTGGTAAATAAGGTCACACAGACCCTTCTTTGAGTTTTTCTTTTTGAGGATGTACGTAGCATCGACTTGAAGTCGAGGAATCACATGGTGAGGTGAGACCTCCCTACAACGATTCTCTTTTCTCCTCCAGAGTTTGTGCGAATGATGTCCCGCTGACCTGCAAGGAGACTCCAGTGAAGTCGACACATCAAAAGGACCAGACTGCACACTGTTATTGTTCCTCTAAGACCTCCTGGTGTCTGTATTTTCTTTTCAGGTACCTCCAGAATCTCTCGAGTGCAAGGAAACCCTTCAATGTGTAACTGTTTCACGAATGTAAGATGTATTTAACTTGTAGAGTCTCGGGGGAGGGGTGGGAATTTAACCAAAGTTGTGGTCGATTCTTGTTGTTTGTTTTTGTATTTATTTATTCATTTAAATGTTATTCTTAACGGAGAGGCAACCAGTTCCTTTTGCACATCCACCTCTCTGAGATTTTGCGGCAGTGTTAGGGGATTATTTTCACAACGGGGGTTCACTATCCCTTTAAATATGCAGTTTACATAAATTTACACTGACTGACTCTAAAATGAAATGCTTTATTACAGAAACGTCAAAAACAAATGCAGCTTTAAAAACTGTGTGACTGTTTTTGTCGAAATGTAAAAAAATGAGATTACGCAACATTTTGTGCAAAACAGCAGAGTGAATTCATGAACGCACTATAGTTACTTTGCCTGCTATGTTCAGCAGGGCATCTTTTTAGAAATAGACTAAGGCAACCAGGTGAAATTAGATCTTGAACTATTAAATATATTTTTAGACATTAAAGATTTACTCCTGTGATACTATCAGTCAAATCTGCACTTGTGTTTATGTTCAAACCTCTGTCTCACTCCTCAGACAAGACTAGCAAATTAAAAATCTATTTTATGCAATCATGGAGTTCAAAGTTTAATCTGTACAGTGTTTCTCCGATTATTTTTTTGATGCAGCTTAAATAAAAGAAGCCAACATACAAACAACCCAACACTGAAGACACATTGGAACACACCTTGAACAAAGCTCTGCATAACAACTGTTGATTGATGACTGATTGATTCTCATATCCTATATATCAAGCCGCTCATCTCATTTAATTTCTCTTTTATGCTTTTTTTCAGCTTTGCGTAAAAAAAAAAAAGCTGTGCATTTTTGTGTGTTTTTGGTTTTGTCGGGCTGCTGTCAGATTTGGTTGTAACAAATTTTATCAGTTGAAGTATTGCAATTTTCCCGCTCACACTCCCCATCAACTGCTTTTACGTCTTTTCCCTGAAGATTCCTCAGGGAAGGAAAAACAGCCACAGAAGACGTAACAAACGGCAGGGGAAGGAAAACAGGGCCCTGAGCGCCTCCGAAGGTTTGCAACAGCAATAGTTGTGCAATTTATCTTTTCCCAAGTTCCTTTTCCCACACTTAAGAGAACTTTTGTTTTACTTTTGTTTTTTTATTAGCCTTTTTGATACGAACTCAACAATCTTGGGACGTTTTAACTGCGAGAACAACAATCGTGACATTTCTTGCTGTGTGTTCAGAGCGGGAATAATGTGGAGATGGCTCCAGTTTTCAACATGTTTAATTATATCCTTTGGGTTTTTCACTAGAATTTGACACTGGGAGACGGGAATATACAGTTCCAGAGGATCAGGATATCTGGTCCAACATGAGGAGGGCTGGCTTAGAATCGAGTGTAAACGACATCAAAACAGGGATTCATCCAGCCTTGTATCAGCAGTTCCAGCAGCAGGCAGAATAGCCTTTAGGAGATTATCTTGGCACACTCTGGCGTCCTTAGTACCAATTGAGCCTACCTGAGTAAATAACCACAGTGGACCATCTTCCAGTGGCTCCTTCCAGCAGGATAACCCCCGATGTCGCAAAGCTACAGCCAACTGAAGCTGGTTTCCTGAACATGGCAATGAATTCGCTGGACTCAAGTGACCTCAGCACAGCTCAGTCCAGTAGAAAGTGGTGAAACGAGCGGTTCTTCTTGAATCTTAAAGCTAACATTTTAGTATTGTGCGAAATCTCGAGAAATGTTTACATCACGGGCGACACGGTGGCGCAGTGGCTAGCGCTGCCGCCTCACAGCAAGAAGGTCGTGGGTTCGATTCCGGGGCCCAGGCCTGGGACCTTTCTGTGTGGAGTTTGCATGTTCTCCCCGTGTCTGCGTGGGTTCTCTCCGGGTTCTCCGGCTTCCTCCCACACTCCAAAAACATGCATGTGAGGTCAATTGAACACTGTAAATTGTCCGTAGGTGTGCATGTGAGTGTGAATGGTTGTTTGTCTCTATGTGGCCCTGCGATGAACTGGCGACTTGTCCAGGGTGTACACTGCCTTCGCCCTAAAACAGCTGGGATAGGCTCCAGCAGACCCCCGTGACCCTGAATTGGAATAAGCGGGTATAGAAGATGAATGGATGAATGTTTACATCACCTTGTTGAATCTGCGCTACAAGGAATTACAACAATCCTGAAGGTCAAACTGAGTTTCATAACTGAGTTTATATAGACAGTGGTTCAAAAGCAAATGAATCAAAACGATTATTTGCAGGCCCTCATGGTTCAAAAGCTTGCCTTCTCTGCCTTCTGCACACAGATGCTTTAGTTTAAGAGGCTAAGTCAGGACATGCAACTTATGGCCAGGTCTTAAGCAAAAAGACACAGTGTGTCGGTCTGGAAACGATTTTAAGATTGAAAACAGACAGCGAGGATTTTTTTTTTTTTCAAACCATGCTTAGTATTTGCCTTTGTTTACTTCTATGAAAAGAGGAAAATAAGTGATTGAATATGAGAGATTAAAGTGATTATTTATTTATTTATTTAGATGTCTGTTAAAGTTTTCATAGTTGATGTAAGATGCAATGGTAAATCAGGAGCTGACGCATCATCACAATGGGAAGTTTTTCAAATTTTTACCATAGACCGAACTGAGTTTGAAACAAGAGCACAATCAAACCCAACCAAAAAGTGCTTGACATCAGTCAAATGCAAGCTGCATGTTCTGTTACGACTGATAGAGACATATGACCAAAGACTTTAGTGTGTGTGTGTGTGTGTGTGGGCGCGCACTGACAGAGAAACAAAGTAAGATTAGATTCCACATAAACTTCCACACCCAGCTGTGCCTAACTGTCACCCCCACCCCCAGCCCATCCAGTAAAACCAAACCTCATCCTCTAAAGCTCCTCTGATATGAACCTCTACGTTGCAGTCACATGCAAACCCATTTATGGTAATTCCTTTTTATATATATATATCTAAATCACATCACTTTTACATTTTTCTTTCCAATTTTGTCACTTGCCCAAAACAATCCAGACTGATTTACTTGTTGCCAAAGCAACATTTTGCTACCACTAACTACACTTCGCTGCGCATGCCTTTGAACATTGCCATTCACGCAATTTACACAAAAGATAAATTCATTTAATTAGAAGAAATTTGACAACCTTCATTATGTTGGCTCAGGTTTTGGTGCTGAAAGTTAAAAATGTTCTTTGACAATTTCTTCAGTGTTTTACTTCTTTTGGACTTGAGTCAACAATAGCCATTGCTAAATGCCATTCTGAATATTTTTCTTATCTAGTATTTAGTCTAATGTGCATCATCTCCTTTGTTGTCCCTGGCTTAATGAAACTGCATAACTTAAGTCTTCAGCAGGAGACCTTTATTTGTCTTTCACCTCCAAACCTCACCTGTTTATCACTGCTCTCTTTTTTTCACTAATTGTCAACATTGCAATTGCAATTGTAAGCTTCTCCCAAAGCCTCTGGGTTGGCAATGGCCAACTCACTGAGTTTACAGTCTCAGTGAGGGTCACAAAAGCGTAGCTGATATATTCTGCACCATCCGGGTTCCTCCTAGACTCACTATCAACACATGGTATCAAATCATTCTTCTCTGAGTGAGCTGAGTTTCTGAGAAATCAGGTCTGGCTGTTATAGGACTATCATTTTTATTTTATTTTTTCTGGCTCTCTATCACCTGCTGTCAGGAGGACAAATACTCTCACCACGCACGATAAGAGACGGCACGTGGAGCCTTCAGGATAAGTTGCCAACACAAAGTGACGCAGATGATTCAAAAGGCGAGTGAGGCTGCAGCTGCTTTTTGATGCTTCTTCTCACTTCTCACTGCTGCCACAGGTTCAAGGTAGGTAGAGGACCACGGGCCGAGAGTAGCACAAAAACAGTTGATGACACAGACAGTTGCTTCAGTTCAGCGTGTTAGTGCTTTTCTGCTTTGTCTGTCCATGAATTCTTCTGAAGCTATAAACTATTTTCTGTATAATTAGGCGTCCACTGCTTGCAGAAATGAATCATGCCTCTTTTTTCAGCAATAGCGTTTTTCCTTCCCCTTCACTTTGAAGGATTCTGCTCTATAAGCTAATAAGATGGCTTAAATATCTCACCCGTGAATTCTTTTTTTCCCCATTCTAGTTTGCAATTGCTGACTCTGTGCCCTTGTTTTGGCAGATATGAGAATGACAAGAGCCACGATAAACTAACATAACTAACATTTGGCCTCAACTGTCGGTTGGAGAGAAATTCTCTTCAAGATGAAAGTAAGGATAATGTATTTGCTCAACCTTTAGAAAGTGGGGATTTCTTTTGATTCAGGGAGCTTTTAACATTGATCAAATGTAGCCATGAAACTCAATTCACTGTACACTTGATAAAATAGCAAAATAAAGAAAAGCATTTTTTCGGCGAAAATTTATTTACTGTAGTCAGACTGACGTAGGCAAGTAGGTTGAAAATAGAAATGATTCCCTGTTTCTCGCTCAGTTGGGTCTCTTAGCCCTAAGACGTGGACAGAAATAGACTCAATGAGCAGATGGGGCTGACAGACGGTGAGCCAACTTTGGAAAGAGCAAAAGAAGGATGTCTAATCACGAGCAGTCAGACAACCGGATCTATTAGAGACTTAATAAGGAGACAATGTTGCCACGTATTTTTTGTAAAATGAAGCACAATATCTCCCTGCTAAAACTCAGAGGCTTTGTGCATGCTGGATGTGCACTGCACAACACAAAACAAGCTTAAACTGAACAGCTCCAGCATCACTCACATGACGCAAATTAATAACACAATGCTCAATCAAATAATATACAGCAGTAAATTGGGAAGTGTCACTACACAAGTACAATGGTATAATTGTACTAGCATGAGACCAAACATGGGTCTCCAGCTCGGACATCATTTTACATTAGATTGTGAATTAAAGATTCGTTCAAGCTTTAGCGGCCGCTTTATATATTGGTCACGGATTAGGAAGCAAAAAAGCAATATATTTGATATCTACTTGTAATTTCCTGACAAAAAAAAAAAAAAAAAAAATCCAAAAAAGCTAGCTGTTCACTGCAACCTGGACGCAATAGCAAGCTAGTCACAACTCACAGACAGTTTACATCTCGCAGATCCAGTTTTGATCTACGTTACAGTTCTCATCATTCCAGTTGCCGTTGTTGGTCGAATGGTACCAGAACTCCACACAGTCCTGGTTCCTCCCATCGAAGCTGTTGGGCTGGTCTTTTCCCCAGAACCTGTGGCACAGTGTGGGACTTTTAGCACCAGGAGTTTGGCTGGACTGTGCAGAATTGTTGCCCTTGAGAATTGAGAATATGTTCAGAATGTTTCTCACGTTGTTTCCATGGCGCTCCCGTCTACCCATCGCCACTGGCCTTCAACTCCTTCGTCAGTCAGCCCGAACCAGTACTCTTTGTCATTGGCTATTATGCCGTTGATGAAGGTCTGAAAAAAGAAAAGATGCACAGTGCCACTGTTGAAGTTGCAAGTCATGACATGCTGCAGGTTATTAGAAATGCTGGTGCTGGAGAATTTTGACGAAACTACAAGCTAGATATTTGCACCATGATACCAAATGCCTCAAAAATGGATGTGATAAGGTGGTTCATTTTAGAACAAAATGCTTCCAAATTGTTTTTCTCAATTGCACCCAGATGAAACAAACCATTTGCTCCTGCGTCTTCAGGATGGCCAGGTCAGCCCCTTTGCCTCTGCAGTACTCTCTGCTCAGCGCCCAGTTCTTCTTGCCGGCCGAGAGATAGAAGCAGCTGTTCTGGAATTTCCTCCAACCAGTCAGGCATCTTTTATCTGTAGAATGTGGTATATTTACAGACTGGGGTTTTTTTTCGCTGCAATAGGAAACATGCATTCAAAGGATTTGTTTTTTTCACAGTCTTTACCTACGGACAGTTTGTCCACCAGCCCCTGCAGCTGATTCTTGCTGCTGGTCAGGTTGCTGTTGACGATGATCAGCTGGTCCCTTTCCAGCGTTACGTTCCTGCAGCTGATCTCCAGCTCGTCTTTTTCTTGCATCAAAGCGGCGTTCGACACCCGCAGCTCGTCCGTGGCCCGAATGAGCACGTTGTAGCTCTCCTGCAGGGCCGCCTTGGATATGGTCAGGTTCTGGTGGCTGCTGTCCAGCTTTTCTTTCTCTGAAGCAGAGAAGTTGTACCTGTCCTGCAGGTGCTCCACATCCTTGACCAGGGTGTTGTAGTCCCTCTGTAGCTGCTCTTTTGCCCTCGTCACATTATTGTACTTGTTCTGTAAATTATTCCTGTCTCGGATGACTGACTCGTAATTGGTCTGCAGCTCATTTTTGCGTTGGAGTACCGAGTCGTACTGCTGCTGCAGCAGCCCTTTGCCAGTGTTCAAGGCATCATTGGAAGCCTGCAGCTCTTCGTTGGTGACCTGCAGCCTCTCCTTCTCTTTGGTTAAAGCGGTGTTGCTGGCTTCTAACTGGCCCTGGTTTTGCTTCAGCCTGTTTGTTTCCTCTTGCAGTATGTTGTTATTGGTCTGTATCTGGTTGTTCTTGGTGGATAAGTGATCGTTTGACTTCTGCATATCGCTGTACTTCACGTCCAGGTCTCTTTTCTGCTTCTTGGTCGTCGTTAGCTCCTCCTGCAGAGTCTCTTTCTCTTTGGTCATGCCTGTGATTGTGTTCTCATGTTCCTGCTGAACATTGTGGTCTGTCAGAGAAGAAACACAACGTAGTTTCAGCAATCGCACTTTAACATCAGGCCACAACCAGTTCAAACATGTGAAAATGTGCGTAAGCAAAAACTGGAGACTCACAGTGGACACTCTGACCGATGACCACAAACAGGAGGACCACACCGAGCACGCCGAGGCAAACGGTCGCCAAGCGGAAAGGACTGTTCCTCAATGCAAAAACTAAAGTGGGACAAGGGAGGAAGCCGAAACTTACAATTCATGAAGTGTTTTGAGGAACTTGTGTGACTGAGCAGCAATGCATTGTCCTGTTGTTTTGTAAGACGCGGTCATGTCTTGAGATTCAAGTGAAGGTGCAAAGACTTTTAAAAAAAATATATGCATGTCTCTTAAAAATAAGTCAGTAAACTCATGCAATTTGTTTTTTAATTAAATCACTTGAATTGTTTCCATTTTTAGACAGCTGTAGCTTTGAGTAGAGCAACTTGGAACTTTCTATGAATGCATTTAGATTTAGTGACCAAATTATTTTGAAGTTCAAAAAAAGCAAGCAAACACAAAGTTTGATAACAGGGCACAGTCTGTTCCAAATGTATCTAAAGTCATCCAGTGAAGGATAAGGATAAAAGCTTTGGAACGCGGGTGAACAAACTGCTAATTTGCATCATTGTTGGAAACAAAATCCAAAAGAGGAAATGAAGGTTTGATTTAATTACTTGAATACCGGAGCGTGCTGCCATCGGAGAAAAGTTGACTGTAGCCAATTTTGCAGTCTTCGGTGTTCATGTTTGTTACTCTAGAGCCGCTGAACTCCACAGCCATCACTGGGTCCTCTTGAGGAGCTGTGAAATGACAAGAGAAAAAGTGTTTTTGCAGTCATGCAGGTATTTACTTTCAGAATATTCTAGAGTTGTCATAAAGGGAAATTTACTTCTACATGTAAAATTAGCTCCCCAATGTCTCTTTTGCTGAGTAGGATTATCTTGATTTCAAAGTAAAACTCACAACACAACAATATCAGATTTACACCTAGGATGGATGATATTTTTTTAAAGAGAACATACCTTTGGTTAGAGGTCGATGGGAATCAAGTGCTTGGACGAGTGACAGACATCCGTTTTGTGTAATGTCATTGAATAAATCACATCAATGCTTGTTTGCCTTTTGTAGGTGACAGTGCTGAAGGTTGATCAGTAGGCGGAGCAAGATTCCCCCCACACACACACAAACACACACACACACACACACGCCACAGTATACGCACATCTCTTGACTGGGAGTCAGTCAAAGAAGGTTAAAATTCAGAAAGTACAGAATGATAAAAAATAATAATAATAATAATTGCTCTAATCAGTCTTTACAGTCTTGGGATGTCAATTATAGCAATTAGATTACCTTTCAGTAAAAGTTCTGACTTTGGACATCAGGAGGATATGAACTTTGGAAACCATGGACAGCGGTTTGATGCGGCTGATCTGGAATATGTGTGATTCGGGTTCCAAGACCTCCAGCAGTGTCTTTTCATTTCACTTTTTTCAGCACATGTAATAAATTCCACTTTACCACAAAAAAAAATGAGGAACAACAGATTTCGCAAAGACACAAACATGCTGATCTTTCAGTTTCCACATCAGCATACCAAATCTAAGAGGGCCGCTGACAAAAGTGCTTGTTCCAGCGTGTTTTGTGTGAGTTTCACATACTCGCTTTTTTAACCTCATTGTAACTTTGCTAATCTGATCTGTAAACCTTAGTTACATAACGTTAAAGTGGAGACACCATGATGGATTTTATTTTTTATAGTTGCGTTCAAGCCAATCAGTATGTGCTTTTAAAAAACAAAGGGCATAATTTCCTCAATTCAGGGACAAACAGCTGAAGTTGTGCACTTTGTTAATACTCTGCATGCACTGGTTTGATTATCAAACCTGGGCCTTTCTCTGTGGACAGTGCACCTTCTCTCTGAGTCAGCGCAGGTTCTCTCTATCTGTACAGCAGATTCCTTTCCCGGTCTAAACTCAGACAGTTTAGGCTCATTCTCGAATGTACTGGAGTTCAATGTGAATGCTGCTGGTTGTTTCGTCTCTCCGTGTTGGTCCTCTGAGGAACAGGTGACGTGTCCAAAGTGAAACACTCCTTCCTGCTGACACAGCCTGGATAAGCTCTAGAACTCTCTCCACACTGAGGGCAGGAAGGAGTGATAGAAAGTAGATGATGGATGGATGAAATGTCGAGAACTGTGTGTAATATACTGATTAGAACCTGACTTCATGAAACGCCATGGGGTTTTTTTTGTTGTTTTTTTAAGGCAGGGCAAGTTGTCCTCTGTTCCTCTGACAGAGCCAAGATGTTACTCAGAAGATAAATGTGCTATCTTTGTTCATGTTTACAGGCACTGATGTCGTAGAATGTTGATTTGGCCAAAGATAGAAGCGTTAATCTTCAGTGCAGGTCAAGGACGTGCTTGAAGGGTTTGCAACATCTTCACTTTGCTACAATGTGTCACAGTGGGAAAAAAAGAACAATCATATAAGTAGAAAGATATAACACTCATGTCTGAATGAGTGAATGAATGTAGAATGACATATTGCAGGCTACATGATACTCACGTTCACACTGTCACACTTTGGCTATTCTCTATTTGAAGTCATATTGCCTCCATATTTTCACTCGCATCAGCTCGCTGAATCGGTTTATTATTAAGGTAACTTGAAAGAGCCCCTTGTCTGCACCATCAGCCAGTTTATTTAAAAGGATTCTGCTTTGGCCAGAGATATAACCAATGGGCAAAACGTATGTATACAAAAAGTTATCCGACTAGAAGCTTTGCCTGTGGTGAGAGAACGACTCTTACATAAAGTAAATGTCCAAGTTTTCCCTACAATTTGCTACTAGGAGGGCAAAATGTCAGCTGTGACTGTAAAAACTGGGTTTACATTTATAAAGCTGAGTAAAAACAACAAAAAAACCAAGAGGTTTTTCTCTCTTTTATTTTGTGACTCTTTAATAATGCCTTAATAATCCCTTAATCTTAACACGTCGTGATTCAGGTGATGGAAACAATTTTAGTTTAGGAAAAAGTAAGATTCTAGTAAAAAAAATCTCATATGTTATATATACATATATAATGTTTCAAATGATACATTTTTTCCTTTGATAATAAAGCTTCAAATCCATCTTCAACTTTATTGTGTCCCTGTTGGGCCTGGTTGTGCAGCAAGCAGAACACACACAGACATGCTTTTCGCCAGCCGCTGATGTGACTTCTTCCATGTATGTGGTCTGGTGACAAAGGGCCAAGGGTGGAAGTCTTTCCAGCACACACACCCTTATTATTTCTCCCACATGTCACATGGTAGGGTCACGTACGCTCACTCCGGGCTTCGGGCAGAGCTGGATGTGGTTTTCACAGAAGCTTCCTGGAAGTTTTGATGTTTCAATGACGCAATCCTTTGTTGTTGTTGTTGTTGTTGTTGTTGTTTTTAAAAAAATAAAATATACCCCGTTTTACAATGACTTTATTTCTCAGCTTCATGAATTACATATTCCATTCACACAAGCACTTCAACATAATATTTGCAATTAGCTGTCGACAGTCAACAAACAAAACATCTCTTATAGGTCAAATTCAAAATACCACAAATCTGTGTTCAAGTTCGTGAATTGAGTGCTTGTTGAGTGAGAAAGAAGTGCATTGCTTTTTTGTTGTTGTTTTTTGGGGGGCTCATGCAGTCATACCTCCCAACTTTCTTGGTCAACAGGTATGCAGCAGCATTGTGTCATCAACAAGGGAAAGTGATGTCACAGAATGTTGTGTTTGTGTTGCCCTTGTGTTCGGCTCTGGCTTCAGGATCGTGACACTTCTATCAGTGACTGCCCATGAGTCACTTATCAATGCTAATGATAACACGTAGCCTGCTAAAATGGCAGCGTACACAAAACTGAGATGTTGCACTATTTGTGTTACATCCTGGTTTCTCAGTGAGGGCTACACCAGAGGCCTCGGAGGGTGTGCAGGGAACCGGTTTGCTATGGTGTACATACTGCAGACTCCAGAATCTTGCAGTCGAATGATATTGCATATTGCTCATCACCCCATAATTTAATTTTATGTCCCATCCTACGTAGATGTTACCACACAGACTTGACATTGATTAACCCTTGGATCAACCCTTGGATCAACCAAGCAAATGCTATAAAATATATATAAAATATTCAATGTTAAGCTATGTTCACACCAAAGAAAAGTTTCTAAAATGTTGAGACGATCATTTACACCCACACAATGTCAGACTGATAGATTGAAAAAATAGAATTCCTATTAAAGATATAATCCTAACATTGTCAAAATTCCAGCAAGGTCAACAAAAACCCCTTGAGGAAAACAAGGCTTGTGTACCAGACATTTTGTTGTTGTTGTTGTTTTCATCATTTTAATTCTCCCTCTTTGTTTAAAAAAGTGAATAAAAAGTAATACATTCAAAGCAACACATACAAAAAAAAAAAATCTTCTCTGATTTGGCCTTGATTGGACATCAAAACTGACTAATGTCTAACTATTTAGTCAACAGCCGGTCAGTGCTGATCGGCTATTCCAAAACCACCTGAGTATTTTTATTTTCCATAAAGCTTCAACTTGTGCAAAAAAAAAAAAAAACAATCAAATTTCCTATCTTCATCATGTCATGTTTCTGATCCAAGTCCTATCGTGCAACTGTTGCATTTTTATCAATATCTACACACAAAAGAGTAACTGCTCTATCCTTGTTGGTAAAGAGGATCTGCACACTTGGATCAATGCGAGCACCTTTTAATAACCCAGTCAAGGAACCCTCATCAGTCAAACAATCAGCACATAATCAAAATCCAAGATGATCTTCTGAGATTCATCGAGGCAATCAGGAACACATGTGCTGCACCAGTAGTGCTCAGATGTCTGTGATGGTTCTCAGTTGTCCAGGTCATCCAGTTGCCCTAACTTAACCTTCGAGACTACTCCTCAGTGGGTAAATGTAACCTAATGATCCAAGTGTGCCGAAACTCTGTCTGCATATATGACTGGTTTCCTGGTACCTTTGCAAGTATTGCTAGTGGATAATGTAGAGATCTGTCCCTAGTATCATGCAGCATTCATGGCGTTTGCCATTTTCACAGCAATAGGCATCGTTAAACAAAATAAAATTTAAAAAAAATCTTTGGAAGAAAAGTACAAACAAACAACGTCCAACAAGTAACAAAGTACAACAAAGTACCAACAGTACTGCTTCGCACTTGTGTGAATTAGAGCTAATATGATGCCGATGCCCAGGCATCGACTATTAAAGCATTTTAGCTGAAGGGCACTTCTCCATGCTAGGGGGTCGTTTCTCATTCTATTTGAGGAACAGGTTTGCTAATTCGTACAAAGAATCTCACAACTTCCGCCTGTTGCCCCACGGACATTAGCAGTTATTGGTCTGTGATGTCGCCATTTTGCAAATTGAGGGCGTAGTGATGATGCGAAACCCTGTAGAAAATCTTCTCTAGTAGGGATAATCTGAAACCAGGTGTGACGTACCCATTTGTGACCCCAACGCAGCGGAAGCCCAGCTTTTGGTAAAGCTTGTGGGCAGCTGGAGTGTAGGCTGTGGTTCCGAGCACCACGGAGGAGCATTTGTTTGCGACCGCAAACTCCAGAAGCTTTTGGCCTAGTGCGACGCCGATTCCCCGCTGCCGATAGTCCTGGTCAACGGCCATCCGCCGCAGTATAACCACGCCGTCTGACTTCTGCTCTTTCACGGTCGCTACGGTTCCCACCACTTTGTCCTCCACAACTGCCACCCAGAAACGAAAACCTTGGGAGGGGGGAAGGTGTGATTAATGGTGGACACACAGGAACTGAGCATTTTTAAAACACTGACTTTGCAGTCCTTTACAGAGTTATTGGGATAAATTTCTTGGCATAACATGGAATAGAAACTACGCAAGTGTACTTTAGTTTGATGAAGTCAATAAAATTACTAACTGCCTCTTCTTAATAATGGCCTCTTTGCATTTAGATAAAGGGCAGAACCAACTGTATATAAGCCCATGTTGCACCAACATGAATCTGCGCAGCAACTAGAACTTGGATGTACTCAGGAATTGTGATTCTGCCTTGAAATCACTGAAATTAAAGGATGTGAGACCAAAATCAAAAAGCATGCATACAATGTAGCACTGTTTGGGGTATTCTTTCTTCTGATTGCTTCCTCAATTTTACAAAATTGGCCTTTAAAACATTTGCAAGTGCACATTCCAAATAAATTTATTGGTGGTGGTTTTGGCTTCTATGTCGGTCAAAGCCTAAGTAAGATTTTCTGCTAGTCTCCTTGTGCTGCAGGAATTTTAATTTGCATTCCTGGTCTGGCCACACACACAAAAAAAAAAGTTTGTTGGGGTGTGCTTAAATGTCCGCAAACACGTCTCAGGAGCGGGTTTGTGGTCAACAATTTTGCTTTTCACGTCAGTGCACATGCGGAAGAAATTAATGGACATCGATGAGAAAGCGGCAGGTTCAAGTTTTCAGAAAAGTCTTAAGTTTTAGGGGAAAGACTCATGGAAATTGACGTTTTTGAACTCAGTCTCTCTTTGACGTGCACTTCGTATTTGTACCCTAAGAGGCGGGAAATAGACAGCTACCTCCCTCTCTGAATTCCCTGATTCCCTGTCTGTGGCACAGCAACACATAAATACATTAGGCTTCCTCATGCCACAACGTACTGTTCAAAATTGGTGAGGCCCACAACTTTATTGACTTTTTCACATCCAGTTAGGTCTTGGCAAAATTGTTTTGGAACCTATTCTTCAGACAAAACTAACCATTATCAACTGGCAGCTTCAAATCACCTGCTTAGCACGTGTGTGTTTACCTGGCTGCTTCATGTAAAACTCTTTGATGTTTCCCATGTCCTTGCTCAAGGCACACTTGAGGTACCTCTGGGTCAGATGGGTGCTGAAGATGTAACGGCCGCACAGCACGACGGCAGGGGCGAGCACTATCACCCACCAGCACGCAGTGGCAAGATAAACTGCAACTGCCAGACAAGAATAGGGAGGAGGTGGGTTCGTGTCAAAGACAGTCAGTCAAGTTGTTGCGCACACAAAATGCTCAACGGCTGCTCTTTGGCAAAGGTCCCGAGGCTTTTCCTCAGCGCAAAAACAAACAACAACAAACACAATGTTAACCCTTTAAGCGCCAGACTTTTTTTTCAAGAAAATACTCAATTGTGATATCAACATTTCAAATGGCTGTGACTTCAAATTTGTTAGGGATAAAGCAATACTGTAATTGAGAAAAAAATATTCAGTATGACCCAAACTGTGTGAAAGGAGTACATTTTTTTTTGGTTGTTTGTTTGTTTTTGTATTATGTCAGATGCCAGGTATCTGTATGTCAGTCTCCACAATACCCCACAGGCTAATCAAAATGTTTTATCCACTTTTGATAATTTTCCACATATCTCAAACAGACCCAGCCATCATCACTGTAATTTACAGGGTGACCGCGAACATCCCTGCTGCCTCCACCGGCACTGGCTGGGCGTTTCCTCCCACAGCTTCTACCACGTTGATCACTAACTCACTGCGCCCTCCGTCACCATTAGCGGTGTTTTGAGCACTTCTGCTTCCCCCACCACGTCCCCTCATCCTCATTCGTCGATTACTCCCGCTACACCCCGGCCACGCTGAGGCGAAGCATGCGCTGCTTGGTGACTGTCGTGGCGCATGGACTGGCTGCCGCTGCGTAAAGACGCAGTGAGGCTTTCTCTCTCTTTATACTCCAAAATCTGAATACAAACACCCCGACAAATGCTACTCAGATTGAAGCCACAGGTATCTGCCATCTCCTGGTGTAAAGTGGTAACTACTTTTATAACCATATTTAGCGCTATGGCCTGTTTAATTCAGCAATGACGCTTGTCGCAATTTTGCGACCATGGCGCCTAAAGGGTTAAGATATATTTGATGTAGATGAGTGTTTTCCAGCGCGGTCTACTTTACATCAGTCGTGACGGTATTTGTTTTGCTACAGGAAACTACGATGTTTTACTAGTTTTCCTGGTCTGTGTAGTCAGTGGGGCCAAATTAACAGCTTTTTAAGAAAAAAAAAGTCTGCATCTGTTGCAATGGGCTGCATAGCTACAGAAGTTACACACACAAATTACATACACACACACAAAGTGGACTGAGAGCGATTCACTGTTCAAAACATTTTACTGGCACAGACGGGCCAACTTGTTTCCATGCAGATGGCCTTTTTCGTCAAATTCCACATTTCTCAAGCCACACAATGAAAGGCTTTATCGTGTTTTATGTGCCAAGACATCCAAAAGGGAATTTAAGGTCACAGGTCTTGCTGAAAAATAAGTCACTTGGAACCATTAGAGCAGGGGAGCAGCCGGAGACAAATTGAAATGCAATGAGAAGCTTCAGTGGAAAAAAAAAATTGAGATAAGTCTTAAAAGACAAAAACATTGTCTGCGTCTATATTTGGGTGCAACCTCACCAGTAACTGCAGAGTAGAGCAGGAGACTCTCTGGATGATGTCTCAGGGCTCTGAAGGCCGTGTCCGGTATCATCTCCATTAGTCCATCACAGAATAGTGACAGCACCTTTGCGTTATCCGCCGGCTTGTATTCACGAACGAACACGGTCTGGTGTTTGCTCTGATCCTGATGTTCTTTTTCATGTTCCCCGGTGTCTTTTTTAAACGCTCTCGTCTCCATGTACCAGCGTTCTTCGGTTGCTGTTGGTGTTGCCCTGCAGACAAGTCAAATAGGGATGAGCTCTTCTTGAGAGGGATGCTCGGTGTTCAAGCCACCCAACCCCAACCCCGACTCTGACCTCTGATGGCCAACTGGTGCTACAACACCCACCACTTTTCCCTCCAGTGCTGCCTCCGACTACTAGCAAGGCTCAGTGCAATATCATGATCAAAGTGATCATTGCCTTTGTAGTTTTGTTATTTGTTTTAAAGGCCCATACACACACACACACACACACATATATATATATATATATATATATATATATATATATATATACACATATATATATACATACATACATATGTACATATATATATAAATACATATATATATGTACATATATATATATATATATATATATATATATATATATATATATATATATATATATATATATATATATATATATATATATATATATATATATATATATACATACATCCCCCACAATACAAAGCATTGTGGGATCCTGGGAAGTCACCTGAAATTAGCGGCATGTACTGGCAAAGACACTTCGTATAAATTTAAGTATTAAATTTCACATAAAATATTCAGTTTTAACATCGGGTTTTTATTTATTTGAACATCCAACGCCATCGTTAGATGGCGAACCAATGGTTAGCTTGATGCTATGAAAACATCACTTCCGGGGTTGGCCAGCAGGAGGGAACGGCGGTGACGCAACCACCGAAAATATATATACACATACATATATATATATACTTCGCGGCGCTTCCGCGTCCAGACGCGTTACCGCGAAATTCTCAACCGTGAGACACTTACGCCGAAATAAACATCGCAACACACAATAAAATTAAATCTATTAAAATCAAATCAAATCAAATAAAACTAACCTGCCCTTTTAAAAGGTGGTCAAATCCCCTGCGACAATCCGGACGACTCGATTCACCTGGGTGTTTGATGCGTGTTTGTTGTGTGCCCCGCCGTGCGTCACCTGTTGCTCAGCACAAGAGTGTTCGGGGATCCTCCCTCTCTCTCAGTCGCACTGCAGAGTAGGAAAACGATCCGAGTAGGAAGAGTGATCGATCGGAGTCTGCTGTGCGCAGATGTGGACGACGTCCCGAAGAAAAAGAAACAAAACCAGTCTGTTTTCGATCCGAGCGATCTGACTTGATGCTCGAAAGCTGTTCTATGTCAGTCACAGCTCCGCTGTTCGGATAATGTTTTAGAATCACTGCTAAAACTGATCATTCTCCGTGACTCGTCACAGAATAACATCTCAAATTTTTTCCTTTCTTGAATTATGAAGCCAATTATATCTGATGTACCGAGAGAAAAAAAAAAGTAGTGTTGCGATTCAATGTATCCTTCTAAGTCTTTGCATCGGCTTTCCCGGTCCCTAGTTTTATTGCAATGGAGATTCGGAAATTGTTCCAGCATTCTTAACAAGTCATTATTTAGACTTCACATTGAACCAGATGGGAGCTTGGTTTTCGTTGTGCAGTTCAGTTTTTGAAGAGTCTGTTGGCAAATCAACCACATCCTGTTGGCAAATCAGCCACATCCTCCACCAACGACTTCAAACCTTTTAATAGTCACCCTACCACTCAACACAAGTGTAGGGCACTGTGAGTATCACAGTATATATCACAGTAGCCTCGATACTAAACAATACACTCTAGTTGTGTATAATGGAGATCAGGTGATGGCGCACTCAGTCACTGAAATCTCTGCTCGGTCTCACAGCCTGGTTAGTTGCTTTGCGTGTTGGGCGCGGCGCTGCTAATATTGCGTGCCAACGAGGCGATTGAAAGGATCAAATTTTGACCTTCCCAGAGAATGTGTGTTTTCTCATGTTTTGTGTGCTGTGTAGTAACATGATATCCTTGTGTCACATCCAGTCAGTGTTGTTACTGCTTGATTCGAGCTTCGTGAGGTTGCGCCGGATGATGCAAATTCATCATCGTTTATCTATATGGATCTATGGATCTATATACCTGTTTGGATGGATGGATGGACGGATGGACGGAATCGCAACTCCTACTCTTCGCGCGACCCCTCAAATAGATCATTGACTTTTGCCGCCTGCAGAGGACTCGCTGGTTAAAAAGTCTGATGTCTGGCGTCAGTTTCAGAGTGGATCTCAAAAGACGTTCGAGATCGGTCGAGGTGCCGTTCCAGCTGGCGCTGCTCTGCTCTCGTCCGTTTCAAGCAACTGGAAAATAGAGACATCTAGCTTTTGATATAACACCACATAAAACCAAATGGCAAATTGGAAATTGTCTGTGGAACAGATTTGTTTCCTCTCTTCTTTTTTATTAAATCGTCAGCGTTCCTTCGACATCCCCTTGTTATCTCCACTTACACCTATATTGTTTACAGGCAAAGATTCACAACAGTAGTATTTTTTGAATGCATAAACACTAGAATATTTCAATAAAAGTAATTCACTAACGTAATAGGTAATATTTTTTAGCAGATTGGCAACTTCTTCCAATTTCTGGGGGTTTTTTTTAAGCCTTACGGTGGGGAAAAAAATAATTCTAGAAGCTAAGGGGGTGAGCATGTCTGATCTTTCTTTAACACATGAACATCACCGTTAAATGAGTCCTGCTTCCCACAGATCCCACTCCTCATGTCCTAGTTTCCCTCTTTGCCTCGCTGATTAAAAAGAAGTCAACAGACAACATCACGACAGGCTTTAAACAAGCCAGCACATCGCTGCCCCTTCCTCCCTGTCAGTCCTCGTGTCTAGAACTCACGTGCAGCCCCTCCACTTGGTTTTCTCCTTTTTTTGTATCCTGTTAGAACTGAATTTAAAAAAAAAAAATCAAACACACGCACACATTCATCCAAATATCTGCCCACCTCTTGGTCTCACTCTGTCTACTCTCTGTTGTGGCCCGTATGTCACACCTCTCTCGCCCGTCATCGCCTGCACTCTCTGTTCCCGGCGACTGGCTTTGTCACTGTGGCGTCAGCACTCATTCATGATCATATTTTAATTAGGCCGCCACTTTTATCACGTTTTTTTAATTATCATTTTCTATTCAGGTAGGGTTGTATAAATGGCTCATGGTGCTCAGGTACAGCAAACAATCTACGATTTGATGTTACATTAACATGTAACATCAGATTTGGAGCGACTCTGATCATGCATAAAATGTCACGGTATATTCAGAAGCACTTTGTTATACTTGTCTTGCCAGTTTCAAAAATTAGCTTTTCAAAAAAGCAAACGTTTTTTTGGGGGGGTTTTATCTTGTTTTCCCTGATTTTAGTTTCTGACGAAAGAAAAAAAGAAAAAATCTTTCTCTACCTTGGGGATATCACCCTCACCTGGTTGGGATATTCACACTGTCCCAGGAGAGGCAATAGTCTCACATATTTTGGAAAGCGTACCATGCATAAGAATTGAGGGATGAAGTTTTGTCACTTTTGGACAGAGACAGGATGATATTGGGGAAGTTATTATCTATAATATGGGGCCTCTACAACACCCACCAGTATGCAGTATGTTTGTACCAGTGCGTATTACTTTCCGCTCTTTGGGGCTGACTAATGCTCACTGAGAGAAGCAGCAGGGAGACGTTGACCAGAGGCGTGGCGTTGGAGCGGCGCAGTGATGGATCAGGACGCTGAGATCACCAAAGCCCACTCAGTACGAACAGCCGGGAAGTCTCGGGGTTTTGACTCAGTGCTGTTCTCACTGCCACATAGTTCTAGGACAGTTGTTCCCACTTTTGTCCATGCACGTTCGTTCCTGTGCAGCCATTAGGGAAATCATAAAACTGTCTTCAGCCGAGTTCCTTTAACTGTTTGGATGTGTTTTGAGAGGGAGGGGTTTAATCACGCAGGCATTGGGCCAATGCTTTGGTTCTTTCTTCTTCTTGTTTTTTTGTTATTATTCTTCTGCATTTCTGTTTTTGCATTGGTTTTTGAAGTCTGTGTGTGTATGTCCTGTTTCAGAAGTGTGGGTTGCACCGTCAGGTTTGTGCATATAATTGATGTTGTGTTATTTTCATCATGTAGGAAGGTTTTATGGGAGGCTGTGCACAGTCTGCAAGGCCCAAATTTTAATGCAGTGGGTTCCCTTTGAAACTTCTGAGTCACCAGCTAAATAAAGTTAAAACTGAGCCATCAATCATGCCAAACCGTGACCGGGAGATAAACACATTTTGGGGGCAGATTCACCATGTACAGGCGCTCAAAATGTCGCCAAATTAGTCACAGGCTTAGCTGACATAATAGAAGAAGAGGAAACTCTGCTGGATGATACATCAAACAGTCTGACTGGAATCCACCCCACGGGATGATTAAAAGCCGAGAATATTCTTTCATTCCTGACAACGACTGCAAGATGACATACTGAGTTGCTGACAGGAAACTGACCTAATCCAGCATCGTGGCGCTGCGGCTGCGTTGTGAAACAGCCAGCATGTTGAGCCATTTAACGGCATCACTTGCAAAAAAAAGTTACGCCACGATTTCCACAAGCAACCAATAAGAGAGCGCCCTGATTTACACGCTGCAAAAAAAAAAAAGTCAAAAGTAGACAATGGTTATTTCTTCACCTCAAACAAAGCTTACATCAGACTGCAACAGAAGCGTCAATGTCTTACATAACTAAATATGTACATGTACATGTCGATCACGCATGTTCGCCTTTCCGGGATGCTGCTCCTGATGTGTGAGAGCGCAAATCAGCCATAACTGACCACTGCAAAAGGGAAGACCACATCATCATCTGCATAGAGGACAATAAACACCAGCGCTGGATCAGGGAGGCTATTGAAATAAGGAGACGGGGGAGCTTTCATGCCCTCACACAATTGGAGCGGCGTCCTGGAAAGGTGAACAGACAGCGGGAGGCTTGGCCAACCTGTCAAAGCCAGCAGGTGATGAAGACGTGTCACACCAAGTCTCCACCAAAACAAAGGTAGGAGAAAAACCTGTCTGTATTAAAGAAAAAAAAAATAAATCAAACATGCTTATGTGTCTTGGGGAAAATGAATAGCTAAATTAATACATTTTACCACTGAGTTGTGATATTGTAAAGAGTAATGAAAGTTTACGAATTATCATTTTATCTTTCAGCGTCTGTGACAATAAGGGGACATAAGCGAGAACCTGAAAATGGAATTGACAGCAACAATCACAGGAGATCAAGAGGTTTTTTGATTTCTACCAGTGTCTAATCTCACTCCTTCTCCTCATGACTTCACCCGCCCCAACATTTGTCTCAATGTCGCTTTCTGCGCATCACAATTCGAAAGACGTCATCACTGTCAATTTTAGAATCCAACTGATCCCACCCTGATGTCACATTTGGCAAGTCTGATCATGTCTGATCGTGCACTGATCCTTTTTCTGATCTCAACTGACCTTATGTGAGTCCTTGGACTCAGCGTGACTCATTCTCCAGCAGCTCCTCTGCCTCTTCCCAGCACTCCGCCATCCACTATTTTCAGCCAGGGGGGAAAAAGTTGTATCAAATTAGCAACAGGGCTTCTGTAGTGGCCCAGTGATGGTGTGTATCTTCTGTCACTCAGCCATTCGCCAACAGAGGCACAGTTGGTGTTTGTGTTCTCTTCTCCTTCAAAGCCTACCACTGTTTGTCTCCTGGCTCTTTTAGCTATTTGGTGTGATCCAGACGCTGCTGATGATTGCATAGTTCCCCATTAATGTGCAAATTCATTCAGTGTTGCCACATCCAAGCTAACCCCTTTAGCAGCAAAAGCTCTCTCTTTCTGACGTCTTGCCATTTTCAGAGCAGCTAGCATCAGTCCCCATTTTGCCTGCACACCTTCTGTCTTCTTGACCGCATAAGGGAGGCGATGAACGAATGTACGGCAGTTTTTTGAGACTGCTAGAAAACGCTGCCCGTGGGAGCTCAGCAAGAAGGATGAGTGAGCAATCCACCTGCGGTGAACTGTGGAGTTCATGTCACTAAATCTCAACTCTGGACTCGCCTAGATAGCATAGGTATGTTAGCATAGCATGTTCTACACAATGGAGGGCAAAATAGCTGACGGCTAATTGAAGCAGGTGATTTTAACCACTTCCAGTCAGGCCTCATAGTCAGCCTGAGAAATGTTTGCACAGTCTTTGAAGTCCTCCTTTTTGTTCTTTGGATGCCTCTTGCTTCTATTCAGCCTTTCTTTTTGTCCCTATTGTGTTTTGACATCCTCTTCATCTGTCTTTTTAATTATCATTTCTTAGCAGCCCATCATTATTGTCCCCGCCACTCCTCTGTCATCGCTCCTCAAAGATTAAACCAGACAGATGATGGCAGAATTCTTCTGAGGCTTCGTCATTCAAGCGCCTCCATCTGTTGGCGTGCTTGCGATGTCAAATGTCCCTGCACTTCTGACACTCTGTATTTCTCAGAGGAGCATTTCTCTCTGCGATCCGGTCGACTTCATAGCAAACAGACATTTTTCAAGGGGAGATGCTTATGGTTAATGATGCGTATACCCCTGCAACACTGAAATTAAGCCCTCATTTCCAATGCAGATGCCGCCCGGTAAATGTAAATGCAGCCAATCTGTGACGTGACGTAGGTGTCGATCGGTTATGGTTTGTTCTCACGTTTTCTCGGCGAGTGTCTGCGACGTGATGGGGGATGTCTGTCTCCTGGGGGGCCTCTCGAGCGCTCCAACGATGTGCGTGCGCGTGTGTACAGCTCAGCTTTCCAAATGTTCTCAGCGAGGAAGAGATCCAAGTGCATGACTCAAAGCAAACACAACACCTTCCCTGTTGCTATCTTTCTGTCTCACCCGCTTTCACACTCATTCACATTTTCTCATCTCCGCCCGCTAATGCAACAAGCCCTGTTTTGGTTTTTTTTACCCTATGCTGGCGTCAGTGACTTCTTCACCTTCTTGCCTTTTTGAGACACACACACAGTGACATCTGTGCTCAGTGCTTGTTGACTTTGGCACATGCATATCTTGCATAATTGGCAACGTGGAAAACCCAACACAAAAAGTGCAGCATGGATAATGTCATTGTATAGGACCTATTGGTGTGATCTTCTTTTCCAAACCTCGTGCTTGATGCAAATGCCTCAGCGGGAGTTGAGAAGTACGATCTATACATTCCACCATCAGGAGCAAGTAAACATGGCATCAAAGGTCTTCCTGCAGCCAATGACTTCTGCCTTTTGAAATGAAAATCCTTAAGATCCCCACTAGCAGTGAAGACTGCCAGCGATGCATCATTATTCTTATTATCAAACGGCAGAGGCAGTAGGATGAGATCATTTGAATAAAGGGGGGAGGGCAGAGCCAGAGACAAGGAAAAGGGCACATTCCCTGCTCCACTTGGTGGCCCGTGCACGTTCTCGGGACTGCAGAGAAACGTGCAAATTGCTTATGTCCCCGGGAAAGTGAGAAGCTGTTTGCATGTGCAGGGGTGGCTAGAGGGAGGGAGGGAGGGACGGACGGAAGGAAGGAAGGAGAGAGAAAGAGCGAGAGAGAGAGAGAGAGAGAGAGAGGCAGGCAGGCAGGGAGGGAGGAAGGGAGGAGAAGGGATGGGGGAGGTAGCAGGTGAGGCAAAGTTGTGAGCAAGCGATTACGCACTTCAGAAAGTTCAGCCTTCTCTCCTTCCCTCCCTTCCACCATCTCTCACTCCTCCCCCCTCCCTTCCAACCTCCCTCCCTCTCTCTCTCCTCCCTCCCTCTCACCTCACCCCTCCCCTTCTCTTCTCAGCGCTATCTCCGCGCTCAGGAATAAACGAGAAAAAGGCTTTGTTAATATTCATGTGTTTGACATGCTGTCCCGCCTCTGACGGTGCCCGACTGTTTGAGTGATGTGGACGCCGTCCAATAGAACCCACTCACTAAAGGTGCGTCATGGATTTCTTTCCTGCCACACAAACGCCGCAAACGATATCTGGTGTTTCCTTTTTTTAACCTTATATAGGCATGAGATGCGGTGAGCGAGCTGAGTCTGACAGAGTGCCATCTTTGTGTGTCTGTGTGCATGTGCCTTCTGTGTGCAACAGCTTGTTCGATCCGGAAAAATCCTGCAGCAGAATTACAGCTGGACAAAATGAAAGCTGTGCTTTTAATCAAGATCTGGTCCCTAATAGTCATAAATATATTCTGTCTCTAGCTTCTTTGAAAATACACATCTTTGTTTTTCCCACCTACTGGTTGTTTACCTGCGTGGCCCACCGGATGCAAGACTCAAAGGTCCCAAGGCGGCTTGAAGGCAGACAGGCTCATTAAGACGCAGCAGTACTGCACAAAGAAACCATCCACTTAACAGGAGCTGGTGAAGAAGAAGAAGAAGAAGAAGAAGAAGAAGAAGAAGAAGAAGAAGAAGAAGAAGAAGAAGACCTTTATTGATCCCACGATGGGGAAATTTGCATAGTTACAGCAACAACAAAAAATGAAAAAGAAATTGGCTACAGTGCAAAAAGGTCAAGAATTATATTAACTGAAGATATAGACAAAATTAAAATATTTGTAAGTATGTAGGGAAAAAAGTATCCTAGTGGATGCGATTTTACAAAGTGCAGTCTGATTGCTGTAGGCAGGAATGACCTGCGGTAGCGCTCCTTCTTGCACTGAGGGTGCAGCAGCCTCGAGCTGAAGGAGCTGCTCAGGCTCTCCACAGTGTGGTGCAGGGCGTGGGAGGTGTTGTCCATGATGGACGTCAGCTTGGCCAACATCCTTCTGTCGCCATTCATTATTATTTTTTTCAAAGAAAAACCTATTGCCATCCTTTCAGCTGAATGTTCAGCTGTTTTTTCGTTGTTGTTTCTTCAATCCAACAGAGAAATTTGTGAAAGTATGTTGCTCTCAGTATGACTACACTCTTCAGATACTTGCAAGTGAGAAATGACACCCACCCCAGCGATGACTTCATCACCCTGTGTGATCGGGCAGCAGATACAGGAGGTTATCTGTGGAGAAGAGGTTTGGATCTCTCAGTCTGCATATTCAGATCGGACCTTTATTAAAAACTGCAGGTAATCATTTCAAAATCAGAGATTCAACCTCTAAAAAGGCAATAGATTAATGAATTACATAGCACAATTTTCTGACCAATAATCCAGATTTTTTTTCTGACCAATTATCCAGATTTTGGTGCACAAACACATCACCAACATGGAGGCTACATGTATTTCAGAACACAGACAAAGTGAGCCTCGTCCTTGTGTAATGCAACGATTACACCTGTTTTTATGAAATAAAAGCTGCTTTTCTGTAATTACAAGATGAGTGAAGTTTGAGAGAACAGAATGGGGAAGACGATTGGAGAGAAAAAAAACTGGGCTCCAGCTGAATTCACATCTCTCTTCGTGTCTTTCAGTAAAAGGTACTGAGGGACCAAAACTGTTGCAAAAGGTTGTAAAACGCTGTTATTCAGACTTTTTTTCCCCTCCTGTTCCAGCATCTCACAAGTCCTTAAATTCTAACCTGAGGACACACAATGTCTGGAGAAAGTGTCTACGCGTATTCACAGACTCAGACTGTTGAAGCTGTTGAGTTCTCGGAGTAAAACCAGCTGTTGGTGGTGTCAGCGTTAGAATACATGTTGTAGTTTAGTTATAGTTGTCCATGCAAATCAGGGCAATCAATTGAATATGATGCTATGAGTGTCATATGTGTCTTTATGAAATTCATCTAACAGCCTGAGCCTCGTGAGGCATCTGGCTCGCTAAGATTTCACTTCTGAAGTCTCGCTCACTCGTCTCGCCAGCCTCCGGCAGAAAGCGTTTTCAGCCAGTGTCAGAATTTGCCTTCCAGTCCGCTTCCTTTCAGTCACGGCCAGCCTGGGAAGCGGATGCTGCTGGCTGCCGTGAAAATCCACAGAGTGAAACACGGTAGAAACACAAGGAAGCGGCTTTGACCCCAGGCGCTGCAGAGAAGGTCAGGAGGATGTTGAAGTCACAGCGGTTTTATGAGAATTTCGTGAAAATAAAGAGCAAAAGGCAGCGCTGGAGGCTTTTTCCTTGGTGGACGACATGCTTTCTCTTCACATTTGACCTGCTAGTGCAAAGGTTGAGCTGAACACAGCGTTGTACAGCTAATGTTGATGGTGAAAAGTCTGATTGATTGGCTTAAAGACTGTCAGTTTACCTGTTTACCTCTTATTGTTTTGATATCCCTCTCAAAACACTGTATACCAGATGGATATGTTGGTGAAATATAAAAAAGTAAAATGTTCCAACAGTTTTCTTTATTATTTTCTCAGCATATGGTAAGAGAAGGTGACATTTTTTTTTAATCAGTAAAGCATTGCACTATATGTTTCCTGCTCACTGGTAGATAGTGGTAATGTTGCCACTTCCTTTTGTTGTGTTTTCATCTTCACGCTTCCTTCTAGGTGAATATTAGCACAGTTATACAACCTGGACAGCAGCCTGAAGGACTTACACAAGTGTGTGTGAGTTTGTGTGTGTGACTATGTGTTTCTGCGTGTGTGTGTGTGTGTGTGTGTGTGTGTGTGTGTGTGTGTGCATGTGTCCGTCCACGTGTGCATGTGGGCGTGTGTGTGTGTGTGTGTGTGCGTGTGTGGGCTCAGATTGCTTTGGGGCTCAACAAATCAAACAAGATATAGAATAACTCACCCACACAAAGAACGCAGCGTCTTCCAACAGCCTTTTTTATTTGGTTTCAATAAAAATCAAAGAAAAAAAGTACTGGCCCATCTGTCAGACAGGGCTTTTTCTTTCTTTGTCCAATACAAGACATATACGTACACAGATAAACACGACAGGGACACAGTGGGCGGGACAACTGGCCCTTTGGTCATCTGACGGTGACCTTGGAGGAGCACCAGGGCTCAGCCTGACTTCCTCCTGTGGACTCACAGACGCAAAGTTCCTCAAGTGATTCTCCATTAAGAGCTCCATTGACAAAAAGAAACTGACGTGTTTGTTTGTTTTTCCCCCCTCGCAGACCAGTGAGAAAAAAACAAACAAACAACGAGATGAGGTTGTTTGTGTTCGAGCGGCTCTAACTGGCTCCGTGAGCAAATATGTGCGTACGCGGGTCCCTCCGTGACATCACCTCCCACTCCTTCACTCCTACTCAAACATCTCACCCTGCTCTCCTCACGTCTCGCTCAGTGGATGCATTTCCTAGATCCATCTTCTACACACAAGGCCGGTGCATCAGCCTTTGTTTTTCTCTCGTGGTGTCAAAAGGACGCTGTTTTATGTGAAAGACTGAAGGACAGACGGAGCGCTGGATGTTTTTCGAGCTGCCTTCTTCCTCTCCCTCTGAGTGTCTTAATTTGGAAATGCTGTGCATGAACTGCTCCTGCATCTTTAGACTTCACCACTCCAGACTAGCGCTGTCAGTCAGCCAGCCAGTCGGTCAGTGCTGGTTTTGCCTCTCGCTCTCAGCAGTCACTCCCTCCCGTTGCTCTGTTAGCGTATTTACAAACCAGCCAATTTGCACCTCTCCCGTCCATCTGGCCCGGCCGGCCGTTGACTCAGTGGAGTGTCAAACCCTCTGACGTATTTGCCTTTTGCAGCTCTGCCAAGTCGCGAATCCATTCATCCTCATTCATTCACACACAAACAAGCACGCACGCACACGCACAGATGCCCAGCGCCGTTCTGAGCCGCCTCGGGCTCAGAACCGCGCCATCGTCTCCATGTGGTCGGTCCTTTAAAGTCCGTTTTGAGTCACTGTCTGAGTCACACAGCGGCAGCATGTTACTTTTTTTTGTTCTTGTTTGTATTTGTACTTCTGGCTTCTTTTTTTTCTTTTCTTTTTTTTTTATCTTACTTTGATCCCCTGGTTTGCTCCCCACCCTCCATCCCCAGAAATGAAAGCAGGATTCAGGAGATAATGTGTTTCACATTTCATTTTTATATATCAAGAGCTTCATCTGCATCTCCAACAGAGACAATCTTTACACAATCATATGTCAATATGTCACAGAAAGACATCCAACAGCCCAAAGATCCCTGGCTTCCTGACAGGAAGCATCCCATTTTCTGGAGTTGTCGCAAACGACAAAGTATTTATAGCGAGCGGTGGGTGGCACGGATGAAGTAAACAACAACCAAATGGGCGGATTCATTACTTTCCCCCTCGACTCGCTGCTGCTGCTCGTGTCAGCACGCTGTCTTATTGCTGCGCCCGCCCCCCAGCCTCCTGTCGCTCACCTTTTCGCCCTCTTCTCTGCACTTTATTTTTATCTCCTTCCCTCTCACAGCAAAGTTTGTGTGATGCGAGCCTGCCCTGCCTGCGTTGAGATGAAAGGGATGGTTATCACTGAGAACGCTCACAAGAACACACAGACCTATTTACAGGACACTTTAAGTGGTTACGGCATTGTCATTACTGCGCACTGAATCTTTACAGTAATTTGTTTTGTTGTTTTCTTTTTAAACCGTCTGTAGCAGCCGGTTGATTAAAATGTACCGTCTGCGCTATAGGCATTGTAGCCTTGAGCAGGAGTGAGAGCAACATTCTTACGACGACTATACATCGCACTGGTAGCTATGACAGACTTTCAGCCCTCTGTAGCCCTGATTGCAGGGAATCGTGACATCATGCAGACCAAGGCGAAAAAGGCCCTTTGTCTGTATTGTAACTGCAGAACCTCAGCTGAAAAAAAACAACTCTTAGCAGCCCTGAAAAGAGTGTTAAGCCCTGTGGGTGGTAGGTTCAGAATCGAACCGTGACCCACCCCCCCATCTCCCTTCGCTGTGCCTTGAGGATTGGCTCACAGCATAGCAGGCAAAGGGGGTTTAAAGAGTCTTAACAGGGGCCTCGCAGCCTATAAAACAGGCTGGGGCGGGTTGGAGGGGATCGAGGGGAACCAAGAGTTTAATTCAGCCTTGTAGCAGGTGGAGAGTGAGGCTGAGTAGGGAGAGGGCTAGTAGCAAGAGGAGGGAGGATGGGGACCAGGAGGGGGAGGAGGAGTTGGCCGGCAGGTCAAACTCGGGCGGGCATTCGAGCTCGAAGCATCGCACAGTGATGCCCGAGTCCTCGTTGCCGTAGTTGGCCCAGTACTCTTCTGGGTCGAGTTTGGGCAGCGCCAGCTCGTCCTCCCCCAGCTCATACTTGACCACCGAGGTGGTGGTGGAGGGGCCCTTCCCGTAGAGACCTGCCTTGACGGTCTCCGAGGCCTTCTCGAAGACGCCCTTGGTGGACGACTGGGGCTTGTTCTTGTGGAACCACCAGCGGGTTTTGGTGCTGAAGGTGGTGGTGGTGGAGCCGGCGATGGAGCCCGGATCGGGCAGGGGGCAGAGGGCGAAGTCCATCTCACGGAGGAAGCGGAGGTCCTGGCCGCGGCGGGCGGCGGGCGAGGCGCAGATCACGTCGGACGAGGAGACGCGGGCCTCACGGAACCACTCCCACAGGCCGCGGGACTCGCAGCCGCAGGACCAGGGGTTGGCGTTGAGGCGGAGGAACTCGATGCCCTGCGTGTCCCTCAGGGTCTGGCTGGGCAGCTCGGCCAGTGTGTTGTTGAAGAGGAAGAGCATGGTGAGGCGGCCGAGGTCGCGGAAGGCCCGGCGGTTCACCTGCTTGATGCGGTTGTCGTGGAGGAGCAGCCGGTCGAGGTTGACCAGGCCGCGGAACACATTTTCTGAGAGGGTGCGGATGCGGTTGCCGTGCAGGAAAAGCTGGCTCAGGTTGATGAGGTCGGAGAAGATGTCGTCCTGCAGGAAGTGAAGGTTATTCTCCTGCAGGCAGGAAGGAAAGCCAGAGATCAGGTTAGGAAAAATATATATATACATAAAGAAACATTCAGGACAATGCCAGCATCCGTACAAATGGCTCTTTTATGCCGCCGCCTACCTGCAAATAGAGGAACTGCAGGCTGTAAAGCTTGTGGAAGATGTCGTGGGGCAGGGCAGAGAGCCGGCACCGGTGCATGTGGAGGCTCTGGAGCTTCTCGAGGCCGCGGAAGGCTCCCCCCTCCAGCCTGCGGAGGTTGGAGTTGTCTCCCAGGTCCAACTCCTCCAAGTCCCTCAGCTCACTGAAGGCCCCTGCCTCGATCCACGTGATGTTGTTGGAGAACAGCCACAGAACCTGGTGCGAGAAAATACACCGGTGCGTTTGAAGGCTGTGACTGAGATCCGCAAAGTCTCGAAGTAACTACGAAGGCCGGAGCGCACTTCCGCCTTACCTGAGTGCCGAAGCCAAACGAGCCAACTCTGAGCTCCGTGATGCGGTTGTTCTGGAGGAACACGCGCTGCGACTCGTAGGGCACTCCGACTGGCACGGCGGTGAAGTTCTGCGCCTGGCAGCTCACGGTCATTGGTGTCGGGTAGCACACGCACAGGTGCGGGCACGCCGACGCCGGGCTCGGCTTGCCTAGGACCAGCCACACCACCAGCCAGAGGGAGAGGCCGCCTGGGGAGCGCGAGCACAGAGATTCGGAGGGTGGTGAGCCGGAGCTGTCCGCGGTGCTGGAGCCAACGGCTGCATCGTCACGCCGGTAAGCAGCAGCCGTCCGTCCGTCACTACTCACGTAGATTCTATCAGCCATTCTCCACATAAGCGCATTATTAACTGCTGCAGCAACAGAGCTTTGCTCTACGGCGCAGCTTTTTACGCATGACGCACAGCATGGCCACGAGACCGCAGCGGCGGTTTTCAGATGTTGACGATATGATTTTTACTAATCACATTTTCAAAGGGTTTATTTTCTCATTAAATCATGAATATTTTCATTTTTGTTATTGCGAGAAGCGACTTTTCATACTTTCATATCCACATGCCTGTTTCTTAATAACTAACTCCTTTAAGTACAGTCAAGCGTACAATGTACAATAGGAAACGAAACCAAAGATTTCTATTTCAGTAAGGCAATCAAAGCAGCTGCTACTTTCTCACATTTCACCAAAGTCTGGCATAAGCGCCGTGAAAAGTACCGTAGTTTTCATTGCGACTAAGCAGAACAGAAAAGACTTACTTTTGCAGTTGCGCACCATGGAGCATCGTCGGCTCCGAGACATCGAAGAGGTTTCCATCCTGAACCAAAGCTCAAAAGCGAGTTAGCCTGACCGGTCGAAGTAAAGCCTTGCTATCTCCGCTGATGCCCTGGTTCCCGAGTCGGAGCGACTGAGAGTGTGCCGTCTGACGGCCACCACTGGCCATATATACCCGAGGATCCCACTGATGCCTACGGCAGTGGTCGCCGTGGAATCTCCTACGTCACCGATCCCGGGTCATGAATGAGTGAGGGCGGCGAGCAAACGGGGAGGGGAGGGGCCGACCGTTGGGGATTCTCTTGGAGAGGCTGGCTACGCGCGTAAAGAGTGGCTGAAGACGTGCGCGCAGAGAGGCGGAGACTCGCTCGACGCACGCAGGAACAAAGAGGAGGGAGGATGGAACTTAAAAAAAAAAAAAAAGATCAGTGAAGGGAGGGGCGGAGAGCCAGGCATGGTTCCCAGTAATAATGACTGGGCTCCGTGGAAGAGCGGAGGAGAGTTGCGCGCGCCCTGTTTCCTGGCTCCCTCACTCAGAGACTGTTATGGTGATGCTTCCGGCGCGCAGCATCCCAGACGCAGCCATACAGAGAGGGGGGGAAATGAAGTAATGAAAAGAAAAAAAAGACAGGGAGGTTGATTCTTAAGAAAGGAAGGGTGCCCCCGAATTATGAATCAGCTCAGGAACAATTCTGTGCCAGGAGAGAGTCGTTCAAAACAGCCGTTTTTCATTTGTTTGAGGAGGTTAGCTGTGTTCCCACCATGGAGCTTGGCCTTCTGTCTTAGCTCCTGATACGATTCCACTGATGATGCAGACATTTAGAGGCCCAAACTGACAGAAGATGGGTTTCACTTAAGGGTTTAAATTCCCATTTTGAAGCAGAAATCAACTTTAAAACCGATGTTGAAAATATTTTTATGGGTGGCTGTAAACAGAGGGCTAAGTATGTATTTTTCAGAGTATTTGAATAACCATGCCAGGCCACTGTGCCTGAGTGTATGATGAATTTTGTTTTTGTTTTTTGTTTTTTTTTACAATGTGGGACTACAAACTATATGGCAATGAGACATTACATCACATTGCATCCACCACACAAAAGAAAAACATCTTCTCTTACATGGGTTGAATGCCTGAGCGTCACAAATTCTAAATAGTGACGTGTTAGTTTTGACCCTATGTAAATGTGTCTGTTTGTTTGTTTTTCTCAAAGATGATTAAAGATGTTATTGGACTGAAGAGGTGGCCTCTATAAATATGAAGCGTGACATCAGACACAGTTACGCCTACCCCCGAGCATTCCAGGGCTTACACCTGTGTGCCATAGAAACATGAGATTTGTATTTAGAATGAGCGTCATGGTGCCCTGGTCTTACACACCAGAGGACCTTTTTTTTTTTTCTTCATGTCTGTATGCGTATGGCGGTTCTTTTCTAGTTGTCCATGAAGCAAGAGTTTAATAAAAAATACAGCACAGCGGACGACTTAATATGCATGCCACTTCAAGTCTGTGTTGCTGTTTGTCTCTGCTTCAAGCTGTCACTGCTTGTGTCCCATCGCCAACTGTTAGATTTGCAAGACGGCATCACTCGTGACAAAAGGGAACACGGCTATAACTGAAACGTTTGTTCATCTGAACGCTGGTAGCAGCCAACTGGGTCCGAGAGCGAGTGGCGAAAAGGCACGAAATGAAGGAGTGCCACCTCTATCGGGCCATGTAATTTTGTTTCCTCCTGAAAAAAAAAACCCAATTAAAGTCTGAGGCTCCGTCTGCAGAGGGCGCCTTATTATGTCTAGTGCATAATTTTCTATTTCCCCTGATGGTCAATAAAGCAGCTGACTCGCAGAGCCCAGAGCCTGGTGCATAGAAGTTTAGCCAGCGTCAACAACTAGATGAGATAGAGATAGATAGATAGATAGATAGATAGATAGATAGATAGATAGATAGATAGATAGATAGATAGATAGATAGATAGAGTAGTGATCTAGTAATCTCATCATGTTTCTTAATCTCAATTAATACAATGATTGGGTTTCTTGAGTGTGTAAATCTAGGCACGCTCTCATTGTTTGCTTGTAAACACTTTCATCTGTACAGGTCTAAATCCCAACCAAAGGCGTCTCAAAGCGCTTTGCACAAGCATCAAGGGAAACCAACTGAAACCATCCCGATGATCCGGTGAGTTCTTGTTGTTGGTGTTGTTGTTATAACCTGGTTAAAATCAGAATTGGTCTAAACGCAGCAGCTGCGGCGGTGATGGAAACGTGCTCTGCTCAGCTCCAGCACTAATCTCTCTCTAAGTCCCTCAGAGCCGTTTGCAGGCTCTCGAGACGGCGCCAGCTGTTGCTTGCCAGCTTCTCACTAAATCGACTGTGGCCACCGCTGCCTCGTCGCTCCCCCTGGTGTCGCTGACTGAGTGACACCGGAGAGCTGCCGGCATGCGGAGACGCGGCTGCGTCCGAACACAATCAGCTCTGCAAACTCATTATCCCGGAGTGACGCCAGGAATGTGACTTGAGCGGCTCTGCTAATGGAGAGGAAAACCAGAGTTCCAACCACTCCATCAAGGCCACTATGTTACGACAACAAAGCCAGCTTTAATGTGTTTCTCCTTGACCCGGAGCTTCCTTTTGTTGAAAATAATAATAGAGCAGCAGCTGTACATTTCCCACCAAAGCATCACCTACTTGCTGCAGGTAATAGCCGAGTCTGTGGAGGTGACGAGGTTGGCCTTTGACCTTGGAGAAGGAGCCGTTGTAACACCCGGACAAAGTGTGACGGCGAGAAAAAAATGTCATGCATGGGGGTGTATGCATGTGCATTCACTGATGGCACGCACACGCACACACACACACACACACACACACACACACACACACACACACACACACCACGTCTGCATTGTCCACCGAGCAGTCTGAGCCCGGTGATGATAAACACATGAGTAACTGATGGGAGTCACAGTGTGTGTGTGTGTGTGTGTGTGTGTGTGTGTGTGTGTGTGTGTGTGTGTCACTCTGCCTTGTGGACGAGCTGCGACTGCCCACCAGCCACCCGGCTGCGACCGCCACGTCCCAGGCCTCCCCTTCACACACACGCCTACAACCCCCAGCTTTGCATATCTGTCTGTCTGTCTGTCTGTCTGTCTGTCTGTCTGTCTGTCTGTGGGTCTGCGCGTGAACGTGAGCTCACTCGAGGTTTTTTGTTTTTTTTTCCGAAGTGGCCTTCTGTGCCGCAACTTTCCCGTCTAAATGCCAGCGCCGGGCGTCAGTCATCGGCTGCGGTGCCAGTCACCCACACAGCCAGCTCTGTGTGCGCTGCGTAGGCAACACGTCGCAGCCGTCAGCGTGTTTGTGTCGCACTGTGTCGTATCTGCACGACCCGAAAAGAGCGGCTTAGGCTTCCCCCTCCAGCCGTCACCCGCTGACATCTGCCGCCGCCCACCGCCCCGTCCACTTTCGCAGGAGGACATCCCTGCACCCACCAGCCAGGGTGTTGGTTTTTTCATTTTATTTTATTTAATTTTATTTTTTAAATCTGGCTCTCAACGATGCCATGCAATCTGTGCTGCACTTGAAATCATCCTCCAGGGTTTTGGGGCTTTTTTTTGTTTGTTTTTTTTCATTTTGGAGCCAAGACTGCTCCGGCCTGCATGACGTCAGTCCTTCTTCTAAGACACTTCACTGCAGCGCTGCCCAAGAAGTGTAGCGGTGCAGTCCGTTCACTCACCTGTTGCGAGGCCATATGAGTTTTTAATATGAGCCAAAACACTGATTTGCATTTCCCGCCTTTTTTTTTTCTTTGCTGGAGGAGGCGGTCAAGCGAAAGGGTTGCTTTAGACCGAGTGACGCACGCATGGTGGAAGAAACGTTGCAAACACCACTCTGAGGAGATGACAAAAGCACAAGTCACAGAAGAATCCACTCACACAAAATTGTGAAACAAAGACGGCGGGAACACATGCTCTCGGATGGTGATTCAACGACGTGGGATTTTTTTGTGTTTCTTTTTTTGTTGTTGGAAAAACTCTCCAGCCTGTTGCCCAGCTAAAGCTCTCAAACTGGCATCCCAGCAGCTTGCAGCTTCGTCTTCCAGCCACCGTCGAATTGTCTGAGACAAAGAGGAGAGTCTTTCTACCCCGCCCCCCCTTCCATCGCATCATCATCACCCTCTTTTTTTTCTCCTGTCCTCCAGAGCTCCCTCCCTTTTCGTTTGGCAGCGTGTCACTCGTTCCGTCCCTCGCCGTCACCACTTCCGCAAAACCATATATTGCCGTCGTCTCTCCACAGAGGCTGCAGGCACAAAAGGTTGCAGGAGCCTCACGTTTCTGGTCTCCGAATAAGTATATCAGGCAGCAGGTCATTGACTTAAAAAATAAATAAATAAAAAGCAGCCAGTCACTTCTATCTGTTGATGGTTTTGGATTGTGATTCATTCTTTTAAAAAGAAGAAAACTGACTGAAAAAAGCAGTAGATACATTTTGTGATTCATTCACCTGAAAGCAATCCTGTGCCCAGTACTGTGCATTGCATTGCATGTTTTATTTTATGAATCATTTTATTTATTATTTTTAGACTGAATTCTCATCATATGCAGTGTTTGACATATGCAAACACTGCATATGTCATATCTCCCAAACACCTGCATGACTCCAATGCCTGGTACACACGGAGATGAAAGGAATCTATTTCTATTTCTTTTTTTCTTTTTTTTATTTGAATGTCGGCCCACTCCAAACCACCCGGGAAAAAATCACTGTAGGATGTATGCCAGGCCTGTGTGTGGCGCTGTAACAGAAATGCAGCAAAACCAGAGAAGAAGACATGGAACATGCACACAAAACTTGTGGAGAAAATAAACAAGAAGAAGGTGACAGTGGATATGAATGTGCAAGCTGGGAAGGACACATCAGTGTGGATGAACCACTACAAGGTAGAATAAATTGAAAAATTGTGAGTGAATGCAACACTCTAATCTGCTGTATTGTTGCTGTTGTTAGTGCAGAGTTGGTGCATTAGGTCAGTTGGTCAGTTGGGGTTGGGTTGGCCTGTAAACCCAGAAATGCAAGGTTGATGCTTTGAGGCCTGGTGACTGTGGGGCTTTTGAACAATTGCATGTTCCGTCTGCCTAAATAACACTTCTGCAAAAACATATATCTACTTTTGCAGCTGAACTGAACTTGTTGTGTGGAAAAAATCTGACACTGTCAGTAGGAGGGAGAGTGAGTTGAAATGCTAGTTAGTGTCTTAGCCTTCACCCCCCAGATGGCTGCGATAGAAGAGGCAGAGTGCTGAGAAAGTGGTGATAATGGATGGATGGATGGATGGATGGATGGATGGTTGGATGTTATCCTCAATAGATTTGTTCAGAAATGAAGCTCGACACTCATGTAAAGCGCACAGGGTCCAAGGCCGAACTCGCTAATCTCCTCTCTTTACTTTGGCCACTTCCTCTCTGTGTCTCTGGCAGAACAATTGTGTAACACGCAGCCATATATGTGGTTCCCGTCCGTGCGCTCCCCTCCCATACATCCATCCCTCACTTACTCACTCTCTCCATCTATATATGTCACGCTTCTCTGGGCTCCGATCCAAACCGCCGGCTAACTTCCTGCTCCCCGGCCACGTGACGAGTCTTCCAGCTTGTTATCTCTCATCACTCCTTTTCTCAGCGAAGGTGTGCAATTCAGAGCCGAAATTGATCTGAAGTTGTTTTTTTGTTTTTCTGCTCACTGCTCTGTGACCTACTTTGTACAATCTATCATCACTTTCCAGAGCAGTGCGTTGTCCGTGATTATCAAATACTTCTGCATATTGGGAATTATTATTAGAATTATATTTTTCTTTAATATTTAAGCTGTTTTGCTTTGCATCTATTGAAACAAATCTGTTCCAAAGCCTGTACAAAAGAAGCTGAACTTTAAACAAATACAACAAATACCGGGGAATGGAAATGTACATTTTCATTGTGATTTTGAAGTTGGCGCAACAATGTAAAGAGGGTTGATAGGAGTGATGAACCAGTTAGGATTCATACTGGAACACTTGTTTTTCTCAGTCCAAATGAAATGATAGGATCGAGATTCATTTTATCAGTTTTTAATTCAAATCTCATATATATATGAAATACCATTTTGTGACTGCAGTGATTGATGGTGGCAAACCTGTTGCCCCCGAGCAGCTCAGCAACAAACAGCGTCAACACAACGCCAGAGCAAGAAAAATATTAAATATTATATGATAAAATCCAGAAAAAAATTAAATCATCGTGTTTCAGTAAAATCTGTTAATTGACCCACTTTTTGACTGAGAGTCTTATACATAGTTTTACCCTGGCAGAAAAAACAGAAACATTCTAAAGCACAAAATTAATTTGAGAGGGTTTTTTTCTAGCTACACAAATAAGTAAAGGGAGTCATAAAAAGAAATGTTGCGTCATTTTCAGACACGTTTTCATTTTTCTAAATTTCAGACCTTTAGACACTTGTTGACGCCCACCTGGCAGAGGTTTCAGCAAGCATGTTCGGGCCCTTTGTGACATCACAATTTTCCATAACTGTGTGTTTCAGCACACAATTTCTGAAAGGTGGGCCAAGCTGAAGAAGTAAAGCTTTTTTCCTCATTTTGAGTTTGGAGAAGCAGACAGACCACTGTTCAGGGAAAAAAATTACATACATTTTGAACAATACTAGAAAAACTTATTAATTTTTTATATATATATATATATATATATATATATACATATATATATAGAAATATTTCTGTACTAGAAAGAAGAAAAAAAATATTTTCCTCTGATGGCATCAAAGTTTTTCCCCACCATCATTAGACACTAATGCACTTCATTCTGCGTAGAACAGTGTTTTAATGCACATTGCAGCCTTGGCATGCTCTGCTTATATGAAAGGCTGCTTTGTGTGCGAGAAACAATTACTTGTGGCGTTTCATGATCAGAGGGGAGACGATGCTCCGTCAGATCGTCGCTCGTTTGTTCTTCACTCAGATCCGTGGTAGATCATTCGGAACCCTCCACCACTCCATCTGTTTGTCATTCTGGTGCACTCGGCTTCTCTGAGCCTTCGCTGACATGACTGCAGCCGCCCCAAAGCAGCGCCGCAACCGGGTTGAACTGGCATCACTGCGCAAAATGCTTTTCTCACCCTCCTCATGCCGACGTCCTTGGCGTCACCGTCTCTTCTAGACGGTTCATGCCTGCTGCTGTGTGTGCGTCTGTGTTGACGTCTACACGTGCATTTCCATATTAACACCTCTCCCCTGTTGCAAGGTGCCTGATATTTGGCTTGTGACAGTCTTCCGTGCTCTTTCTCTTTGTTTGATCAACATTTCAGTCCTAAAACAGCGTTGCCAAATCAATTATGCGCATCACAAAGGCCAGAGACAACGCAAGCAGACAATGTGATTTTATGCGGAGTAAAGACTCTGGCTTCAATATCTCAGCCTGTTTGGGACAGAAATGTGTGCGCAGCGTGTGAGTGGATTGGTATAGGCAAACAACAAGGACAAAAGAAAGATATTAAAAGTGGGGGACCAGCAGGAAATGAAGGGTGGAGGGGCCAAGAACACTACCTCCATAGAGCAATAACATGTTCTATAAGATGAATGGCGTAAGCCATGGAAAATGCAATGAAGGACCGAAGGACAGGAGTGAATAGCACCGGTCTTATTTTATCAGGAAGAGGGGAGATGGAAGAGGTGGAGTGCCCTGAGAGTCATAACAAGAGAGAGCTTCCATTTCTATGAATGGATGTGTAAAAAAAAAAAGCCCTCCGCCTCGACTGCCACCTGAACCACACTGCACCCGACCCCTACGGCTTCCTCTGCGGGTGGTGAGCCCACAGGAGGTAGGACCCACGTCACTCGTTCGGGCTGAGCCCGGCCGGGCCCCGTGGGTTAAGGCCCGGCCACCAGGCGCTCGCATGTGAGCCCCAACCCCGGGCCTGGCTCCAGGGTGGGGCCCCGGTTGCGCCATACCGGGCAACGTCACGGTCCTTTTATTGTTATTGTCCATAGAGGTTTATGAACTGCCCTTAGTCTGTCCCGTCACCCAGGACCTGTTTGCCTTGGGAGACCCTACCAAGGGCATAAAGCCCCGGGCAACATAGCTCCTGGGATCATTCCTGGGAGGAGTTCGGGGAGGCCATGGAGGAGGACTTTCGGTCGGCCTCGAAGAAGTTCTGGCAAACCGTTCGGCGCCTCAGGAGGGGGAAGCAGTTCGCCACCACTGTTTATGGTGCAGGTGGGGAGCTGTTGACTTCGACTGGGGATGTTGTCTGGCGGTGGAAGGAATACTTCGAGGATCCCCTCAATCCCACCGTCACGTCTTCCGCGGAGGAAGCAGAGGCGGTGGACCCGGGGGAGGACTTGTCCATTACCCAAGCCGAAGTCACCGAGGCAGTCAGGAAACTCCTTGGTGGCAAGGCCCCGGGGGTGGATGAGATCCGCCCTGAGTACCTCAAGTCTCTGGATGTGCAGGGACTGTCGTGGCTGACACGTCTCTGTAACATCGCGTGGTGGTCGGGGACAGTGCCTCTGGACTGGCAGACCGGGGTGGTGGTTCCTCTTTTTAAAAAGGGGGACCGGAGGGTGTGCTCTAATTATAGAGGGATCACACTCCTCAGCCTCCCCGGTAAAGTCTATTCTAGGGTGCTGGAAAGGAGGATACGGCCGATAATCGAACCTCGGATTCAGGAGGAACAGTGCGGGTTCCGTCCAGGTCGTGGAACACTGGACCAGCTCCATACTCTCCGCCGGGTGCTCGAGGGTTCATGGGAGTTCGCCCAACCAGTCTACATGTGTTTTGTAGATCTGGAGAAGGCGTTCGACCGTGTCCCTCGACGCATCTTGTGGGGGGTGCTCCAGGAGTATGGGGTCCGGGGCCCTCTGTTAAGGGCTGTGCGGTCCCTGTATGATCGGAGCAGGAGTCTGGTTCGCATTGCCGGCAGTAAGTCAGACCTGTTCCCAGTGCGTGTTGGACTCCGGCAGGGCTGCCCTTTGTCACCGGTTCTGTTCATTATTTTCATGGACAGAATTTCTAGGCGCAGCCAGGGGCCGGAGTGAGTCTGGTTCGGGAACCACATGATTGCGTCTCTGCTTTTTGCGGATGATGTGGTCATGTTGGCTTCATCGAGCCAGGACCTCCAATGTGCACTGGGGCGGTTTGCAGCCGAGTGTGAAGCGGCTGGGATGAGAATCAGCACCTCCAAGTCCGAGGCCATGGTTCTCGACCGGAAAAAGGTGGTTTGTCCTCTCCGGGTCGGTGGGGAGATCCTGCCTCAGGTGGAGGAGTTCAAGTATCTCGGGGTCTTGTTCACGAGTGAGGGGAGGATGGAGCGTGAGATCGACAGGCGGATCGGTGCAGCGTCTGCAGTGATGCAGTCGCTGTACCGGTCCATCGTGGTGAAGAAGGAGCTAAGCCGAAAGGCGAGGCTCTCGATTTACCGGTCGATCTACGTTCCCACCCTCACCTATGGTCACGAGCTTTGGGTAGTGACCGAAAGAACAAGGTTAGTGTTGGTGGTGCAGGAAGATTGCAAGTTCACTTCCCACACTTGATTTTCTTTGTCCAGTACGCATGTTTCCAGCATGTCTGTGTGGGTTGTTGTACAGGTACACAGACTTCCTCCCGCAGTCCAAAGACAACTGTAAATTGTGTGAGTGCAAATTACTGCCGACTTGTCTACTGTGTAGGCCTGCCTTTGCCCCCGAGACAGCTGGGATAGGCTCCATCACCCTTTGAAACCCTGATTATCTACTGGATGAACTGACAAAATAAGGTCAAATATTAATAATCACAGAAAATGTTTTCAAATTAAAGGATTTAACCAAGATAATCAGGTGGGTCTGTTTGTCATATGATGCAAAGTCAGTCGAAAGCAAAAACTGGCAATGTATAGTAGTCTATAGTAGTATAACCATATTTATTTTCTATTTTCTTGAGAGAATTACTTCAATACATTTGAGAAGCTTAAGTGCAAATGAACAGAAGAAACACTTTATCCTTTTACACTTTTGTCCTTTTATCCTAAAACTGAACCTTGGTACGTGGCAACTCTTGAAAGTTGAAAGAGGAATTGTCTGTCCATACGTGATAATACAGCAGAGAATTGTTGCACAAGGACAAGAGAAAGCATCAACTACACATGGTTTTGTACAAGACCAAATTTCAGATGCAAAATGACCGAGGAACAAGCCCTGAGGTGTTCCAAATGGCACCTTAGTCAATACGGATGCGCAAGGAAGCTGACTCTGACTCTCGCTGACTTATTTTATCAGCCAAGAAGTCATTTCCTATTAACTAATGTGCCAGAATCCTGCACTAAGATCCAGGAGCAGCAGCTAGGAGGTTGCATTTAAGGCCATGCAGTTTAGTTGAAAGAACGCAAGCAGCTTGAATGTTGATCAAAGAGGCCGGAGCTGCTGGAACAGCTGTTTGGCTGGCTGCCAGCTCAGAAAGAGGAATAGAATTGTAAAAAAAAAAAAAAAAAAAGGAGTTTCTACATTGGTGGCTTCAAATTTAAATAGTTTTTAAAAAATCCACCATCATAAGGAAACAGGCATCATTGTTGTTGCAGTTAATGTTACTCAGAGAAAACAAAGTCATCTTCTCAGTTTTTTCTGCTGTAGCTACCACGATGTCCATATACTGAGTACAAAGGGAATGTTTTCTTTTTCACAAAACATAGCACAGAAAAAAAAATAGAACACTATGGTCTCAAACATTGATTTTTGTTGTTGGAATTGTCAATCCAATCATACAAAGCGTGTGGAACGGTTACTGCTGGCCAGTTCCAGCCAGATGGAGGCGAATTCAAACTTCTGAAAAGGACTTCATTTTAGTGCGCTTCTCATTCTGTCATCATTCTTCAGCTGCTCCACATTTTCCACGTTCCTTTGTCGAGTCCGTCCCGCATGCGAGCGAGAAAACAAAACAACAAAAAAAAAACTTATTGGCTGGAAAGGTAACATTGAGCTATTTTCAGGTCCATTGTGCGGTCCCCTCCATTATTGGTCAGGGTTTCTCTCTGACAGCGGCCGGCGCTCCCCACTGACCCTGCCCCGCAGAACAATATTCAGTCGTTACAGCCGCAGAGACGGATTTATTATCCGTCGCTGGCATCGCATCACCTCCCCTCCCCCTCTCCCTCCTCTCCTCTCCTCTTCTCCTCTCTCCTTGCATCCGTCGTTTTCGCCTCTTTATTTTTAACCCCGCGGACGTGCCTCACGCGTGACGCAGACGGGCACGTAACACTGACACGGTAAACCAGAGTGGGAGGGGCAGCTGGGAAGGGGCTGAGCTAGACTGGGAGAAGGCCCCTCCCACCCCGAAAAAAAAAAAAAGGGACATGTCACCTGTCACACGCCGCCGGGGAGCACAGCGGCGGCGCAAGAAACCCGTTGGCAACGTGTCGGAAAACACAATCTGCCTCGTGTTGATCCCACGTCTTTTTGTCAGCGCGTCCCTGCCCCGTCCTTCTCCCTGAAAGTGCAACACGCCCACTCGTTTGTCTGAGCAGAAAGGAGAAGAGTTACATATCAATCTTACATCACTCAGTAGCCGGGCCGAGACGTCTCGCACAGAGAGACGGTCCCGGGGTGACGCACAACGACTTTGGGCCCAAGAAATGTTTTCTGCGCAACTGTGCAAAGGCACGGTCGCCATCAAGTCACTTGATGTTGTTGTTGTTTTTGCGGTTTCGCCAAATTAAAAGTTATTTCTTCGCCATATGGTCCAGTTTGACGCCCGTCTCCCAGCCAGCTTGTAATGATAACTTCACGTTACTCATAAAATGGGCACAATTGCACAGCGACTCCTACTCAACATACATGTACAAGCTGCTCCCGAAACTTGCAGACCACAACCACACACACACACACACACACACAGCCATGGCAGCACACAATGGTTGTCAGCTGCAGCTATTAATGAGTTCAAGTGGGACGACTGCATATCATCCCTGTATTGTTTATGATTAGTGCGGCCAACGCTTTTAATTGGGGCTCTAGAGAAAGCCACCATCATCACTCCAGAGAAACCGTGTGATTTTTTTATTATTATTATTATTTTTACGGTTACACTGTGAATAGAGGGATGACAAATGAGTCAAGAACCAAGAATGATGGAAAGAAAGATTTTAAAATAGGGAAACTAATAATGTCTTGATAAAAAAAGATTTTTCTTGATGTTTTGGCATAAGAGGAAAAAGTGTATGTTGCTAAAAAAAAACTTCTAAATATAGGGTGTAAGCATTCAATCAAGTATGAGGAAAAACTTTCTTCATCCTCAATCTAACATTTGTTTGTTTGATTTTTTTTTATTTTATTAACTAATTTCTTTCAAACCAAGTGTTTTACAACAAGTGAGCTATAAAGTTACTGAAAGGCGTGATGCCACAGCACGAATATTCTGATGCGAACCACTGAAGAGTGTTTCTACAAGTTTCATCACCTTTCAGTTCAATTATCGCCATTTTCAATAGAGCAAACAAAATCTGAGTAGAAACTCTTTTGCTGTCTGGAAAAGTAAGAATAATTTTTTTGAGTTTTCTCTCAATCTCAACTCTATTTGGAGTTTCTCCTGCCAGACACTTGATGAGAATGACAAAGTCATTTTTGAACAATGCTGTTCAGTATGATTGTCCAGAGTCTCCCTCAGAATCCATCGATTTGTGAAAACAAAATTGCTGCTGCAACAAATATCACGACTCTCCTGTGCTGTCTGTGCTCCAACGTAAGACATGGTACATGTTTTCTGTGTCTGCAACATTTGATGCAGCGGCACCCTGGTGAGACCAGTCGTTGGCGTTTCACACATGTCGCAGGAGTCTCTGCTGATTAGTGGCCGGAAGCAGTGACGTGTGCTTCTCAGGATTCTCTGCTGGCTGCAGCCTGATGAGTCTCACTGGGATCCTGCTGTTTTATGATCTGTTTTATTTATTCATCATTAGTTTAGTGGAATGAAACACCTTAAAGGGAATTAAGGATTAAATTAACGAAATTGCCATGATTATTGGAAAGCATTGCATGAAGCTGTTAGCACCCAGAATTCCCATTTTCTCCTTAAGGAAAATAGTCTTTTTCAGCATTGCTTTGCCTAAAGTGTTGAATTTGGTGGCCAGATTGCTGCAGTATCTCCTCTTTGACTTAAAACTCGTTGTTTATTTGTAATTTTTTTTTAACTTTGTGTTCATTTAAAAAATAATAATTTGTAGGCATATCTGTTCATTGATCGTGTGTTGATGCTCTATAAATGGTGGATTGGGATTAGATTTAGGGCTAAGGTTAGCCAACAAAAAACCTTAATCCATCATTTATACAGCATAAATATATAGAAACATAAAGACATAATACATTTATGGGGCTTAGGGTGCTTACACATCAAGTAACAAAAACATTTAAAAAGTGTTTACCTGTTGAATTTCTTCTAAAATTATATTAGGTCCAATAGTGTTTTCTAATTGTACAATTTCTCTACAGTGAACCTCCCAGATGAGAGAAAACCCGCTTTTACTTCTTTTTAAAGCTCCACTTTTCAAAAAAAAAAAAAAAAAAAAATCATTAAAACATTCAGTTCTATAAATCACAATTTGACACAAATTTTATAAAGTGACAACGTGAAAGGATAAAAAGAATGGACACCATACGACCACTTTACCACCATGGTAGGGCAGTCCCATCATACCACCTTCAGCTCCATGACTCACGACGGAACTATTTACTGGGGGGCCAGAAATTTGACCCCCACGCTGCCGCTCAGCGTAACTTCGGCTCTCTCTCTCAGATCTTCAGAGGCGAATTCCTGCCACAGTGGGCATGAGTAAACACACTCCTGCATGGCCACACAGCTAATCATCCCTCAGCGGCATTCACAACATCTCTATCAGCAGCGCTCAGCATCCTCCTGTCTGCTTGGCCAATCAGGCATCGGAGTCTTTAACTGGTAAGGAAGCACGTAACGCCAGAGCTGGAGGTGAGAGGGAGGGAGCGGATTGATGCGCTTTGTCTCTCTCTCTCTCTCTCATTCTCTCTCCCTCCCTCTCTCTCTCTCTCTCACTCTGTGTCTCTCTACCCATTATTTAACAGTGTTGCACCTCAAGGAATCATTAAGCCCGTATCAGCTCTCCCACAATGCCCTGCTGCTGAAACGGTCCCAATTCGCAGAATGACATCAGAGGTAGAGCTGGAAATAAGTGTGTGTGTGTGTGTGTGTGTGTGTGTGTGTGTGTGTGTGTGTGTGTGTGCGTGCTTGGCTGTGTGTGTGCATGTCGGTGTGTGACTATTTGTATTTGCACTCCTCTTCTTCCAAGCCAGTGTGTGTGTGTGTGTGTGTGTGTGTGTGTGTGTGTGTGTGTGTGTGTGTGTGTGTGTGTGTGTGTGTGTGTGTCAACTTATGCACACGCATGTCAGGCGTGCGTGAGGCCGCCTGACGTCAATACTTCTCCGATCTATGTTTAACTCCATGGTGGGAAACTCAGAGCACCTAGTAGGTGTCTTCTCTGGGTGTATTTATAGAGTGAACTGGGTGCTGGTGTGACAGTTTAAAGTGTGTCAGTCCCTCTCTGAGCTCAAAGGGAGGCAAGAGGGCTGATGTGAGGGCTTCTATTTCTGGAAAGGGAAACTGAAGGAATTGGGGTGGAAGAGTGATTACCATAACTATTTCTGGATAGAGGGATGAAAAAATCATGAGGAATGTGCCAACACGAGCGCCTTATTATAAATTAAGATGCATTTTGCCCCAGATAGGCTCTTGCGCTTTGCTGGGGAGATGTAATCAACACAGAGGTTTGCTGTCTGCTTGTGTGCTACAGCTTGTCAGCGAGTTTGACCACCAAAATCCAACCTAACGGGAACTTTCAAACTTATATACATTTTTGGACTTTTTAGAAAAGCAAAACAAAGTAATCACTCATAAGCATGCACATACTCTCATGTGCATAACATGTTATTAATATAAATGCTCTGCAATTATTTTCAATTCAAACAAAACTGAAAACAAACGCTCCTCTTCTTCCAGAGCTCCGCTCCTTTTGTGGTCTCATTTACGCCGCTTTGAACAGCCACTGAGGGGGCGAGGATAATTGCGATTGACGATGTTAGTATATAACGCTGCATATATAAAGTGAGTGAATGTCAAGTGGACGAGCTGGACTTGCTAACCTTCGCTAGAACTATGCTGGGTATAACCCTAATTCCGGAGGGCATCTTCTGTTCCCAGAACCTACCATGTCATGTGGCAGTGATGGGCCTGCCTCTGACACAGGGTTGTGCTACCGAACGTAAGAGTTTGCATTTAGTTTTATTTATCCAAAGTCAGTTGAGAGAAAACTAATTAAACCTAGGGACATGTTCTAGCAGAGTTCTGTGTGGGAAGTACATCCGTCACTGATAGTCGTCCCCTTGGAAACATGACATGGTAACAGAGTTCTGGTAAGACATGGCCACCCTCTGGATGTAGAGTTATATCCATGCCAGCGTTAGCATGCCCTGGTCTTTTGACGTCTACATGCTTAATTAGATGAAAATGTGATGCTATTTGCGTGTGTTTTCCGAAGTTGCAGTGCATTTGCCCAGTGTAGGTTCTGTTGTTTCTCACTATTTGTAATCATGGAAGGGCAACTGTTCGGATGGGTAGGAGAAGGCAGCAAGAGGATAAGAACGGGTTTAAAATTAACAGAGAAGATGTGAAGCTCTGCCCCAAATTCAAAAATTCCACAGAGCTTCATAAACCATTTTTATTATCATATATAAATGTCTAAACAATTGATAGATGTTAGCAATAAGAATGAGTCCCAATAAGCATACTGCTTTGAAGTGTACGGCACTGAAGCACATAAAGACAGACTGGGACTGGGAACACGTCTGCTGTCAGAATAAGCAAAAGGTTTCTTCGTTCTACCACTTAGCTATTTCTGTTTCCTCCTCCTCCTCCTCCTCCTCCTCCTCTTCCCCTCCTCCACCTTCTTTTCCTCCTCCACCTGTGTGTTGCTGTGGTGCCCACTACAGCTAGAGACACTGTTCTATTCAGACAGCCATATGAAGTCATGTAACAACCAATACTTTTCACCTCAAAATCAAACATGACAAGCAGCTGGACATAATTACCAGAGAGGCGTCTGTTTATGTCACCAACCACCAATGAGCAAGCATGCAGATCTGCAGGTGTTGACACTGTGTAGGCATTGTGTGTATTCATTCATAGTTTAACCCGCCTCGCAACTTGACTTTAGAAAATTGAAGTAAAAAGGCAAAGAAGAAAAACTTCTCTCAGCTGGAAACTGACAAAACAAAACAAGAAGAAAAATGATCCAATTGTGCTGGTGGTCAACTGGGAAAGTTGTATTAAAGGTCGACAGTGGCAGAAAATCACTATGGAATTTGTATCTTTCATCAGTAGGCAACAATTCCAGGGTTCAGATCAAAGGCAGTTGTTTTTAACAACTGCTCGTTAACTTTGGTCCTGCAGCAGGTTGAATTGGTTTAAATCACATTTGTTGGATCGGATTACTTAAACAGGTGAGCTATGGAGCGAGGATGTTACCACTTGATAATATTAGCAAAACATCAATTTTCATTGCTGTGCAGACAATACCAAATTGTATTTGTTAATCAAACCCAATGAAGCTGATCAATTACACTGGAGACTTGCCTAAATAGCATTAAAACCTGGAAGCCTCAAAATTTCTTCATGGTTTTTACGAGTGAAACTGAGGTTGTTATTGTGGGCCCAAGGGACACAGATTAGAGGCAGATTTTAATGGTCAAATTGCTTTGTACTTTGTTTGATTAGTCCGAGACTTCAAACAGCATTACTAAAAAAAAACTAAATTGTGTCCCGGGAGACTTTTAGCACAAAGAACTGTACAAATAGTCACAAAATACATCAAGTACCTTTGCGTATTCATTGTGAAACATCCTGGGAAAACACTGCACTCTGTGGCTGTATTGTAAATTATATGAAAGGACTAAAAAAGCAAAAACAGTGGCATTGTACAGCTTCAGTAGCTTTCTGGAGTAAGTCTCCATGACCCTCCATTCTAAAGTTATCATGCAAATATATGGTTTAGTGTGTTATGCACATTTCAGTGTTGACAGCTGACAGATGCCAACATTGTAGCCTGTGCAGCAGACTTATGCCCTTTGTGATATGCAAATTACATTTCCCTTACTAAAATTCTGTAAAACAGGCTGCAAGTAAACACAACAGTGATCTAATTTAGGTGAGATGTGATGCCAGCGCTTCATAAGAGAAAGCTGCTGTGCACAAACTTTAACCAGAGTGGCCTCATATGTAAATTAGTAAGAGTAAACAAGCCCTGACATCAGCATTGACTCATTTCTGATTGCACTTCCTTTGTTGTATCAAAATAGGAGGTTTGGCATGGGAGGGAAGACCGGAAGGAAACACAGGATGAATCATTTACATGCTGTTATTTTTGAACTAACGAAGGTTGAATAATCCTCTAATGTCATTCACTGAAACTTGCTGCAATTAGAAAGCCCTCTTCTTTGACGGTCCATCAATTGTTGACGTCAAACTAGGGCCAGACCATAACCGCACGAGCGGGGAAATGGATCATGAACGGTGCACTCCACCCTGATGGGGCTTTTTTTAAATATTTTATGAATACAATAGCGAGGAATGAACATTTAACGTGGCTTCTTCAGCTTGCAAATCTACATCAATGTGTTCTTTCATGAAGACGAACACTGCATCAAATTGATGTAGACATAACACGGCTGTTCAGCCCGAGTGCTGCACTGGGGGGCTCGGCTCCCTGTTTTCATTCATTCATTCACAGCTTTAACAATGCTTCTCCAAATTGTCAGCGCAAATCGATGGCGCATTACCTACAAACAGAGCTGCAGAGGATCACACTGTGAGTGGATGAAGACTGGCACAGCGCGCCTCTAGCTAACAACAAACAAAGTGAGCTGATCGATCGCTCCAGTAAGTCGATAGCGTCTGAGGGGAGGAAAGTGTTGGATGTCTCGCTTTTTTAAAACAAATAGTAAATGTTTGGCTGGCTTTCCAGCTTTGTTGTAAGACTATAAATCTAAGTTTAAATAAACAAGAAACATTTTATTTTTACATTTTAACATATTAGGAACATTTTCAAAATTGTCTTCTGTCTCCTCTGTCATCAGTGGTTTATGCCCATGTTCAGTCAAAAGTTGTGTAGGTTTAGTGAGTTTGACCTCATTCTTGAGGTCAAAATCATGTCCTTTGGATATGCCCAATATAAAGTTTTAGTATTATTCATTTCCATTCATATTGGCTTTAATCAACATTCAGTCAACATTTGTTTTATAGCTTTTTACAACTACCCAAACTAACCCTAACCCACTAACATGGGAGTGCATACAGTTAAATGACCAAAAAACAGTTAAGGACATGTGCAAAACATCCTGGATAATTATGTTCTAAATTTGGATTTAAAACCAGGCATGTTATTTTTATGGTATGAACACAGAAACAGAAAAGGCCAGTTTTAATGGTCCTTTTTTCAATAATTATTCAGCCAAATTATTAAATATTCTAAACATACATAGTTAGAGATAATTGTCTCCCTGTATCTCTGGGTACTCTGGCTTTCTCAGTCCATAGGTTTATGTTAAGTTGAACTCCCAAATTTGTATATTTGTTGAAAACAAATAGTTTACCTTTGTTCTTGTCTGAAGAGGCATGGACAAGTAGATCTTTTAAAAATTTGTTCCATCTGAAAGCTGTAATGACCTCCTACCCTAACCCTATTTCCAACCCTAAACCCAGGCCTAACCCTAACTCTAGCTTCAACCCCAGCCCCAACCCTAACCCTAACCCCACCCTAACCACAGCCCCAATCCTTATCCCAGCTCCAACCCTAACCCTACCTCCAAACCTAACCCCAGCCTTAACCCTATGTCTAGCACCAACCCTAACCTTCCCTTCAACACCTAACCCGTAACCCGTAGCCCTAGCCCCAACCCTAACCCTAGTTCCACGATAGTATCTTGCCTCTTCTTGGATCTTATTACATTTTTTCTAAGGTGCCGAGCTGAAAGATGATTGGAATTCTTACAATACCTCAGAGCTTTATTCATTTTAGCACTTTGGTAATTGAATTGCTCTTGAGCTGAGTTTTCTAACCCCAACCCTTACTCGAGACATAACCCTGCCCTCGGTTATTTACATAGGATTCAGCGTGGCTGATTGCCACAATATCATTTGTTTTCATGCTCAAATCCCAATCATGTGCATTTAATAGATTGATAGATAAATGGATGACAATACATTTCCTTTCCCTACTAGGTCTGTTATACAATGTCTGTGACAAGGTGCAGCAACAACTCTGTGTGCTGTAAGGTTTCTGCGATGGCTTTCAATGTTTTCAGTGTCACTGTGGCTCAGCTGTGGACTAACATTGCGAATAGCATTCAGACAGCCTCTTTGCAGATCCAGCAAGGTAAAAAATGATTGCCTACAGCTGTGACATTGAATCAGCAGTAGTGGTCCTTCTTTACTAACACCCCCCAGTCGGCTTTTTACATTTTAATTTTTATTTTTAGATTTATTGTTTCAATGACCTTAACACTCATGACTCTGTCCAGGGGGATTTAAAAGGCTCACAGCAACTATTTGATATGCACGAGAACATTGTTCTGGAAAGACTGCTAGACAATCTGAGTTCTGCCTTCCCCCAATGATGATCGGACCTTTAAAAATCGGAGAAAGAGACCCTGGTAATTTGCTCAGATTCCTTCCATGTACACAGAGATCCAGCAGGGTGTGTCAGAGTCTGCTTTTGTGTCTTTGACATACACACTCGAGCAACATTACACGGTAAGAAAAACCTCTCAGAGTGAAGCAGGATGTGAGATATTACTTTATTGATTTTTAGACTTGGTGTGGCTTCCGGATCTGAGCAGAGAGTTCTCACCACTACGAGTTCTGCTGAGAGTGGGGTTGAATTTCTCTGTCTCGGTTCCTTCACCACACAAAAAAGAAAACAACACAAATTCACAGCGATTGGGCCCCAGTCAGCCAGGATGTGATGATGCGATGGGCTGAGCGAGGGGTGACGTCAGCGCAATGCTGAGCAGAAGTCGGAGGGGGAGACAGAGCAGGGATGAGAGGGAGGAGAAGGATGGGAGAGTGGAGAAGGGGAGGTTGACAGCAGACATGGTGAAAGGGATGGAGGAGAAAAATGGTTTGTTGTCAGATAACGTCTCAACAGCCGCTGTGATTACTCCCTCCTTCCCTTTTGAGTAACTTTGTTTTTATTTTTATTGGTCGCTCGATTACAATGGTCCAGCGGCTAAATATAACAACCTGCTGTCTCGACGGGAGACTTTGAGGCGGAGGGGCCGGCGATCACACGCGCTCCCTCCTCCTCTCTTTCCTCACCCGCCCTCCTCCGCCCACGTCCCTGCTCCCGCCCTCCGCCTCGCCGCCCATCCCTCTCTTCCTCGCCCTCGCCGGACTTCATTTGGAGGAGACGACGTAGCAGCCATGGGGGTGCCACTGCATGTCGCGGATGCGCCTGATGGACTGCATCTGAGGGCAGCGGGCCCCAAACTCGTTGAAGTGCTTGAATTCGCCCTTCTCCAGCAGGTACTGGTTGCCACGGTAGCCGGGGAACTGGTATCCCACAAACCTGCAGGGGGAGGAGGGAGGGAGGAGGCAGAAATAAACAACAAAAAATAAGCAGAGTTAATTATATTTTTCATCACACTGTCAAAAATGTTCACTGTGTTAGTTCTGCCAACCCACAGCAGCTGTGTCAAATTCTTAAAGTAGCAGCTCTCCCAAAATTGGAATCATCTCCCTGCTACTTCTTGAGTACTAAGCACTATGCAGTTGGAATGATTTGTTGGGGGTGGGAAATAAAACACATTTTCTCATGGTTAATGATTTAGTGAGGTATAGAATTAGCTTCTATGCCTATACAACGGAAGCCTGTGGTGGCTGTGTTCTCACAACAAAAGACAGAGCAACATGTTTCCAGTATTTGCCAGAGTCATCACAGCAACATGACTCTTGCCTACACTGGGTAATCGGACAAAACTTCAAAACAAACGCGACTGCAGAGTCTTCCAGAAACTTGAATGAAACCACCTCAATGGTTTTTCAGACACAATGTGTTTTAAGATTAGTATTTCTGCTGTACTTCGTGGCTTCCACTGGCTTCTGTTGGATGAAACTGTGAAACTGCGTCTGCAAGACACTCTGAAGCCTCTTCCAACCCACTTCCCTATTTTTCCCTCTCCGAATTTATCCGTCCCTTTCTGATGCCTGCTGTTCTGTACCCAGCAGGGATTTTGCCGCCTCACTTTCTGTTTTTGCCTCCCCATTCCAGGCACTTGAGAGAGTAGACAGCGGTGCTCTACCTGCTTTATCTGCTATGGGGAAAGCAACCAAGCCCTCAAAATATTCAATGCAAAGGCAAATTAAGTTCAACAAACACTAAAGCTACTCGAGTTTGAAACTCTGATTCCTTTCAGCGAAACTCTGTGGAATTAGTCTTAGTTTCGCTTGAGGACATAAACATCGGAGCAACTCACGTTCCACAGCTGACTATGATGCTGCCCACTCTGTCGGTGAAGCCGTGGGAGAACAGGCTGGGGACGTCATCGTCCACGATCTCCATCTTGCGACCCTTGAACTCCCCAACCTCGAACAGGCAGATCTTGTGCTTCTCTGGGTCCTTGAAGATCACACAGTGGTGAGAGAAACACAGTGTGAAACAAGGTGGACAGGCATTTTTAGCACTGGTGGATTCAGAGCGTCGGCGGACAGGGCTTTACCATGCGAACGGGCCTGAAGGACAGCAGGTAGTCGTTCTTCTGGCTGTTGCTCCAGGAGTCCCAGCGGGGATACTCGCCCTTCTCCAGGATGAACATGTCACCGCAGAAGTTAATCTGCTCAAAGCCAACGAAGCTGAGAGAGAAGGAAAATCAAGTGAGGGTCCTAAGAAAAAAACTTTTTGAATGATGGAATTACCCAAAGAAACAAGCAGAAAGGGTTTTAGGAGCTCAGCAGAATTTGTGGGAGAATAAAATTCAGACTCTTTAGTTTTGACTGTTACATTTGGAAATCCTCCAACTTTACTAAAGTCAGTGGACATCCACAATGGACATGCGTACTATTGCATTTATTGCTCAACAGTGTTACATGATCAGTGCATTATGTTGTTAGCTCCGGCACTGGAGTTCATCCTGCAGCTGCTCTCTCAATGCAAATCATTCAGGATAAAAGCATCAACTAGATGCCTAAAAATGCCTGACGAGGGGCTCAGAGTGTAAAATCACCTCCTCTGCTCTCAGAAGAGTGTGGGTGCCCAGGGTTCCATTACAGCTGCCTGCTGCATCTGTGGGTGTGTGTGTGTGCATGTGTGCGCGCAGTGACTACTTACGGTCCGCACTCCACGCGCAGGGAGCGCACCTTGTCCATGCCCAGGTCACACACGTTCATGCACTCGTTGGTGATCTCAATGGAGCGGCCCTGGAAGTTCTCCTGGTCGAAGACGGTCATCTGGATGGTTGTGGGGGTGGGGAGGATTGTCAAATACAAAGTTCAGGTGGTTTTGGTTTTGTGGGTATGGTTTCTGTTGTTGTGCTTTGGTCTCGGTGTGTCCACTTTACCTTGGACTTCATGCCGATGTCAGACATCTTGTTCTGAGTGGCCTTCCCGTCAGTCTGGGAAGCAGACTTGGATTTCTCTCCGGACATGACTGAGGAGATGAGATCAACAAGATGAAACAGTTGATTTAGCATTGCTCGGTTTTTTGCCGTAACTATCAATCACGTGACCAATTTGATGAATTTGTCACGGGAACCAGGATGCTGACGCAGCTTTCAGACTGTTCTCCATATTCGAACCCAAAGCTGCTAAAATATCAGGAGGTTGGTGTGTTTTTCTTTTTTAATTTCACCCACCTTGCTCTTTTTAGATGGTCTCTTAAAATATTACTATAACATGTTCTTACTGAGGCACCATTCATCATTGACTGTGGCAGAATCGGAGCGCATTAAAAGACTTCCTTATTTCCCCAAATCCCACAAGCTCCTTTCAAACATTCTCATTTCTGTACAATTCCAAACAGAAGCTGCAACCCGTTCCTCATTTGTCTCACGTTGCTATTTAACAGCAAACTTTTAACAGCACAAACAAACAAACAACTTCAGAAGTGGAATTAAACCTGAAACCGACTTGGCTACATTCAAACTAAGCAGGGATGTCGACTGAAAAGAAACTCCAGTGTTCAGCGGGAACGTGGACGACTTTGGCAGCCTTGAGGAGCTCCTCCGCCGACACTGTTTGCCATGACTACAGCAGATCCTCCCCTGCTCTCCCCTTCTCTGTGGCTCAAAGATGGTTGTCAACTGTCTTACCTGCGGCAGTGACTGCGTGAAAAATGAGTAGACACGGTTCTGGGACTGGTGGTCTGTGTGAGAGTGCGCCAGGGCCCCGGCCCCCCTTTTATATGCTGGCAGCCAGAGCGAGGGGATTACAGACAGAGAAACAAAGTCGCTGAGCTCACAGGCCCCACAGAAAAGAAATACACCCATCATCAAAGAGAGAGAGAGAGAGAGAGAGAGAGAGAGAGAGAGAGAGAGAGAGAGGTGCAGAAAGAGAGGCAGAGAAATCTAATCTGAGAGGGAGATAAAACTGAACTCAAACCTACAGAGAATGATTGGCCTCGAATGATTTTACAATAATCTGATAAGGGTGCGTTGAGGGATTTTATGTACACAGTTTAATCACAAGCAGTTTTATTACAGCGGCATCCAGACAGACTGCGACCACGTTTAATAGCCTGTTGAAGGGTTGTTGTTGCCATAACGGAGCCACACTGGGAGAAATAAGAGCTGGAAAAACAGCAATGAAGTGCGAGAGGTAATATCGCGGCAGGTTAGCCTCCGTGCGGACGGCCAGTTACCAAGGTCTCGCGGACAATAATCTGACTCCGTCCCCTCAGACACATCAGGAGGAGTCTATTAAGGTCGCAGCATTCGCTCATATTCAGTCTAGTACACGGTGGGAAGTTTATCTCGGTTGGTGTTTAGCATTCAAAAGATGGTTAGCCTTTGATGTAGAGATTGTCTTTAGCGCAGAGAGGGGCGGACGTGACTGCAGCAGTTTGTAATTTGGATTTGGTGGATTGTCTCTACAACGCAAACAAACAGAGTGCATGATGTAAATAAAATGGACCTGACACGTATGTCAATCTGCCCTCACATGCCAAACTTTATCCTAAATTCTGTCTCCACTGGATTTAATCCAACATCTACACAATCTTCAAAGATATTTAAACCTCACACATTGTTGAAATCTATGAGGGACTCCGCAAGAGTCAGTGCACACACACACACACACACACACACGTTGCCTCTGCCTCGGGATGCAGTGGATAAGGCTCTGCAACACATTTAGTTTCCCTTTGCCAACTTTCATTAATGGTAATGTATGTCTTGTACATATGGCTGCCATAAATAAAATCATATGTAATTTGTTCATATATTTGTGGATTCATCTTGGTAATATGCACGTTCTGTGGATGTTACGGTTAGATCAGTACGTGAAATATTACACTGGAAAAAAATAAAATTAAAATAATAATAAGAAACTATTGCCATTGCTGAGGTTTTGGACTTAATGTAACTTGACCACATGATGCTCACATCACCCAGTCCATTCAAATAAATTCCATATACAATAGTCTGCTTGTTGTGAGCTTAAAAATATAATGTGAAACATTAAGTCTTGATAAATCTCTTGTATCATATTTGTACTGCAGCAAAACTAATAGTTATTTTCCCTGAGTGAGTTAAAGGCCCAATGTGTGTGATTTAGTAGCATCCAGTGGCAAGAATGCGAACTGCAAACAAATAGATATTGTGCAGATGATCATTTTTTATTGAGCACTTGAGCTACCAAATAAATAATTGCAGGTAGGCTGTAAAACTAAATGAGCAGCAACGTAGGAATCGGGTGACTTTAGCATCACTTTGCAGTCATTTTCATCTATTAACGAGTTCCAACTGAAATTTAAATGCTGCCGGCAGGTCCTTTGAAGCTCTTAAGCATTTATTCATAATGCAGGGAGAGATTTTAATCAGACATACCCATGTCCAACTGACATTACATAGAGGTTAGTAAGATACCACAGCTCGTGTGAAGGCAGGAGCCGATGCTGAGCCACTTGGAAAACATGCTCTTCAGAAAGTCCTTTGATCGTCATGAGGAGCTTGACTGACGCACGAGCGAGGAAAAGACGTTAAAATTTAATAAAGACGGGATTGATCTTTTCTCGCAAAAACTCCAAATCCCAGCTGGTTGGGTCGCAACTAGCATTTTTTTTTTTCTCTACAGCTCTCAACTTGGCTTGTCTGACAAGCGTGTGAGATTTGTGTCTGACTGTGTGTATGAAGGTGCAGCATTACAAGTGAGCCGAGTGGTTTCCAGCTAGCCAACTAGTTCAGTTCTGCTAAGTTCATGCAAGAGCAGCTGCAGAAATGTCTCTTCTTACCCTAATAGGACTACTGTGGGTTAAGGAGGAATACTCGCAGAAAATTAGAGAACAATTGTCATAAGACTGTTTTAACTTTTGTTTGCTTCTTGCTAGTATTTTAGCTAATAATACAAAAAAGTACATTTTAACTTTTCATTTATGCACATTTTGTATGTTAATTATATATTTTTTTATCTTGGTTCCATGTGTTTTCTATTGTATAGTATAGTATAGTATAGTACAGTTTATTTTAGTTTATTACTAAAAGCAAGAGAATATCTGTTTTTTTCAGTTTTATTGGTGTAGCAGGACGGGGGAGCGCTAAGCTGTGGTCGTCGTAACTTTGGTGTCATTGATGTTACAGCAGCCTTGTGTGTGTGTGTGTGTGTGTGTGTGTGTGTGTGTGTGTGTGTGTGTGTGTGTGTTTCCTTTCCGGGGCGATGACGCTGAACATGCGATGAAGAGCTAAGAGCCAGCCTCCTTCTGTTAATATCAAGGCCCAAGGCCCAGATGGGGCCTGGGCATCATGAGTAGGTGGGCTCAGACTAATTCCTGTTTGAAGTGAGGACGTTGGGGAGTGAGCGAGAGAGGGTGGAGGTCGGCTTTAGACCCCAGGGCATACAAAATATTCCTCTAGACATTGAAAGTGTAGTTTTTTTTAATTCCAAGTGTTTTCTTTGTGTATTCTGAAGCCATTCCTCCGTTTGACAGCATTTGATTTATGGATTAAATTTTAACTCTCAATACATTTCCGTGGTGCCATTTTTTGAGGGGGAGGTCGTTCTTTAAAATGCTCCCCGGATGCCTCTCAAATCCGGCTCATTCTCTGCCTATAGCCCCGTCCATTGTTGTTCTATACGATGGGCACTGCTGACCTATACGAATAGATCAACAGCGCCGCATTCCCCGCACTCACCTCTGTGTCGCTGATGTGCTGAGTCGACAGGCCGCCGTGGGGCGAGAGGGAGGCAGCAGCGAGGTGAGGGGAGGCGGCGGGCGGGCCGGTGCGCAAAAAAAAAAAAAAAAACAAAACAAAACAAACGCCCTTTTACACACAAACATTCATCCAGAAGAGTGTGTTAAAGGTCCCATCTCACCTGCACTGGATAAATCCAGGTGCGCACAAGCGCCTCTTTCCTTTCGCATTCAAAATAAAAGCATTAGTTTTGGTCTTCCATGGTGAATGGCCCACACTTTTGGAGCACTTTTCTTCTGCGGCTTATCTTGACCATTCAACCATTCTTTCAACTACAAAAGTGTGTTGTTTTAGTTTGATGTCCAACCTAAAGACTTCAGTGTCAAATGATTTAATAAACCAAACGCTGGCCTAAACCCAGCAACAAATGTCATTTTTTGCGTTTGAGCATGTGTTCTTTTTCTCTTTTGATCTACATTTTTTTTAAATATCACTAAGACACATTTTATGTTGCAGCCATTTGATTGGAAAAGACAGCCACACTGGTGAACCCCAGACAGGAAGTGACCACCCTGCAGCCACGCAAGCTTCACAGTCCGGCATCTGCGAGCGTGGAGGGGCAACGCGTGCATGCATGCGTGTGTGTGCGTGTGTGTTTGTGTGTGTGTGCGTGCGCGAGACGGGGAGAGAGTGAAAGAGCGAGCACGTGGATGCCGGTATAAAACAGATGGGCCACGTTCACACGATGAAAAAGAGGGATCTGGTGCGTGAGGAGAGCGGGAAGAGCATCCAGGTGAGGATTAGCTGAACTTTTGAAAATATTTTTTGTACATTTTTTTTTATGTAGATTGATAAGTTCAGGTTAGTCGGAAAAAGTAAGTTTACTAATGATTATAATTCTATTTTTAAATATAATATACATATATACATACAGTAAATTAACTTTTTAGACAGATAGATAGATAGATTTTTCAACTTTTTTCTTTTTTATGTCTCTTCAGAGATGTATAGAGCCACCAGAGCCAACATGACTTCGCCCATGATATTCCCCTGCATAGGAACAGCCCCTTTCTTTAAGGTAAATACACACACGTACACACACACACAAATATATATATATATATATATATATATATATATATATATATATATATATATATATATATATATATATATATATATATATATATATATATATAGATATATATATATGTATATGTATATATATATATATATATATATATATATGTATATATATATAGATAGATAGATATAGATATATCTATATAGATATATAGATATATACATATATCTATATATAGATATATGTATAGATAGATATATATATAAATATATAGATAGATAGATATACATATATACTTGATGACATCCAGTGCGCATGCTCACGCCTTGCCTCCGCGTGGTGCAGGTGATGCTGTTCGAGCAGGAGCACTTCCAGGGAAAGTGTTTGGAATTTACCTCCGAGTGCAGCAACGTCCACGAGTGCGGCCTGGACAACATCCGCTCCATCCGAGTGGAGAGTGGAGCGTGAGTCACACAGCCTGTACGCCTGCACGTCTCTGTGGACAGCTGACTGGACCTGTGCGTGTGTGTGTGTGTGAGGGAGAGATGATGAGAGAGGGTGTCATGTCCAAGCTCCCACTAAAGTGTGTCACCTCTGTGGCCACACTGTCCCCACAACCGTCGCATACGTCCAACAGGAACCGCCAGAGGGAAGGTTGCTTTCTTTTGGCCCCTGGTTCCTGTTTTAGACCGAGAGCTGCGAGAGGTTTTTACTCCGATCACTGCAGAACTCTAAGTCTGTTCTTTGCAGTGAAATAAAAAGCATTCATCCTGCCGCAGCGGCTCCCTGTGAAGGCGTACGTGCCTCCAGCGGGTTAAGGGTGAGTGCCTTGGGGGTCAGTGTCTTTCAACATTGCCCCGAGGATAATTGAAAATCTTTTTTTCTTCCAATGTAACTCATGCAGAAATGATACATAGAGCCCTGTGATGAGGAGCTGCCAGAGTAAACACTCTTCATGTTATATGGATATATTTTTAGGGTTAGGGTTAGAATGTCGGATCTTTAATCTCTCATCGCAAACAGGGATAGTTTATCCTCTCTTTCTTGCAACTATGTTATTTGTCTGAGTTGCTCGGATTCAAAGACAAAAACAATTGTGTGTTGTCAAATGTAATAAAACTGATTTCCCATGGTCCTCGGGTGCTCACAGCACCCGTAAAAAAATTTTTATGAAACTCAGTGGCAGTCATGAGATTTCTCAAAGCAAATTCACGTAAGAACTGTTTTTCATTCCCTCGTCTTTTTTTAAGCTGTGTTTAAAAGAAGCCGCTTCAATTACCAAACCTAACAGCATTCATTCTCACACAAAGCTCTCACTCTCAGCATGATAAAGACCAACATTTTTTAAGCTCCTGGTTTATCCTGACTTAGGATGAAGCCGGGGGGGTTGTGACTTTGTTATACAGGCAAATAAAGAAGAGAGCTGATTTGGCTAAAGTGCAACAAGAGGAGGATCAAATGTTCCAAACCATGTTCCCCTTTTCTTCTTCCTCCTCTCTTCCTTTTGCCCTGCTGCCTTTACAAAAATGTAATCAGGAGTAAGACCAAAAGCTCATGCTTGATGTCAACATAAAGGTCTTTTAAGCTGCAAAAATAACTTGACTTCCTCACTGATATATTTGATAAATATGTGGCTAATCCCCATTGCCTCTATTGCACCTGCTTTTTAGCTTCCTCATATAGAAAGTGACCACTAGATGGCCCCAGATTGCTCCTACTTCTCCTCTCTGCCTCCTCTCTGTCACTGCTGCCTGGTGTCTCCTGTTTCGCGTCTCCATGCTAATGTTCACGCAGTATCACTCTCTTGCCGCTCGCACTCCTTTCGCAGCTGGGTGGGTTTCGAGCACCATGACTTCCAGGGCCAGCAGTTCATCCTGGAGAGGGGCGAGTACCCCAACTGGGAGGCCTTCAGCGGCTCCCTGTCCCATCACACCGAGCGCTTCATGTCCCTCCGGCCAATCTACTGCGCTGTAAGTACCAGAAGAGATGAGAGAGGGGAGACTCGGAACTAGACGGGAGACGTCAGTATGTCAGGACTCTCCCTCTCTGCTCCTCACCCGCAGTCTCACCAGAGCAGCCGCATGCTGATCTTCGAGAAGGAGAACTTCCTGGGCCGCAGCACCGAGCTGAACGACGACTTCCCCTCGCTGCAGGCCATGGGCTGGCTCAAGCCTGAGGTCGGCTCCATGCATGTGCAGTGTGGAGCGTAAGTATAAATCTTCACTCTCGTCGATATGTAAACAAGGAAGGAAAGAACGGCACTGTGGTGACGTCTTTCTCAAAGCTGGCTTTTACATACAGTGTTGCCCATGAAGTTGGATGTTTTGTTTCTCCTCATGCAAGAATTCATTAGAACTGGTGTTACAAAAAGTGATGCATTTAGATTGGAATAGTCGATTGTGTCTGAAGTCATAATATTCTAATTTTATGTGTAGTAAATATTTGACATATTGAAATTATTCCTAACTGTAAATTGAACAGGAAAAAAAACCTGTATATTATAGTCAGAAAAAGTCTGGACATTTGGTGCAGCTTGAATGGATCATGAATTAAAATTAACTTAGTGTTTGTTGAACTTTTGGATCAGCACAAAAACATTTTTAGTCTTTATGGACAAAAGAGCAGAAAACTGTTTAAAATGAAATAAAATTTTCCTGACTGTTCCACGGTGGCTCTTCATATTTCTGGTAAAACTGAAGACTTCAGCAATTCAAACTGTTTTTGAAAGACATTTTGTTAACCTGAATTCATCACAGTAGCAGTGACTAAAAACCTGAAATTATCATTTTTGTAGCCACTGAAATTAAACATTTTCTAATCTTAGCAAACATCCCCACGGCAAAACATTTTTCAATGCAGATTTCTTTTTGGCATTACATAACCCACAGGTCTGAGGTGCAAAACTAATTTGGAAAGTTGCTTGTTGCAACTCACTCTTTATGGCAACCTCCGAGAGCCATTAGCAGCTGCGCAACAGAGTTATATTGCAGCTCATAACGCCACATTATATAAGATCATTATTCAAGTCAGACTCCTCTCTGTCTCTCCTCAGCTTCGTGTGCTACGAGTACCCTGGCTACAGAGGCCAGCAGTACATCATGGAGTGCGAGAAGCACAGCGGCGACTACCAGCACTGGAGGAACTGGGGCTCCCACTGCCAGACCCCCAAGATCCAGTCCATCAGACGCATCAGGCAGTGAGAGGAGCCGGAGCAGGAGGGGCCTCAGTTTGACAGCGGCTCGGGCTGACACCTGGGGGCGACACTCCAGGGGCCCGACTGTAACCTAAAGCCCTGCGCTTCAGATTTTGGCTCTGAGCTCTCGGCTTTGTACAGAAGGACCGCAACTACAACACAAACCAGAAGTGACGTAGCAGCTACCTCTTTATCCCAGCTCATATCATATTTCTGTTCACACCCATTTTGTCCAAGTGAAGGTTTAATAAAGTTCTCAAAACCTTAACATCAACTCCTCCTGCCTCTGAGCGTTTTGCTGATGATGATGTCTTAGTGTAAACAAGTTTGTTCAGGATGAGGGCAAGGTGAACAGAGATGACAGTATTTCTGTTTCCAAAAATAAAGAAAAAAGAAAAATGCACACAAAAAATGGCTCCAGAAACATTAAAAAAAAAAAAAAAAAAAACTCAATGCAAGAAACTTGGGTCTGCTTTACTGAGAGCCCACAATTTTTTTTCTCTCCAAAATTAATCAGGCAGCGCTCACAAAAGCATTGTACCTCTACTATCCTCTCCCCCACTCTAGGCAGACTGCCCTTAAATAAGCGTCACCTGGCCTCCTCACAGACCAAACCATCTGTTTTAAGCACAGGGCAAAGTTACAGTTCTCTACTGAAAATAAGGTGCATTTACCTGGGAAAACAATTCCTGAAAGAAAAATGCAAAAAATAAATCTGTCAGAAGAGGTCAATATGCTTCCTTTTGTTTACCATCTGTCCCTTTAAAATGAAAAAATAATAGTTTACAGGCAACTGAAAATCCCCCTGCTAGTGGCATGTCCTAATGACATCCTCGCCCTATAAATGGTCGTGTGCACACCTGCAACCGGTTATATATATATATATACATACATACGTGTACATATAATATATATATATATATATATATATATATATGTATATATATATATATATATATATATATATATATATGTGTGTGTGTATGTATATATATATATATATATATATATATATGTGTGTGTGTGTATATATATATATATATATATATATATATATACATATGTACAGACCCTTTTCAAAAAATTAGAATATCATGGAAAAGTTCATTTATTTCCATAATTCCATTCAAAAAGTCAAACTTTCATATATTATAGATTCAGGGCCCACAATTTAAGTGATTTCAAGCATTTATTTGTTTATTTTTACATAATTTGGGCTTCTAGCTCATAAAACCCACCAAAACAGGATTTCAAAAAATTAGAATACTGTGAAGAAATCAGCCCAGATTCTGCAGGGCATGATTTTTTTTAAACTGAGTGTCATCGACTAAACTCAAAGCACCTGCACAGGTTTCCACAGGTGTCATTAAATTGCTTCAGTTTGGTTGAATTGTTCAACATGGGGAAGACTGCAGACTTGACAACTGGTCAGAAGAACATCATTGATACCCTCCATAGGATGGGTAAGCCACAAAAGTTTATAGCCAAAGAGGTTGGTTGTTCAGAGTGCTGTGTCAAAGCATATCAATGGAAAGTCTAGTGGAAGGGCAAAATGTGGCAGGAGAAGGTGCACCACCAAAAGAGATGACCGTGGGCTTCAGCAGATTATCAAACAGAGAAGATTCAAGAATCTGGCAGAGATACAGAAAGAGTGGAATGAGGCGGGAGTCACAGCTTCAAAAATCACCACATTCAGACGCATCCGGGAGATGGGCTACGAAATTCAGGTTCCCCGGGTCAAGCGACTTCTGAGCCTGAGCCAACGCAGGAAGCGTCTCAACTGGGCCAAGGAGAAGAAGGGCTGGACTGTTGGCCAGTGGTCCAAGGTTGAAAGTAAAGTGTGCCTTTCATTCGGGAATCAAGGTCCAAGGGTTTGGAGGAAGACGGGTGAGGAACAGAACCCAAGCTGCTTGAGGTCCAGCGTGAAATATCCACAGTCAGTCATGATTTGGGGTGCAATGTCCGGTGCAGGTGTTGGTGAACTCTGCTTAGTTAAATCCAAGGTCACAGCAACAGTCTACCAGAATGTTTTAGAGGACTTCATGATTCCCTCTGTTGAGGATCTGTATGGAGATGCAGATTTCATCTTCCAGCAGGTCCTGGCCCCTGCCCATACCGCCAGAAGCACCAAAACCTGGTTTGATGCCCATGCCATCACAGTGCTTGACTGGCCAGCCAACTCGCCGGACCTCAACCCCATTGAGAATTTATGGGGTATTATCAAGAGGAAAATGAGGGACACCAGACCCAAAAACAAAGAAGAGCTGACAACAACCATCAAGGAGATCTGGGCTTCCATAACTCCCGGGCAATGTCACAGGCTGATTGCCTCAATGCCACGGCGCATTGAGGCAGTTATTAAGGCAAAAGGATTTCCAACCAAGTATTAAAGATTGACATATCGTTTTGAAAGTACAATATTTTGATTGATTTGATATGATCTTAATTTATTTCTTTTTTCTGAGAAGTAAATGGTAATTTCTTCACAGTATTCTAATTTTTTGAAATCCTGTTTTGGTGGGTTTTATGAACTGGAAGCCCAAATTATGTGAAAATAAACAAATACATACTAGAAATCACTTCAATTGTGGGCCCTGAATCTATAATCTATGAAAGTTTGAGTTTTTGAATGGAATTATGGAAATAAATGAACTTTTCCATGATATTCTAATTTTTTTGAAAAGGGTCTGTATATATATGGTCATATATATACGTATATACATGTGTATATATTTTTTTTATTTTTTTTATTAAATAAAAAAACCTGCACATTCTGCACTGAATAAGTTTAGCAGAAATATCTACAAAATAAAGATAAACAGAAAGTTTTTTTAGTAAAGAAAGTTTTGTTTCAGTTTTTCTTTTGTTTTTTGTTACCTGAGAGGCAACAAACAGTGTGCCATTTCATTTCCAAGACTTAAAATCACCTGGTTTTTTTTTTTGCATTTGTACATGTACAACAACTTCACCAAAGAATGTACATGTATTTCATCATATTCAAAAATCCTCCTCCTTTGTCTTCAAGTTCAAGTTGATGGGCCACTTTGAAAACCTGAACTTCTCTGCTGTGGTTACAGATGTTTGAAGCTCCTCCATTAGCTCTGGCCTAAATAAGTGCTGTGGTTTAGTTTAGGACATCAGGGAGAAAAATGTCTGCAAAAATATTATGAATACAGGACTACCGCCGTATTCAGCTTTGTGTCCCAGGGTGGATTCGCACTACATGGTGCAAATGCCCCAGTTCTGATCTGCTTCACTCTCTGGTGGTGCAAACCAGAATTCTGACAAGAATGAAAAAGTGCGGGGGGAAAAAATAAAGGTATTGAATTCAGACAGTGGCGGATAGAAACCCGCGGCTCTTATATACGTGTGAATGAAGCGGAGATGAATCAGAAATGAGCCGCAGGTGTCAGATATTCCCTGGCACTGTGAGTCACACCATGCTTGCTGCAGACACTGCCGCTTTAATCAGGGCTCACTTCCTTCTCCTCTGCCTGAAAAAAAGGTGTTTACCTTCATCCCGCTCTTACTTCCTAAACCCCTACGGCTAGTGTGATTGTACAGAGAGCACTTCACGCTGTCCAACCTCAGAGCTCCATTCAAGCTCATCAGTCTTGTCCTGCCTTGTCTTCCATTCAGACTCGCTGCTAATGCGATCCGAGCTAAAAACAGACTTGTGCGATGGTTTTGATTGTGAGCCAAGTGTGAGAAGGTGTAGCTGCTGATAGTGGGTATGAGTCACTGTCAAATAAAATACATATAAAAAAAAAAAATCACGAATTGTTGAGGTGCCTGGTGCCTGGCTAGCCGGCCCACCTCGCGTGTTCGTTTATTGGAAGAAGAAGCAGAAGTCTCGTCTCTGGATGCAATCAGTTTTAATCCAATAAGTGAATGAGAGTTTACAGAGCTCTGGGGCAAACTCTCCTGTCCCTAGTCTAACAGAGAATGGTTGCTCTTTCCCTGCCCAGAGGAGTTTTATTTTGCGTTGTTTCTGCACAAGAGGAAGTCGGGACATTGGCGCCTTACATGCGACGACGATGTCCTTAATTGGTGCTGTTGGTACTGCTCACACTGCTCTACCTTGAGACCCTCTTTTGGCAGGAGTGTTTCTGCAGGCATACCCGTGTACGATACTGACAAAGAACATGTTGTGCAATTCTCAGGCCTGCGACCTGAGGGGCTCACATCCTGTATCGGCATGTTTTGACTACATCCTGTTTTCTTGCATAGCGCTCTGCAAGTAACTTGTGATGCATATGTGCTGTTTGCGTTAGCTAAAATATGTGCTCTTCCCACAGCAACAAATCAGAAGTGAACGTCGAGAGCTGCAGTGTGAATGCAGCCTAATTGTAGAAGGGAAGGGTTAAGGTAGGCAACTGGACTTGTTCTTGTGACCTTGAAGACGTTTCGCCTCTTCAAGGTCACAAGCCTTGAGGACTCTCCCCAGAGGATTCAACCAGTCTCTACACCTCAAGGGAGCCTAGCAACTCACAAGACAGCAGGGGAGAAGAAGGAGGCCCAGCCTTCACTCTGTTAGCATAATTAACACCTCATTGAAAATCAACACCTTTTGCTGAAAAATGAACTCCTTGCTTATAGAAGGTACCATCAGCCCCACCCCCACCTACACCTCCTGGTGGTTAAATACCTAGGACTCTCCAGCCTAACTCAACCCCTCTACATTAAGATGACCTGGATGACCGAGAACCTCCACAGACATCCAGCCTAATTCTCCTCCCCCTTCCACAGTGGCTCCTGCCTTCAGCTTCCCTCCTCCTCCCCCTCCTTCCCACCAGTGCCGTCCCGTCTGCGACGGTGCACCTTCGCCGCCCCCCTGGAGGGCGCCGGTGAGTCAGCCCCCTGATTGTGACGAGGCTCCTGGCCTCCTTCATCTCCAGCCCCGGGCCCCTCCCCGTTCTCCAACTCCTTCTCCTCCCAGTGCTCGACATGCTCCTCTTCATCTTTGTCCTCCTCCTCCTCACTCTCTGACTCATCAGAGTTGTCCTCTTCCAGATAACGGTAGCCTTTCACCTGCACACATATAAAACCAAGACATATTTTAGGCCAGTCGAACATCTGATCATAAAGATCTGACTATATAAAGACTTCATTCACTGTTGCGCAGACAAACTTATATTTAGCAGGAGACAAAGTATTTCTGGGCAGGTGAATACACAAGCTGGTGTTGAATGCACCTATTTCATACAGAATGCAGGTTAACTATACTGTATGTAAGATGTGTCTCAAACTTTACAGGTCAATCTCATTAACCAAACCAAACTATGAATCTTCAGAAAACAGCCTATTTAGCCCAATGTTTACAACCTGCCATCAAAACTGAGTTTTAGTTTCCTGATAAAACTGACGCTTTGTGTGACCGTGGATGTTTTGGAGCACATTCTCTGTAATGAGGAGCCAGCAAGGTGGACTTTTCTCACTCCTGGAGACTCCAGTGACGGGCTGAACCAATCACTGGAAGAGTCAATTTTGCCTTGAGTGGGACCTTTAAACATCAATTTCATACAAAGTCCACCTTCAGCTGCATCCAGCACTCTGCATCCACAGGTATTCCACAAGGCACAAACTACGTGGCTGGAGGTGCAGGCAGACTCCAATCAGCCCCAACAGGCTCATTTAGGTTATTACACCCAGTGGTTTCACACAGGAACACTGTGCTGCTGCCACAACTGATGTCATTCACATCATCTGCCAGCAGTTTTTTTTATTATCGTTTCATTTGGAAAGATAAATTTCCATTGCATACATTAGTTACAGCCTTAGTCATTCAAGGACATATAGAAAAATTATTACATAAGGTTCATGAGAATTTGTTCATTTTGCCGTTCTAGTTTTTTCCAGACTATCACTTGTTTTAGTTGAAAACAATAGTAATAACAGAACAGAACAGAGGTGGGGAGCACCACTTCAGAACATCCAAGTATCACATAAGAAAGGAAGACAGGTTTGTACAAAACAAAAAAACATTCTTATGAAATCAGATCTAATTGGTTTTAGGTACTCAGTCCATTTCAACCAGTTCCTATAGAACTTTTCTTTTTCAACTCTGAGAGAATAAGATATCTTTTCCATAACATATATTTCGCACACGATGTCAGTCCAATTATCAATGGTGAGTGGTTCTACTTTCAACCATTTACTCGTGACCGATTCTTTTGTTTTTTTGTCTTTGATGTTCCATCTGCCAGCAGTTTTTATAATAATGCAGAAACAGATCATTTGTTGGAAGCATGCGTGGATCAAAAAAAAAATTTAAAAAAAGGATTTGGCAACGAAAAAAATTACGCGAGAGCGACTCGGTGGGGGGGTGGGGGTGGGGGGGGGGTTTACCTTGTGGCGTGGCCTCGGGATGCGAGGCAGCCTGAACGGCACTTTCTTGGCCAGTCGGCGCTCCATCAGCCAGTAACAGTAGCAGGCCACCAGCAGAAAGGCCAACAGGATGGAGAGCTTCGCCTGCAGGGAGGGAAGCCAGGTGAGAACATTTTCATTCAAGATTTGCAGTAAAATCTTCCCAGGAGGTTAAACCCTAATGATGCATCGAGTCCTACCCTCATGGGCAGGTGGGACCAGAGGTAGACGATAAAAATAGCGATGGCCTGCCACCAGTGGTAGATGGTGTAGACAAAGTCCAGACGCTCTTTCTCCTCAGCATACAGCATACCGAGCAGCGCTGACACAAAAGAACAAAAACACAGGAGGAGGCTCATGGCTCATCTCTTCTCAAACCATCCAAACCGCCGCCGCCGCCGCCGCCATCACTTACTGCTGAGGCCCGTCTTGTTCAGGGCCGTGCCCAGCCCCCACAGGGCGGCCATGACCAGCAGGGGCGCCAGGAACTGGGGATTGTTGGGCTGCAGCGGCAGCGCCAGGAGGACCACCAGCAGGATGGCGTGCAGGACGGCCCCCGCCAGCAGGCAGACCCAGCGCGGGAGGCACAGGAGGCTGAGGGAGAGGGAGGAGCCCAGGGAGCAGGCCAGACCATACACGGCGATGAGGAGCCACAGTTTGTCCAGGCCCAGGACGCACACGCCGTATGACTGCGCAAGGAGCAGGGAGGTCACAGTCAAACAAAAAAACAGGTTGGGCTTTTTTTCCCTTCTTTTAACTGTGATGAATCGGCGACCGGTCCGACAACCCCAGAGACCCTGGCTGCAGGATATGAGGTGAAAGAAAATGAACAGACACGTTAACTTGCTGCTGTGACCCTTTGACCTTGGCAGGAAGCTGCATCGCTCCGATTTCATTCTTACAAAAAAAGTGGCCTCCTTTCAGGTGTTATGAAAGCAGGAGCTAACTGCTACTAGATGGTGAGGAATTACAGGGAGTGAGGACGAGCCAATCACTGTTACACAGATTAGCCTGCATGCTGCAGTGGCAACGTCTCATCTGAGCTGCATAGACATTAAAGGAAGGGGAAAAAAAGAACAGAATCAAGGCACTTTTTTTTTTTCACATCAACCGATTACTGGGAGCGTTTCTACACTTTGACTGCATCAGCTTTGCCATCGTGCCGCAGTTGGGGGTCTTGGGGGGAATTATATCACTAACTGAGAGACAGTCACAAAGGGTTAAGTTCACTTTGTTGACATCACTCGCCATTATATCGGCTGCGCTGAAGGTTAATTGGTTTTACTGAGGAACATGACTTTTCTCGGTGGACGTGTTTTTCACTTCACTTTACTCCTGACTGGCCGGAGCAATAGCACATCACAGCTACCCAAGGTGAGGTGACACCAAGTGAAAAAAAAAATCTGACTGGGTAGAAGGTTTGTCCAATTAGCTTTCAAGTTTTGCCTCCTCTGTAAAGACCTTGAACATGCTTTTTTTTTTTGCCTTGAAGATACAACAAATGCAAAAGATTGACTACATTTCAGGATGTGTACACACACGACTGACAGAATTTCCATACCAGGGAGAATCCGGTGACGGCGAACATCGCTTCGAAGCCGCTGTAGATGAAGAACGGGCAGAGCAGCCTCAGGCGGTAGTCCCTCAGGTGTTTGAAAGGCAGCTGGAAGATGTTTCCCCAGCCGATGCTGCGGAGGTCGATCTCCTCTGTCGGCCGGTACGCGGCGCCGCACAGCGCCAGGAACTGTGGGTTAGAGGATTTGACGGCAGCACAACGAGTGGTAGATGTCAAAAGGAGGCGCTGAGTATTTGTGTTCAGGGCAACGGGCGCGACCTTACAATGATCATGGCGAAGAAGGCAAAGCCCATGAGGACACTCTCCACTTTGATGAGCAGCATGGAGCGAGGCAGCTTCTTCAGCACGGTGGTGTTGAAGCCTGGGATTATGCCTGTAATGTTTGCCCCTGCAGAACACAGGCCAACCACCAGGGTTTCAGACTTGATACGCACTTTAAACAGAGAACGCATGAAAGCAGGAAGCGCGGCCAGAATCTGGGGGCAATGGGATTAAAACCTCTGATTTCACAGCAGTGATCGGTGAGGCTGCTGGCAGTGAGACATTCACACAATCCCTGTCATCAACACTGGTGTTTAAAGACATATGGAGAGAAGCAATGCACCTCCCCACTGTCAGTGTGCCAGGAAACACTACGCGACCAAATCACCAGCCAACATATGCTAGCACTTCTGGTGGTCTCCTGCGACGTCAGTACAAGACCACAAAGAATCAGGAGAGCATGAAGTGCAAAATGTTTGTTTTTTTTGTGGTCGGGGTATTAAGAATATTAAATAAAAAATGCCACATCAGAAATATAACAATCTGGCATGAAAATGTGATAACGTAACCGTTCAGGCTATCAGCATGCTGTGATAATCGACGCTATTAAAACTGTTTCCTATTTGCTAGTGTGCTGCCGAACAATACTCTGTGAAGTATTGGCACTAGACAGTCAGTTTTTTCACATTATAAAATATCAATAGAAGTCATTTTCTTGCATTTCATACAGAATATTTCCTGTTCTGAAGATAATTCACTCCGACAGTATTTCCGTTGTGTTTGACTGCCACTTGACTCACAACAGGTCATTTAGTCTCACTAGAATTTGCAACATCCATATAAAAAAAAATCACATTAAGGGTTAGAAGTGTTGTTTCGATATTGACATGTTATCTATTGCTGCCTAGAGTGTTGTGTCTTTACCGCAGGCTTTAACGCCGAACAGAATGTGCTTGTTGGTGTCCAGGTAGTCGTTGAGGACGAACAGCATGGGGCACTCGGCAAGGACTAAGCTGAGCTGAAGAAGAGGAGAGAGGAGAGGCAAAAAAAAAAAAAAACACATTTGTTTGCTTGCTTTTTCTGAACAAAGCAGTAGCCTGCCCAACCAAAAAAAACTGCACTGAAGACTTACATTGAAAATGAGGTTGAACACCGACTGGAAGACGATGATGTATTTGTGGCACGCTCCCTTCGGCAGCTTCTTCTGCTCGTGCACGTGCTCATCCTTGTAGTTGACGTACTCATAGTACTGCTGCGCCATTCTGCACGAGTTTGAGGGAGGCAAGTTACCAGTAACCATCCCGATGCCAGGACACTTCACACAAATTCAGCTTCAATGGCAAAGCTTTCCTTCAAAGTTGGTTTGTCTCTTCTAATGTTTGGGCACAACCACAGATGATGAAAAAATACAATTTTGCAACTATCATCGTCAAATTTGAAAAAAGTGCCAAATTTGAACGAGTAAATGCATCATTAAAAAAACATTTTTCACAATTTGCATAAACACATCATTAAATGAGTAGATTTCATTTACCAATCAACCAAATATATTCATCCTGAATTTAATAACATTACGCTTCTGTCTGTGTGTAGCAGAATGGTTCCATTAGCAAGTCAGTGCATTTACTGGGTGGAGATACAGTAGTCTGTAATGACTGGCTAAAGCAATTTATAGATATCAGTCTTATGTAGTTTTTGTTAGTTTTGAACACTTCAGTACAAATAATGCATGAATAATTTATGCAATCATTCAACATACAACATCCAAGTTATAACCGATAAATGTAGCTAAATTCTAAAAGATTTGTGGCAGAATCAAGAGCTGCAAGAGCTGGCTCACGAAGAGGAATCAGAATAGTCATTACGACCTGAAAAAAAAAAGGCTCCGTGTGAGATTTATTTAAAACAAATGCTCCTAAAATGTGTCTTAAAAACGCCATAATGTGTGTATGCATTTTTTTTACTTAACAATGTTTCCCCCAAATAGTTATATGCACCACCTTTCAAACAGCTTCGCTGAAATGTTGGGGTTGTTGGGTTCAATGTGAATGCACCTATATCAAGTCACTTCACTATTACACAGTTCCTCACTCAGCCGAGCTGGCTAACCTTCGGTGCAGCCCACATAAAGGCGAGTGACTTCGGCTGCACCGGAGGCTAACCTTCGGTGCAGCCCACATAAAGGCGAGTGACGTCAACACAGTGAACTTAACCCTTTTGTGCCTGTTTCTTACCTGGTAATATAATTCCCCAGAGAGGCCCATAGGGGCACAATGGCCACGCCGATAGCAACAGCTGATGGAACCAGGGTGTAGTAACGCTCCCAGTAATTGGTCGACACAAAAAGTGCATAGATTCCGGAAGCAAGGAACATCATCCACTTAGTGCCCAGAAACCTGCAAGAGCAATAAATGAAAGAGTCTCTAACAGCATTCGATGTGTATGTGTTTGTGAGTGTTTGTGTGTGTCTACCTGATAAGTACAGGAGTGTACAACAAACTGATGACCGGCGTGACATTGATGCCCATCAAGATCTTGCGGTCAATGTCCTCCAGTCCCAGGTTGCTGTACTTCACCTCTCGGTATGTCATGTCATAGTGGAGGATCAGTTGCATCTGCAGCAGTCCTGCAGTAGCGCAGACAGTCACACACACAAGCACACACATTAACATGTGCGTGCGCCCCAACAATCATTTCCACTCCCATCAGACTCACCCAGGTAGACGCTGTACACAATCATGGCTCCAAAACTGGCTGCAAGAACATTCTTAATCACTCCCAGCCTCTTCCTGCGGTAATATTTCCTCTCCTCCTCCTCTTCATTGTACTCTGTGCTTGGGCCCAAAAACTCCTCCATCTGCAGTGGTGAACAACGCAACTATTTAGTGGATTCATTTTTGGCATTTTGTATACTTTAATGTTCGTTTCAAAGTTTGTTTCAATTCAAAGGCTGAGAGAGTTGAAGTTTTTTGTCGCCATGCCGCTCACCTGGTCCTCCATCTCATCTTCATTTCCCACATCCTGGAGTTCATTCACACCACCAGCAGGAGGGGCTGCAAAATGATCTGTGTCCTCCACCAAATCTTCTGCCTCCATCTAGTGATCGAATGGAGCAGCACATGTGGTTAGTAGTTTCCGTCACATGCGTCATTCATTCATTCAGACTTTTTACATGCATTTGTAGACTTTGAGATAGATTTCTAAATTTTGACTGGGATGATAACGTACCATCTTAAGCAAAGAGAATAACAAATCAAAGAGTACAATGAATAACTTTTAGGTGCAACTTCAAGGCTGATTAAACAATACATTTTACTCTCGTTAAGAGTGTCAGATCGGTAAAGGTCTCAAATTAAATCTGTTTTCACATTTTTTAAAATATCTTTTAGTGACATCACCAAAAATTGTGACAACACAGCAAGCCAGGTGTACATTCCGACCTCTAACACCACCACACGGCTGACTCGCTGCAGTCATTTTCCCAAACGTGAAAGGTCCAACTAAGCATCAGTTCTAGCTGGAAGGTATAAGAGCTCCTATTTCCAATGGAGGTTGTAAACACAAGGCTAAAAGGGCACATTGTGCAAGGCAGCTCCAGCCCAGAAGAAAATACGTGGTATGTATCGTGTTTATCTTACGTTTTGTCAGTTTAATGCACAACTGGATTTATAGACACTAAAAGCTAATGCTGATCAAATTCAACGGACCACTGAGTAAAAAGGCACGTAATAAAACAGCAACTGTTCAAGTAAAGTGTTCAAAACCACGTCCACATTCACACAGTGTTCCTGGGCGGTTTGCATTACAGAGCGTATCACTGTTCCGAAAAAGAGGATATGGTGCCAAACGTGTTCTCTAAATTGTTCTCAGTGAATGCTCAGGGGAAGACAGGCTTATACACTGCCCCCATACACTGTGACTGTGCAGCAACAACAACGTAAACATCAGCGTCGTAAAAGCTACCGTGTAAACACCGAGGCTTGACCGCAGTGAGCCTTGCCTCGTTCTAGTCTACGCTCTACGTGACATCATGTCGTTCTTTTTTTTTTTTTTTTTTTTTTAAAGCAGCCGCTTGACGTTCAGATGTGACAGGAGCGCGTTGGAGTCGCCTCAGGTGAATTAGCAGTCGGTCAGCGGTCAACGACAGCACGAGCGACACCGGTGACAGCTGCGGAGACCGGGAGGCGGTGGGGTGACGACGACGCGCTCCACCTTCACGTCTCGAGTCGACATCTAGTAAGAAGAATTTACTCACCATGTTTACGCGCCGCCGCTCCTCGCAGAATGACTCTGGCTCCACCTGGGAGGCTAGCACAGTCACACCGCGGCGGCTCTCAGTTCTCCTTTCCGACGAACACGGCGACAGGTATAAATAAAAAGTTTCGCGAGGGAAACGAAACTCAGTTGCATGCGCTTCCTCCCCTCAGCCTCACTTTTCTTGTGTCTTAAAGAGACACGCGCCTGTTTCAGAACAGCTGGATTAAAAGGGTGCCGCGTCACTGAATGTTGCGGAAGTGATGCCCGTATGGGCAACCTTTACCACTCAAAGAGCCTTTTGGACCCGTCCCCCAAAAAAAAGACTAGGAGCCACAAAATGCAATAACACTGCATATAAAGTTTGGGTTTATCTGGCTTTACGCTATGTATAAACGAACTATAATGTGTTGAATTTATAAAAAAAAAAATAATAACTTAAATAAAATACTCAATGTCTATTTGGGTCCTTCGTGTATTTATGAAAAAAAAAAAAACGTCACTGAACTCACCAACAACGCCATTCTCTTCTGTGTGCCGTCACCCTTATACTCGCCCGTGCTATCAGCTGTCAACCTGAATAAAATATATATGAATATATGCAAAGTAATAGGCAATTAAAATATTTATCATTCCCGGTTAAAGTGATTTCTGTTACTGAACCTCGGCGCACTGCGTCTGCAGAGCTCTAGGTCTGCTCTATGATAGTTCAGCATGAAAATTGTCTGAAAATAGAAAAAGTGGGAGGGGGAGTCCCAGAGAAGCCCGAAACGCACTGGGATGGCCTTTCTATGACAGTTTAGCATGAAAAAGAGTGACTTACAAAAACACACTGGTGTTAAGATAAAGAGACAATATTTTATTAGATTAACTTAATCACATAACACAGTGCAGCTCTCCAGTATGCACATTAAAAAGCTGCGTCACAGACACGGTGTTAACACAGGTGACAAAAATGTACTGTCAAACTGTAAAAAAAAAAAAAAAAACATTCAACAAAAAAAATAAAGATACATGGTCCACTTAGTACACAGAGGCATGTTATCACATGAGCCAAGTCCAGTCCTATAATTTACAAATCCATGTAAACAGAACAGACTCGCTGGTTGTCTGAGTTCTTACAAAAAGTAATTACGCGGAACTATACTGCATCTTGGAGCGTTGAAACCTGATGTTGATGGCCCAGGTTTACTTTTATTCGCCTAAGAACAGCGAACAAGGTGATCAGAACACAGACTACAAAATCATATCTTGGTGTTTGTTTTGACCTGTTCCAAGTACTTGAAAGTTCGTAGCCTACAGGTTCAACTTAGCGGTTAAGATTTCTGCAGTTGCAGAACTGTTCTTGTACTTTCAACCAGATGAAAACAATCATGCAGCATGATTTGAAATTCATATTATAAGCTCAAATGTGTCGTCTTTTTCCCATCATGCTCCAGGTGGCCTCCTGAGGACCAGGCTCAGTTAAGTGTTAAATGTTGGATGTAGATAGGATGGAGGTAGTCTCCCGTCCGTTCGCCAGGTGCTGCAGCGGTCCATCCCATTCTGGTAATGCAGCAGAAGAGGCAGTTTCTCACAGCTGTCCTTCTGCAGCGTTTACAATTTTCTCAGTTCCCCAGCAAAACCCACCCACACATTAAACAAGGGTCTCGTAACTTAGAGAAACCACAGCTTTCAACCCCATTCCCCAATAGTTTCCCTACAGTGCTTCACATGGCTCCTCTTCATCGACGTCCCTATCCGCTCCCCACAGCCGCCTTCCTCATCATTTCCTCATCCTGGACAGAGAGCTCTGTCAGCTTCCGTCCCAGCTTCTCATGAAGATCCAGGTATTTGGCTACACAGCGGTCCAGACATACCGATTCACCCTTTGTCAACTCTGCCTCTTTGTAATGTGGCGGCACACACTTCCTGTGGCAGGCGTTGGTCATCCTGGGGAATGAAAGGAGCCAGAAGTTGAATTAAATTTATCGGAGACGCTTTCATGTCTAAGCTCTCTTTAATATTTATATTGCGCATCATGGAGAGGATTTATTCATGTAATGGATTATGGTACTGAGTGTGCCATAGTTCCATGCCTACCAAACATTAAAATACTTGCTCAAAATATTATAAAGGACTAAGAGACTGATGTATATGTAACTGGCATACAAAAACATGAAACTTCCATTTGATGGAGAAAGCCCTAATTGAGGTTTATGCCTTGCAGTCGATCGTGATTAGACAGACAGACAGACATTCAGGTCAATGTTATCAACGCCAGTAGCTCCCGAAAAATAAATCGGTACGATATTCCTTGCCAAATAATAATACAAAAACATATTTGCAGTATTCAAAGGTGCATCGGTAAGCCTTTGGCAGCTACGACCGGTTGTCATTCAAACATAATTACGTTCCTAAGCATGGCTAACAAGAGGTTATTCCAGCTCGGCTAGCATATTCGAGATGGATACTCCAAAACATACACAAAAAACGCTTAGGTTTGTTAGCGACATTTGCATTGAGCACGTCTACACTTTAATATGATCAGTAAATTAAAACCATGCGCGGTTTGACCACCGACAGGGTTAGCATGAGTACTTATGGCTAGCATTAGCGCAATTCTGCAGTGCCGTTTTCTTACCGGTTGTACATATCGGCCATCATCTCCACTTCCAGCTCCGCCGCCAGTTGCTGCGCCTTCATAGGATCCATGTCTTGTCTTTTGTACTGACCAGTCCACGGCCTCCACTAGGAAATATAAGCCGGCCGGACACTCCGTTCTGCGGGCAGAAGACCAGATACCCGCGGATGCTACTGTCGTAACCTTCAAATCTCACATGCCACACGTGTGTACAACTTCCGCTCACAGCGCTATTGTCAATAAAGTTAAATTCAAACTGAAGCCAGGGAGAAACTGCGCCCTCTATAGAACACTATTTTAAACAGTTTTTAAACGTTTAGCCTATAGTGACATACAGGGAATGCAAACCCAAACATTTTTTTTTTCTTTTATACATACATAAAGACTTAAGGTTTTTTTCTTTTCTTCAGGCTGGTCTGACAAATCACATTATAATAGGCTTAATCAAAAATAGAAGTGTTTATGTAAAGAATAAGAAATTTCACATTGTTTGTATAAATGCTATAAAATAATATACTTTTAAATTAATATACAGCCTGTTATTGTTGCATGAGCAAAGCTTAAAATGTTTTTCAGGCATTCATGAAATTAAACAAACAAAATAAAAGAGAAAAAAAACTCTCCCATGTAGTGCTGCACAAAAAAGAACTGAGAACCCACATGAAACCAAAAGAACAGCCAAGCTCATCAGAGCAACAAAGTCGTCACACCATCACGTGAACCATGAGCACACAGAAGTCACTCTGCCTCGTCTCCAGTCACATCAATCTCACTCAAGTCCTCCTCCTCCTCTTCCTCCTCTCCCTCCTCTTCCTCCACCTCCAGCGTGTCAATGCTGTCCAGTATATTCTCGCACACTCTAGGCTGAGGTACTGGGGAGCAAAGCAGAACTTCAACCTCCTCTTCCTCGTCCTCCACCTCCTCCTCCCCCTCTACATCTACCTGGTCATGCTGACAGGGACTGTTGACTGGAACCTGATGTGGCAGAGGTGAACTCTGAATGCTGTTGTGGCTCTTGGGGTTCGGGTTACGGTCAGAAATTGACTTGTCTCCTTGTGGTATTGTGTTGTTCTGTGTTGTCGAATCAAACCCTAATCTTTGAGCTACAAAAGAAAGCAAGACAGTTTTTTTTGCTGTTGCTAAAATATGCTAAAAAAAAAAATGCATAGTTAAATGCATGCACAAGAACTTTACCTTCTCCCAGGTTCTGTAGTAGCTCCTTCGTCTCAGCAGGGAACTGACCCACCTCCTCTCCCAATACATCACACTGGAGCTCATCACATGGCAGGCTGACCTCCTCACCAGTAAAGCTGCACGAGTTGCCCTCATGGCCTTCTGTGTTTACTAGCTGATTGAAATTTTCATCTACTGCAGGTGTGAGGACGTCCTGCTTCTCAGCAGCACCTTTTTCCCCGATTAACTTGCACACATTCTGTGAGCTCTCATCATGTCTTTCAGGTTCATTCGTGCCCTTGTCCTTGTCCCTATTTACCCTCGCTGTGACTGCTGAGTTTGGATGCTGTGCGAACTTGCGCTTCATCTTGTGTGCCCTTTTGGTGGAACTGTGTTTAGTTGTGAGGGCAACATCACGACTGTCACCCGCTTCAGCTTTTCCAGCCCTTCTAGTCCTCTTAGGCGGAACAGCCTCCGCCTCCCTTTTATTCCTCCTGCGTTTTCTCTTTGTCTTTTTTCCTCCTTCCTCTCCCGGTGTTGTGCTGTGGTCACCCTGATGCTCCCTCGGCGCAGGGTGGCCCACACTCGCACCGGCGACAATCTGCTCTGGAGGGCGTATTTTTGAGAACGGCCTCCCACGTTTCCGCTTAAAAGGCGCAACTTCTCCATTGTCGACAGTGTCCCTCACGCAGACCACGGGCTTTGACACCGAGGACTCTTTCACGTTAGTCTGACACGAAGCCTCTTGAATCTTCTTCAAAAAGCCTCTCGTCCTGATCTTAGACGAGCCTGTGCAGACATTCTGAGTCCCTTTACACTTGCCTGAAGAGCTGATGGCCATTTCTCTTTCCTTGGCCAACACATTATTGCTCGACAAACTGACGGAGCAAGCGCTCAGGTGAATTTGAGTCTGCACTCCATCCCTCACTTCTACAACATAAGCATCTTCAGGACGACGGATGCGCTTCTTCTTGCACGCCAGCTGCGCTGCAACAGCGCCACCTCTTGGCTCATCCTCTGCCATCCTTTGGTGATCATCCTCCACCCTGGCTTTAGTATCTCGCTGACTCTTTACATTTGTGTGCATTTGCGCCGACGTCCACTGGTGAATTTCAGGGTTTTCTGTCGCCAGCGGTTGTCCAAGCAGGCAAAGGTTGGAATGGAGTCTGTAGCAGCCAGGTCTCCCACCTTTAAAGAGAAGCTGGGGTTGCGCCGCCGAGGCAAATGTCCTCAAGGGTGAGAGGCACTGCGGGAGGTGCAAGTCACCCATAGCAGATAGAGAGACAGAAGGCGACGACTGCTCCCTGCTTCCACCCGCTGGCGGGAGAAGGATGTCCTCTCTGTCCTGCGTGGACGGCTCCCAGCAGACGGACTCGGCAGGTGTGACGGGTCTCGACGTGGGTGAGCCGGCAGAGGAACAACTCAGACTTTCCGCTGTCGGCGTGGCCGCGGGACTGGCAGCCTCGCGTCGACCCACGAACGAATCAGGTGGGCGGCACTGGGGAGCATCACGTTGCAGAGACGAAGGGCTGAAACAGCTGGACTGTGTCTGGTCTGGAGAAATTAAATCACTTCCATCAGTTTTAAATTCATTGACAATAAATGTAAGCTGGGCACAGATTGTGGTCTTTCATTCTTAAGCCACAGGACTAATTTCAGCAAAGACACACAGGGAGGCAGCAAGTACAGACAGGCCCTTCCTGACCTTACGTGGGACGGTTAAAGGATTTCCAGGCATGTCAGATATTTTGGTCGGCCGACGCAGATGTCCCACCATCCAAGCAGAGCAGCAAGTCGACAACCCCCCGCCCCTGTCCGGCTACCATCGCCCTCTTTTGTAAACAAGGTGGCTAACTGTGCACCACAGTGACAAAGCACCATTAACTTAACAGGAGCAGCCAGCTTCCCTCCAATTGGCTGTGCAAAATGGACTTGTTCATTATATAAGCTGCATTTCCATTACAATTTTACACAAAATAAAAGCGATATTTCTAAAATTTCAACAAATTACAATTGCCAATTGCAGGTGTTTCCATTGAATGGTGTGAAGCACAAAAGCTGTAATTCTCATAAAATCTCGTCTCGCAGGACGTAATTCTCGTAAAATCTCGTCCTGCAAGATTTACGAGAATTACGTTTGCGATCGTTAATTTACGATTGTTTGCCGTCAAGATTGATTGCTATATTTTTCTCATTTCACTTGAAGTGAACTGGTCACGTGACCGGCACGTCACGCCTGGTGACGCGTAAATGCGAAAAACTGTTTCCATTTATACTTCTGCAATATACCTTGATATCAATATGTCTGAAAAACCACTTCATGAGAGTGTAAAAACCTTTTAGCGATATTTGAGAGGTTTTTTGAAATGTAGGTGTTTCCATTACCAGTTTTTTATTGCGATATTTAGGTTTTGCGCAATTCTAGGGGTAACGAAAACGCAGCTACAGAATTGGAATGAAGCTTTCAGACACAATTAAAATCATAATCTCATATATTACCATGTATATGTATTATGTATATGTTTTTTAAAGCAACACTGTGTTCATACAGCATGAGTTAGTAGTGAAAAAAATACACTAACGAATACATTTCATTGTGTTATTTAAAGCTTTGCTTGGGATGTAACCAACACTGAAGACAGAAGCTTGTTTGAGTACCTGTATCAGTTGAGCACAGACCGACTTGGGTGCGGTAATCCTGGTGGTGAACACGCCCTCCGTCGCCAGCAGCAGCGTGAGTGTCACGCTGGGTCTGCCGCTCCTCTGACACCAGGGCGGGGCAGACGGCCTGCACTCTGTCCTGACTTGGCTGAGGCTGCTGTGGGTTCCTGCTGCTCCTCTCCACGCCGGGCAGGATGTTCAGGCCCATCATGATGTCCTCCAGCAGAATCTCGATCTGCTCATCAGACTCCTCCGAGCACGGCCTGTTGCGCTGGTTCAGGATGTGGCCATGGCCGAGCTGACGACCGGTGGCGGTGCTGGGCGGCAGCGGCAGCAGCGGAGGAGGTTCAGAGGCGTTGGCAGCAGCGGGCTGGACGGTGGGCGTCTCAGGATTGGATGCAGGGCTTGACTGGAGTGACGACGACTCGGAGTTGGAGTGCAAAGTTGTCTGCGAAGATGGAAAAATTGAAATTTAGACACCCAGGCACCATTTAGAATCTGTAAGTGTAAGTGAATGGCTTTATTACAAAAGGTTTCTCATCAAAGAAGTTGCTTTTTATAAGAGGTTTGAAGAAAAAAAATCAAACGAGAAAACAAACAAAACACATGTTCATGTTAGTTCCTCTTTGACACTGACAGCACAGCTTGACATATTGCAGTAATGTTACAGTGCTGAAGTGCCACATTAATGGAGGTGAGATCTACGGTTTTCTAATTTATTGTCAGATAGTTTTCATTGTCACTCTCTTCCTACTTCTTCACAAAAGAGTCACAGAAAGTCAATCATTCTATTTAATAAACAGGTGTAGCAGTGACATACCTGCTTCAAAGAGGACAGAACTGACAATGTCTCAGCGTTTTCCATGTTTGCAACCTCCCACACTTCCCCCTGAGTCCTGACCAGTTTCACCTGCAGGGGGAAGCAAATTCAACCACAATGACCACAGACAGAAGTTCTCATTTTTGAAATTAGCTTTGTTTACACATCTAAGAGGGTATTTATTGTCTGTAATTTTACAATAACTATTTGGTGTCAAAGTGCAACTTGCTGTCATTGCAGTCGGTCTTCAAATCCAAAGTTGAGATAAAAGTCTTGAGCAGTTACACAGGAGAAACAAAAGTGTTTTTAAAGTTCTTTACCTTTATAGAAATCTGTGTGCTCTCGACCACCTGCGCCATCTGTTTCATCAGGTCCAAGTTCTTCCTCCCTGCAAGTGCACTCCTCTCCTCCGTGCTCTTCGCCCTTTCCTCCCCTGGTACCTCTGCTCTTTTTGCAGAGCACGGCTGCTCTGCACTTCTCCTGCTCTCCTCAGCCGCATGTCGAACTGCGTCCTGATCCTCTGACCCCGACTCCAACGTGGCCCTGAGGGCAGGGGACTGAAGTTCATTGCTGCCCCCCTGAGGTACCAAGCCGTTTGAGTGTCTGTCAAAAGAGGTGGTGGCCACGTTGACGGACCACGGTGCCGTGGGGTCGGTTATGCTGTCGAACGAGCGGTTTAATTCAGATTCATCGTCGCTTGCCGACTCACTGAAGATGATGGGGATTCGCGGTGAGCGAACGGTGTTGAAATTGTTGTCAATGTTGAGGTTCTGGGGCGTCAGCGTGACACAGAAATCCACATTTTGAGCTGCCGTGTATTCAGACGGGCCTTCTTCCTGGTCTAGAGTGCTCACCATCTTATCAACAGCACCCGCTGATGCACAGCTTGTCGCTCTAACTGGACTGCCCGACAACACCCTTCTTTCGACCATCTCTGCCTGAGCCTGGGCATCCTGAACACCTGCTCTGCCTTCACAGCGGTCCCTGCAACTCCGACGGTTCACCCTCTGATGGCACCTCTCCTCCACTCCCGCTTGTTTTTGCCCCTCCACGAGGTCTGTGATCCCAAACTTGATGGCTGCCGCCAGCAGGTCATTCTGCTCGACGCCCACATTCACCTCGACCTCCCCGGAGTAGATAAGAGCAACAAGCTTCAGCAGGGTCTGGGCTTTCACTGTGTGGAGCTTGAGGTGACGCTTCTGGCCAAATGGAGGGGGAGAGGAGGCCAACAGTTTCTCAGACAGGTAGGGGGAGAGAGCTGCAAGGATGCAACTGTGTGTCGGGATTGAAATACCTTTAGCAGGGGGGATTATCGTTAATAAAACATTTGACGTGTCCTTAATTTACTTTCATTTCAATGTTTTGACCAAGTCAAAGGATCTCACCATCGGTTTGCAACAATGTGTCACAGAATTGAGAGTTGTTTTGTTGCCTCTGTAGCTTTTCCAGGAGCTGCAGCTCATAACCAGGCCACGAGTACCTCTGCATGTTCAAGGCACTAGGGAGGAGAGGACATGACAGGGTGGCGATTCAAAACAATATTCTGATTCTTTTAATATTAAATCCTTTCGTCTGCGAGCATTCTTAGGGCCTTTTCATTCAAATAACTTTCTTCAGATCACTGAAAAGGAGCACAGTCTGCATGCATATGTGTTTGATCTTACTTTCTAAATTTTGTGCTAATCCACGTGTCTGCACATGGAAATTACGCTTGTCATTCGAAGTGTCTGAATTTAATGATACTCGTGGTAGCTGTGTTTGCTAGCTCGTTTTGTTTCGCGTTTCATATCTTACTTATTTTGTCATCGGAAAATGACAAAGATGTCATGTGTAATCACAGAAAACACCTGTCTTCCATGCGCAATCTAGTCGTCCTAGCTAAAGCTAGGTTTAGGCCACGGTGTTATCGCTACTAAGTTCTTTAGCAGAAAGCGACCAAACCTCAGCAGGCGACGTCATTTATAGCTTTTAACAAAAAAAATATATATATATATATATATAAAAAAAAGATTGTTCCAGCTCATAGTACTTTTCGGACTGTCGATCAGTGCGGGCCAAGTTCACAAAGTCTCCCGAGACAGCCTCACACTAAAGCTATAACCTTAAATATTAAACTCACCAGTTAGTTTCCGTTTTTCGACCTCGATGTCCAATGTACTTTTTCTATATTTTAATTATATTTTAATCAACATGGAGGGAAAACAAATAAACATTGTTGCCTTATTAACGTGGCTAACATGACACCTTTCCTCCGCGTTCAATCTCGAATGGGCGCATTCGCCCATAGCGACACCTAGTTGCCGCCCTCTCGAAACAGCCCCGCTTGAATCAAAAGTTACCCTCCTCTCAATTACTGTTCAGTTTCAGGCAGGGGACAACAAAGACACCAGGCTCAACGAAATCATTTTCTTTTTTATTAAAAACAGTATTGCTAGTTACATAATCCAATCATAAATGAGAATGTGCAACTTCAAGAGCCAAGGCAAAGAGATTATGTAGCCAAGAATCAGACTTGTCCATTAATGTTCCAGTATCTGCTGAGAGCGTTGAAAGGCTTTATTCAGCTAACTTGTTTTGCGTTTAAGCAAGACACAAACTGAGCACTTTGAATCAAAATGTGAAATAACCGATTGCATATGCGTTCACCCAAAACAATTAAACCCAAATCAATATAAAAAAAAAGGAAATACATAAAACCATTAAAATTAACAAATATTCTCTTGTATATATAGTTTAAATGTGCTTTTACTTTTATCTCCGCTTTATCTAATAGATTCTGATCTATGCCTCCTAACCAATTTTCTAAACCCTCGCACTCTATTCTGCTCTTTTAGTCAGTTCGCTTTTAAAGGCAACTTGATACTTGGGGAAGAGATGGGGGACAAACAGGCCATTCTGTCATTTTTCAACTTGTATATATAAAAAAAAAAGACAAACTGAACATTTATCTCAATAAAAAAGGAAGAAAAAACAAATAACCCCTAGTGCTTCTTTTAATCATCCATTCAGTAAGTATCTACATCTCAAGAGGCACTAAGAATATGCCTTCTACAAAACAAGCACTGTATTTAAGTGGGCCAAACACAGACAATAACAGTGCCTGCTCCGAGGTCTTTAAAGTGTGGTGGGCTACAGGTAGCAGTAAAATGATAGAACTCAGGTGTTTAATTTAAAAAAAAAAAAAAGAAATAAAGAAAACAATCCCAATGACGAGAATCAACTTGCAAGGTACACAAGCTCACATACGCTAATGCTGCAAACTCGAGAACTGTTGCGTTCTATATATTTAGTGTTCACAGGCAAAAACCTGCTGAGAAAAAGACACCTTAGTCCGTCTTCTCCAGTCATGTTAGACAAATCTTTCAGACTCATCCTGAATCAGAGAGGCACTCCAGTTAACACACAATGCCCTCAAAGAGACAGCCGTGCGTGCGTGCGTGCGTGCGTGCGTGTGTGCACATTCATTAGATAAGAGACTTGCAGGAAAAAGGAATTCAGACCTCTTCATCTTGGAAGACTTCTCTGCCAAGAATGAGAAAGTTAAGGGGCTTTAGTTCGTAAAAGAGAGACCTCCTCATCTTGAGGAGGTCATGCTGTAATTCCAAAAACAAGCAACGCTTTTTTTTTCCCCTGTCTGTGTCAAAAAGAAAACAAAAAAACAAAAAAACAAAAACCTCAATTCCTGTTTGTGAAGCATAATAAAATTCAGAGATACGCAGCATCTTGTACATCTTAACAATGGACTTTTGACAACACAAAGTTTACAAAAACCAAGCCGGTGACAGTTTTCAGTGTAGCTGCTGTGAACAATTCGGTGTGTAAAGTTTTTGCATTTGTCGTTGGCAATCGCTGCAGCAGAGTCATTTGGCACATTACGTCGCGCAGAGCAAAGCAAGTAGAGCAATCACCACAACCAAACAGAGGCAGAAGCTTTACACGGAACTGATTAGATCACTGAACATCATTTCTCAACCGTATGAAATAATTTGGTTATGCGAGTTAAAGAGAAACGGCAAAATACAGTTTCTTGGAAAAGGTAGTGCACTCGCCATTTATGGAAAAGGTTTACCAAAACATATCCACAGTCCATTCTAATTAGTCAAATTAGTGTCAATCCACCCTCCAAAACATTGAAGCTTAGTGTATCCAAGGACAGTGTAGTGTTGTCGCATAAAGGTGTAGTGCTGTCGCACTGGGATCTGTCAAGTGGTTTCTGACGTTTGGCGAAGAAGTTCACGGACTGGCAGAGCGCAGAGTGGTAGGCTTTTTAAAAGTGTTTTATCCAGTTTTGTCCACAGGGGGCATAAATCCACGTCATTTCTGTCAGTTGCAATGGAGGAATGCAATCAAGGGAGAGAGGGAGAGAAACGTGGAGAGAGCGAAAGAGAGAGAAAAGAGAGATCGGGAGAGCCAGAGATGGAGTTTGGGTTGCGACAGGAGACTTGCTGCTGTGCCGCCGTCGGTTCAGCAAGGGCAGTAGGTGGGAGGAGGCTGTCGTCTCGTGATGCACACAATCAGTTTTTCTGCAAGAGAGGAAGAGGCAGAGCCGTCAAAATGGACAGTGGGAAGAGGACGGCTGGAGGAGTTCATGCCCTGATGGGAGGAACGGCACATTGAAAACTGCCTCATCCATGGCAGCGAGTGACCTAAAATAAATAAATGAATGAATAATACAAAAATACGACACACACAAGGTCACTGTATATGAAACAAACATTCAAAACACTGAAGAGGGAAAAAACAAAAGTCACTTGTCACTGGTAAAGCGGAGCAACACAACGTCATAACAATACCAGGGTAGCTAACTGATAAACAGTGGTCATCGTACAACGCATGGGAAAAAATAGTCACGACAAGTCGTTACACAGTGTTAGGCCATGCAAGTGTGTGGGAGGTTCAGCCGGTGGAACACACATACCATGCGCTGACATGCAGTGTGACAGTGGGTGTGTCCTAACCATCATAAGAATCCACGAGAGGCAAAGAAGCCTGCCTCTCCCCATACATCCCTCCCTGGGAGAGACAAAGGACAGTGCAGAGGTGCGTGACAGGGAAAAAGGAGACCGAGGAGAGACGGCAGGGGTGGGTTAGGAGAGAGACACAAGGGTTAGGTGTGAAAATTCACACAAAAAAAGAGAGAGAAGGTGACGAGTTGTGAGAGGAAAGTGGGAAAACATCAAATGAGGGAGAGAGAGAGAGAGAGAGAGAGAGAGAGAGAGGTTACAAGGGGTTAGTTCACAGTCAGTTCATGTTTCAGGGAGATGCTGAGAAAAAGGAACGCTGGTGGGAAAGTGGCAGATCGACCGCGGCGCCTCGGCACAACATGCATCGACATGCCGTCCGTGGGCGCGTGTGACGGCGTGTCTGTTCACACGCTGCAGAGATCTGCCCCACACATCCAAAGCAAAAATAGCCAACATCACTTCGTTGGACGCTGCCATCTGTTTAGCTCGTCGAGGGCGCGCTGTCAATATCCAGATTTGAAAATTAAATTAGATAAATAAAGAATAGGGTTAGACCCCCCACCCCCCTGGTCTAGGCTGGGAGCAAAGCAGCCGTGTTTCTCACTCATGCATGGCACACGGCAAATAAGCTTTTGCTTTCACGTGTAAACACACTCGTTCCAGTTTTGAATTTCTTTGGAAACACATTTGTCTCTTTCTCCATCCACCTAAAGTGGGAGCCAGCAGAGTTGCCCTCTGCTAGGTCCCATTCCATTATCCCTCCATTATCATTATGATTTATTAATCCAGAATGAGTCATCTTTTAAGGCCAATCCCTGCCTGGAAATGAACGCTGTGCACAGCAACCATCCAGATCAGTTTTCAGTGAAACAGATTTGGAATTCTTTCAGAGAAATGCCCATGGATGCACCTCTACACAAGACGCTTCAGTTACTTGTGAATGCTTCATTTCTGATTTTCCTACCGCAAGGCTGTATGTTCTGCACAGTTGGACACGGGTTCAGACTTTCAGCATTCTAAATGAATGTGCTGGCTGTTATCAACATAAAATGAAGGAATAGGAGATGCAATGTATTTTCACTGAGCGCAGTCCTTCAGTACATCATTCTTACCTGCCTGCAGATTTGCAGACACCATGATGGCCAGAGAGCAAACAGCGTTTCTAAACCTGCATCTCATTCATCACAAAACAAAAGGAAATTCACCGTTTCTCGCTACAGCGCCATCTTGCAGCGCGTGCGACAGGCGATGAGCAGGGCTTACCTGTACTCCGTCTTTGTCAGCAGGTTCGAGTGTGTTATCCAGAGTGTTCCTCCTCCCCCTCTCGTCCAGTGTGGAGTAGCCATCTGAGGTGGAGCGTTGCCGTGTTAAACTAGTGATGTGTGCGCGATCACTTGGAGCGAGCGCATACTCTTTCTGACACACTTACCCGGTCCGAGGTCGTTCATTGGGATCATTTCTCGCTCTCCTTTGCCGCCTGTGTGTGTTAAAGAGACAGGAATCATCAGCTTCTTTCAGTGCTGTCATACACAGGCAGCAATTCTTGCTGAAATAACCTCAAATTTTCACAGAATGTATCAAAAGAGATAAAGATTTTATATTTAATGATTTATCCTTGTTGTGTTTTTAGGTTGAGACATGCCGTTCACTCCCAAAGAGAAGTCATTTTGCGACTTGGAATATGTTTGCACACAGTCACCCAGTTCACGTGTGCCGTGTCACAAGCAGTGCACATATTGAACACTTATGAAATCAGTCCCATAATAAACTTATGATGTTCAACACCTAAACTGTTCCAATTCACTGAGCTAGACTTAGCAGTTTTCAAGATAATTGCTTTTAAAATGATGTCAAACTTTTTTTGGTGCACCCAGTAAGACTGCTCTATGATTTCTGCAGTGCATCTTACTTCCAGAGCCAGAACAGAGGGCAGGTGTGGGTGTGTTTGATAAGTGGTGGACATGAGCAAGCTGATATGTTACATATAGTCAGTGTACAGACAATACTCGGGCTTTATACACAACCTACACTGCAAATACGAACAATTTTGACAGGCTACATTTTTTAAATAGCAAGAGAAAAAAACAAGTTAAGCAATGGATTTTGTTTCTTTACTGGTTAAATTATATAATATTTAGATATTTATATTATATTATATGATATTTTTGGCCCAGCAGGTGCCCCTCCTCTCCCTTCCTGACCTCTGTCTATGAGCGGCAGGGTGCTGTCCTCATATCCTCCGTTGGTCCGGGTGGTGTTACTGGGAGGGTTGAGGTTGACCATGAAGTCCGTCTTCTTCCAGCCGTCTTTCTCCAGAGTGCGCCGCAACTCCTTGTAGCCCCACACGGTCTGAAGCACCAGGCCGGCTCCTCGCACCTCACGCTCGGAACGGTTCCTGGTGGATGAATTCAAAGTCAAAACAGGACACTCCAATCGGGCAGAGTGCGATGCCGCCGAGGGACTGGTCGCCACTCACCCGTCTTTGTTGATGAGCACCAGCCTCTCGATGCCTTGCGAGGCCCGCAGGGTCTTGGCAGCCTCCAGGCTGGAGCCCAGCAGCTCGTGGAGGGTGTTTAATACTGACACCACCGTCTCTTCGGACAGTGCCCGCACCGGCTGACTCTGGCCGCCTCCAGGCAGGTTGGCCACCAGGTGAGGCACCGCGTGTTGACCTGATGGTGACGGGACAAGAGTTTATGGTTGAACCGCATTGTCCTCCGTGTTCTGTCTGGAACAGCTCAGCGCCGCAGATGCTCTCACCAAGTAGATCTCGGTTGCGTGCGTCGATGGCCAGGTTGCGGAGGGCTCCGGACATTGCGCGGACCACGCGGTCGTTGCCGTGGGCCAGCAGCTCCGTCATCATGGGCAGACCCTTCTCTTGGCGCAGTAAGGCACGGATGTAGCGCCCATACTAGAAAACAAAGGAAGTGACGTCCAAATGCTTTTTTTGGGGGGTACAAAAGCCAACGCATCGTTGTTTTTTGGGGGTTTTTTTTGGTCTTCTCAAAAATCTTCAAGAAAACATTTACAGGAAGTCAAACAAGTCTTGAAGCACTCATTAGCCCAGCTTATTCCTTTCACTAATCTTGCATGCAGCAGACAGAAGCTCTCAGCAATCATTCTAGCAAAGTAAGGACCTTGACCAGTTTAAGAATAACAATCGAAAGGGATAAGCCTACTGTGTAATCTTTCAAGGCTAGAAAATAACAGAAAGTAAAGTCGGGGCTCTTGTTCACCAAACAGAATCAGTTTTAAATGTTTGTTGACAGAGCTATATTTCTATTTCTTCAGCTCTTTTAAAATGGGATTCTCTGCTGCAATGTTTTTGTCTGTGCCTTTTAATTGGACAAAAAAAGTCATTGACTGACTTGATTGACGCTAGAGTGTCAACTCTGTGCGACTCGGGAGAAAAACATCATGGTTTTTGCTCTTACAGTCCAGCGTCCAGCACACAGGTTCTGAACGGCTCCAGCCGAGGCTTCCAGCACTGTTGGGTTCTTGGACTCTTTCAGCAGCGAGGTGTAGATACGAACCACCTCAGGCTGGTACAGCAGCTGGTAGCCTAGAGGAAATGAGGCGAAGTCAAAGAAGGAGGGTTGGTTGGAGGTTAAAGATGTTGCTTTAAAATAGGTCTGTGTCCAATGAATTACCTTTGGCAGGTATGGTCGACTTTGGAATGTCTATTATGTCAGCAGCCCCATCGTCATCTTTCTTGCCTGGAATTACAAAGCGTGATTAAAACTTTGTCTTAACGTCAGAGGACCAGAGGACGACTGTTGTTAGTAAATGCTGCAGTAGTTTGGTTAGACGTGCCGACAAACTAAGATGCGTGTTAGGCGTTTTACTACAACTCCTTTTGCAGTGAAAGGGAGGCGTGTCTTGTTAGTACTTCAGTGTATCAATGCAAGCTTTCAACAAATTGATGGCAAAACCCCGGCAAAAAAAAACCAAACAAACAAAAAAAAAAAAAAAAGTGCGACAGCAGGCAGCGAAAGCAATGTGCACTTGAAAGAGCCAAAGAGCTTACCTTTGGAAAACCACTCATCTGTAGCGCAGACGGAAAGTAGAGGGCAGGGAGAGAAAGAACGGGGGAGGTAGAGGACAGGAGGAAGAGAGACGGCAGTTAGAGCGAGTAAAGGAGGAAGCAGCCATACCTGAGCCACCCAGTTAACACCCGCTCACAGTCCAACAGCAATGCTGCCACCGCACACACATCAGCAGTGTGACATGCCAAGTATAGCTCTTGTTGCATTTTGTACACATATACACACACACATATATACATATATATCTATATAAGCATACGGACAGATCGCTACTGCTCTGCACAAAAAATTCCTAAATGCTAAGGTAAATGAGCACGCCAGCGGATCAAACTCAGGATGCATGTTGCATGTTGGCAATGACAGTTTGTGAGGTCAATACATTGCTTGCACGTCCTTTGATATAATCCCAGTAAATCACAAACTGAGAGGGAAAATATGACTCATTCCCGTGAATTCTGACGATGTTGCCTCTTGAGGGCCAGTTTACCCAAAATTTGAAATTTCACAGGTGTGGTGAGGGAGTGAGCGTGTAGGGGCATGAGTGCAGCTCCAGGCTGAGAGGCTAAAGTGGATATCCTGGCAAAAGATGTGGTGTTCACATGTTTTTCAACACTGTGTTCACATTGCCTCTTTAAAAAATTGTAATATATAAATACAGTTATTACTGATAATCAGACAATAACATTGGGCTGCAGGTTCCTCTGCACTCTGCGATCACACCACAGACGCAGCATGGAGACATTTTTCCCACTGATGGACTCCTTAAACACAATGTCATTTAAATGGGTTGAAATCTATCCTGCTGTCAAATTCCACAATGGTTTTTACGCATTAAAAAAAACACCATCAGAGCTGCCACCAACAATGGGGTGAGTAGTAAATGGGTTGAATTTAAAATTCTGTGTGAGCTACCCCTTTAAATGGAAGCCATGATATGTTGGCGGCGGGGTGTATATTTGAGAATAACAAATCAATACTCTCAGTGAAAGACAAACAGAGAGCAGCGGCGCAGGGGATGAGCCATTTCGCTGCTGGGGAAAATTGTTGGCATTCCTCTGAGAGCGAGGCATTTTGTTTGTGCACGTCAGCGTGCATGTGCGCGCGTGCATGCGCCAGTTTCGCTACGGCGAGACGTTGCCTTTGATGGAGACAAACGGGTCTGCCCTCTGCAGAACGCGCGCATGCAACGGTTCTCTCCTGGCACGGACCTTTGCTCTTGCGGGAGCTGAAGCAGCCGCCCTTCTGGCCGGAGGGGGCGGGGCCCTGGTTGAGCGGGAGGGCCTCCTGGAAGCGTTCACAGCCGGGAATTTCACGATGCACCTGATAGGACAAGTTCCTCAGGAGGCACATGCTGTTCTCTATCAACTGCAGATGCAGCAAGGGAAACAATGACCCGATTAGAGTGAGGGAAAGGACAAAAAGGAGGAATAAAACGCTGCCTAACTCATCTTTTACTTAAGCTGAGAGGAAACTAAGACATTCTCACACACACTAGTTGAGGTGTTGGAAAGGCTTCCTTGGTGATGACATCAGCGGTTTTTTTTAGTGGTGGGACTTGATCAAAAAAAAATTAATCGCATCAATTATGGCCATTGTAATTAATTATTTATAATTAATTGTATTTTAGTAGAGGTTTGGAAGTACTTAAATATATTTTTCAGGTATATGTACTTTACTTGAGGAATTCTTTTATTCAACTTTTTACTTTTACTCTAAATCTGTTCACAAATATCTGTATTTTCTCCTTCTATACATTTCTGAAATCCAGTACTATGATGCCTCTCAGTGCGTTGCTATAATCCGTATTGCTGGAAACTCATGCAAACATTCCGTGTTGTCTAGAGTATAAAATAAAATGCGATATATTTATTAAGGCTGTCATTTTTTTAACGCCGTCATTTTTTTGTGCGTTAATTATCGAATTAATGCAATAATGCCCCAACCCTACTTTTTTGTTTGTTTTTCTGTTCTTAAAAAGTAACATATTTTGCAAGGAATTAAGATATTTTTACATCATTTCTAACATTTGAACTACTTCTTCCCAAAGCCAGTAAATGAAATGACGCTCTTTACCTTGTTGTCAACATCTTTGAGGTCAATCTGGGACTGGACGATGTACATGAGTGAATCGACCAGTCCTGTGCACTCCCTCAGCTTCCTCCTCGCCTCACTTCGCTCTGAACTCACATTCCTTTAGAAGAGCGGAAAGATGAGAGGAGGAGAAACACCAATGGGGAGGAAAACAAGGTTAAGCAGTGTGGGAAATATGGTGATATAAGAGCAGAACGGGGCTGAAGGAAAGAACCTACAGCAGGATTCTAGCGCTGAATGCAAAAACAGATGACAAAGTCTTGTTTACTTTACTGGACAGCAAAGTTTGGCGACAAACTTTTACAGCTCAGAAACTATTTTCTGAATCTTGCCTCAAACTCAATCACACTTGCAGATCCAAGTAGACTGGATCAACACAAACTGGTAAAAACAAATCCTAATTCTTAATCTAATTCATGTTGATAATAGAGGAGTGAAAACGAGGGAGTTAACTCGGTGTAATTATGTGAAGCCTTGATCTTTTCAGCAGGTTTGTGTTTCCTGGTGAAGCGCCCAGTTACACAACACCATGACACATTCCCTCCCTCCACAGGGGGCACTGGTTTCACATCACTGCATAGTTCAGGCAGTGTGGATGTACGGAACACTGCAGTTTTTGAAATTGTGTGAGGGGGGGCTTTAAAAACACCTAATAAAATCAAATGCATGTGGCGCAGCTATTCCAATATTTTCATCTCCAACAGTGATATGATGTATTCCACAATATATTTTTTGTGTCATAGGTACCAAGTATTTAAAGACTTTAAACCACTAAGGCATTCGTGATTACTGATCGGTCTGAAGATGTATTGAATAAATACATTTAAAGAAACGATAGATCATCCAAGCATGTGTCTAATCAGATCAAGGTGGCACTTTTCAGACCATATAGAAAACACCAAGCAGAGACTGCCGAGTGGCTTGCACAAACGGCCACTGCAATTACCCATCGGCCTGCTCAGGGTCAACATATAGATAACTGAGCGGCACACTGGAACTAACTATTTACACTATGCGTGTCATTGCCCCCGTGCACTGTTCTCAAGCCCGGACTGTCCGCTCAATGATCCCTCATCCACAGAGTCAGGGAGAGTCATCACGTCTGAATGAGAACTGTAAGAGCCAAACAGCGTCTCCTGAGTGTGCTGATCATCAGGCCTCTGCTTTTTAAATGATGTCTTGTCTTATAATTTCCCTGCTAAAGTCCGTCTACGCCTCGACGATCCGTGCCTTCTGTTCCCAGAACCCATCGCTCTCTTGCTTCCACATACATCCCACCGCTCTGTCAGCCTGTTGCCTTGGCTCGTTCCCATTTCCCTCCTGTATCTACATGCAGCCACCCTGCGTCCGTCTCCTGCTCATCGTCCCTGCGTACCTCAGGCAGCCGGCTGTGTTGGTGAGGGCCGTCTCCCACTCCAGATGCCTGGGCTTGCAGTTCTCCTCCCCGGCTCCGGCCCCGTTGCTCCCTTTCTCCCAGCCCGAGTGCGGCACCATCACCTCGTCGGAGAGGGCGTGCAGCGCGTGGTCCACGATCTCCATTTTAATGGAGTCGTGAGAGGACAGGTTCCACAGCGTACCTGAGGAGAGACGTGAAACAGGGTCAACATTGATCAGGACGCCTTTCCCCTCACATCTTAACAAGAGGCCCTCAGTGCGCCTCCAACCTGTGATAATGTCCGTGAGGTCTTGGTCGCGAGTCTTCCTGAGCAGCCGGATCAGAGCAGGCACTCCATCGCAGTTCTTGATGGCAATCTTGTTGTCTGAATCTTTGCCGTAAGAGATGTTCTTGAGCGCGCCGCAGGCCGCATAGTGAACCTGGGAGAGCCATACATTAAGAGCTAAATGAGCTCTGAGCCATGATTGAGTGCCACTTACACAGCACTCCCGAGTGTGTGGACATGGATTTATCGTCTCGGCGGAAATCACCACTTTGTCTTTCGCGGCTCTAACACATGCATTACGTAACTTCCTCGAGTTAAACGTGTTCTACTCATATGGACGATTACGTAGGTTTGAAGTTTCTTTGTGTTTCCCTGGGGAAATCATAGGCCCATCTCACTCCAAATGAATTTTGGACTCGTCCACATGTTTATCACACCCCGCCAGGAAGTTGCTTTAACGCCCTGTATTTTGGTGCAGTTGTGGTCTGGCTCAAAGATTGCCGCTGTATGTTGTCTGACTGGAAAGAGACAATGTGATCATATCGCACCTGTTCTGGTGCTGCCTAACTGGCTTCCTGTCAGTCTTAGGAGTCAACCTATCATTTTAAATGGTTTTATTTAAAACTCTTGCACATACTGAAACAACAATATCTGAATTTTTTGTTATGCTCCTTTCAGTGTTTGGATTTTGTTCATGTGCTATTTTATTACATTGTGTTTAAGGTTGTGCAGCACTTTGTTCCAGTGAGGTTGTTTTAACCTACTTTGGAATTACTAGTACTGTTTTTTTACACTGTTTGAATTTAGAAAGAGCAGGAAGAGCTGGACTCCAACTGGGAAATGTTTTATGGGCTCCACTAAAGCAACATGGGATTTCTGACAGACTGCCAGCTTACATTGATCATTTGACAACACAAAAACCAAAACAAGCTGTGATTGTTCTTTTTGGCACAAAACCAGATTTTAGAGAATTTGGTTCTGTGCCAAAATAGTGCCACTTTCACAATACACACACACACACACACACACACACACACACACACACACACACACACACACACACACACACACACACACACACACACACACACACACACACACACACACACACACACACACACACACACAGAAACGAAGAACACAACTGCTCTGCTCTTCATACACTTGTAGATATCTTAAGATTCTTGAATGCAGTGATCTGAAAGTGCAGTGCTGTCACTGACGGCAGCCGTTTTCTCAGCTGGATGAGACTGCAGGATTCAGTAGTGACGACAATGCTGAGCCCATGAGGAATTTAGTGTGCTTGTCAAGCACGGCAGCTTTCCTGCTATGGCACTGCCTTTTTAGCACAGTCCCAAGGCCCACTGACTCACTGAGTCAATATCATTATCATCCGAAATGTGTATGAAGCACTTAAACCCACTAAGAAGCATGAAAACAATGCTATCATCCTTTGACTCGCGAGTCAGATAGACTTCTCATTTGTCAGTAGCTTAAGAGAATGGAATATGAAATGAAAATGCCTTTTTGACTAGACAGTGGAATGCATGATGTGGTCATTGCTCTGGTAAGGGCCATGCAAACATCAGGCCAGCTTTGCCGCAGCTTTATACTAAATGAAAGGGAATCACAGAAAACACCACAGAATGCTTGGCTGAAACCATATTTAGCACAACTGTTGACCTGCAGGATTTCAAGAGAAGTCGAGCGTGTGACGCTTATTTTATTTCCCTTTCAAACGGTATTAAGCGGTGATTTACAACTTCAACCACACTCGGGCCAGTGAGTGATGTCCGCGTTGCAAAAGCGAGACACTACATCCCTTAATCTTCACCTTTAGCCCGGAATGTTTCAATCAAAACACACTTCAGTGAAGAATAAGCTGAAAGCCACAAAGAAAGTCAGCAAACCAACCTCCCTGTTAGGATTGTCCAGCATGGAAACCAACGCTGGGATGCCTTTCAGACGACGCACATCAGACTTCACCTTGAAAGCAAAAACAAAAGAAATGAATACTATAAAAACAACTTAATCAGAGCATCAGATAAGGAAAAGAACAGCGTAGGACATTGAAAGTGTGATGTAAGTGAGGGTCTTCACTTCCAGCAGCAGCAGTTGAAAAATACGCAGACAAGGTTTTGCCACAGAACAAACATTTTGCATGTGTAAGCAAGCTTGTCTTTATCGGAGTGGTAAATCACATGTAAACCTGTTGTATTAACGAAAACAATTATTATAGTTCCTCCTTATTTAGTTGACAGAGATAACAAACTTGTAAAGTCCACCTGCCTATTGTTGAAAACACATTTGTGTGTTAAGAGTCAAAACCCCACTGTCCCCACTGTCTGCTCACTTTATATCCACCTACTGCTCTTGCAACTCCCACTCTGACTTTTACCCAGCACAACTTTGTCTCCTATCACTCCTGTTTTTTCATTTGGAGAAAACAGGAACAGCTTATCACCTTGAAGAGATGTCACTTTGACCTTGCATAAACAATTTTGTCTATTTCAGACAAAGCCAATTTCTCGGCTCCCCCTTGCCCATTAACATAACTTGAAATGTAATAATGAAAATACTCAGACACTGGCGCATTTCGTACTTTGTCATTTTTATAGGTGAGATGTTGCAGGAATGCAGCTGCGTTGCTCTTGACCGGGTCCAGTCTGTAATTGAGCATGGCGATGACCTCTGGCAGCTCCGGTTGTCGCCAGCCAGTGGCGGGACCCTTTCTGAGAGTGCTGTCCAACGAAGCCATGCTGCCTCTTTCACCCTGGGCCAAAGGGGCTCCGCCTCCCCAGTAGTACATGTCCGCTGGACCGCTCATGTCGCCATCCAAGGTTCCCTCATAACTCCTGTCAATGTTCAAGTTAAATACATGTTGATATCCCATCAAACACAGAGAGCCCTTCAATAGTTAGAAAGGATTAAGAGGACATACCCAGCCCTCCGTGGAGGCCCGTGGGCGAACGCATGATGGTTGCGTGGTACAGTGCTGTAGTGTACCGGGTGTCCCAATCCATAGTCAGGGTCCTCAAACCCCATGCTGCGCTGGTCATCTTCCAGCCCATATGGCTCGGCGACAAACCTTGGGATGGAGGAGAGCTCCATGGCACTTCCCATTCGCCCAACCTACACACACACAGAGGCTCCACAGTCAGGCAAACCACTGAAAGCAGGTGCAAACCTTTGATTCGCAAGTCAGCCAATTGGATTTGAAGAAGAATCGTAAAATGTCAAACACACCTGTGGCTGAGCAGCATAGGAGTCCAGCTGGTTTCTGCTGTGGGACCTGTAGTTGGGGTCCAGAGTTCGGTAGCCGTCTTGATGGACTAGTCTGGCGGGTTGAGATTAAAACCAATGGCCATAAAATAATTGTTTGCCTAACAAATCTTCTCAGATTAGATTAGAGATTTGTTGCCATTTGTACAAGTTAAAAACGGGTTAAAACAGCCACATTGGAATTCTTGTGCATTTCCCTGAGTCAGTGTAAAGACGCTGTAAGCCTTAAAAAAAAAAAAAAAAAAAAAAATTCTATATGAACTTGGTGGTTCCATATGAGAAGGTACCTGTAGCGATCGTCCACGTGAGCTCCCCTGGAGAGGCTGGCATAAGCCTCCGACGGCGGACCCCCCCGGTAGTCATTGTAGCCCCCGGCTGGTGGGCCGTATTGATAGTTGCGGGGCACTGTGTGAGTTGGGTAGTCCATGGGCGGCCCACCTCCGGGCACCTGTCTGTAGGCCACTGGTGTGGTGTAGCCTCCCACGGCCGAACCCCCACCATCGAGGGAGAGCGTGTCCGACACGGAGGGGATGACTGTTCTTGTGTGGGTGGTTTTTACTACCTTCTTCACCTTTAAGAGCAAAACAAGGAGAAAAAAGCAAGAAAAGTATTCAGGGGTTAATATTTAGAAGTTATTGCCACTTTTTCTAAACCATACTTGGCAAATAGTTTTTTATTTTTTTATATATTTTTGGTACCGTGGTTTCTGTTCGCCGTGTGGTACCATCATCACCGGTCTCGACGGAGATGACAGGAGGCAACTCCTGGGGTTCTTCCTCTACCGTGTAGGACTCCTCCATCACCTGTCCAGGCTCCATCCTGAACTGCAAACGAGGACGGGAAAGAAAAAAAAGTCAGGTCATCCAACTTTGCGGCGTGTTTAGAATTAGCCCCCGTCGAGCAAACAACATGGGTAATTGCCAGTTCCAAAACCGCTTACGTGATGCGCGCCGTTGATGTAACCCTCGTTCAGTGTCAGCCTGTCTATGTCTGCATCACAAGGAAGGCGGCCGTTCTGTGGTGGAGAGGAAACACACACCGGGGGATCGGTCATGGGCTGTCAAAGTCATGTGAGCGCAGGAAATCTTGTTATTAAATTAAACCTCTAGCCGCGTGAAAAACTTATATGATAATAACGAAGTTCTTTCTTGTCACGTGCTGGGACTTTAATGTGCTCTGAAGCGGCAAAAACTATTTTGCCAGGCTTTTAAAAAAAAACTTTAATTAATAATCAGGAACCAGATGGAACAAAAGAATGAACTTGTAATTAAGAATTAAAAGAATTAAATCGTGTCTGACGGTCAATCAGTGGCTGTTGAGCGATTTACATTTCAAGTCGTCGTCCACCTCAGCCAAAACCAAGTGTGCACGGACTCATGACACCACATCATCTCAAAGCAATGCATGCATGTAACATCCCGGAAACATACTGAGGATTCCACATTTTACACACTCTTCACTTCTCAACATACAGACATGAGGTTGCTGAATGAAGCATGGACAACCAACAAGCACTAATGAATGACTCTGATGATGAATGGACAAATGCCAGAATTAGTAAGTGATGACGTCAGGACGAGGCAAAAACACAAAGGATGAACCGTTTTCTGTTGCAAGTCACCCGACCAGTAATAGCCGTGCATGCCGAGGGTGTGGTTCACTTCCCGTTCCGGCCACATGGGGGACACAATGTTTTTCTGGTACTAAGGTGATGGGGAGGGTGGGGGTGACACCACAGTGATTCAGAGACGTGATTAGAGTTGTCTCACGCTGACTGAAATATACATGAGATGCGCATTTGGCCTAAAAGTCTGTAATACTTCTTGCGGGGAGATCAGTGACAAGGCTTTCACCGCCACTCAGCAAGATCAAATAAACGAGGCATATATTAAGGAAATGAATTCCCCCCTTTAGTTCCGATAAGCCTGAGTCAGAGAGGATAGTAGAAAGTGCTGGGCAGACGCGGACGTGTGGGAACCTGTCGGGGAAAAGTAAAGTCGTGCGGTGCAGCCTGGGAGAGTGGCAGAGGCATGCCGAAGCCTCGGGGCTGTGTAAACACATGAGGCACAGATAAGAGCTAACACAGGCTACATTTCTGTGCTGCTCACACTGTAACACACATGCGCTCGCTCGCGCGCACGCACGCACACACACACAGTTCACCACTTCTTCTTATCTCGCAAGGCTTGCATTACCCGGGACTAGGACAAGACCTCATGAGCGTACGTGCTAGGGTGTGTGAGTGACTGTCGTAAAAGTTGCTTAACAACCATGAGGTCACTGAAGCTTCAGGTTGCCTTTGTAGATCAGGAAGTAAAGGGATGGATGACCTGTTTCTGAGTATCTGAAAGGAAGAGGCTCAATCCTGATTGCCGTATTTGAGCTCTGCCACTGTATTTCAGGAGCACTCTATGGATCAGTGATTTGTTGTAAAGACGGGATGAGGAATTTAAATCTACACCCAGGAGACGAGATATCATGTGTTTGATGTCTAATAAAGGTGTTGACACATGGAGATTAACAGAGGCAGTGTTTGAAATTGAAGAAATTGGAAAAGTTCCATCCAGTTCGGGGCCTGCATCTCTTACCATCGGAGATGTCATCGTGCTACTGCACCTCTACACTGTTGCAATGTCTATGGACAACAAAAAGCCCTTATGTCAGGACTATATGGGGAATAAAGGGGTAGTTGCTTCTCAAAGTTTGAAGAGGAAACTCTTAAATGATTTGTGGACTTTCTGAGTTGTATATTTATATGTACATATACAAAAACAGCTCAAGAGAGAGAAAGAAGCGCTATATCATGACTATATCGTGACTATATCATGACTATATCATGACTATATCATGACTATATCATGGCTGTATCATGACTATATCGTGACTATATCATGACTATTGCGGAACTATACTGTGGCTATATCATGACTATATCGTGGCTATATCGTGACTATATCATGACTATATCATGGCTGTATCATGACTATATCGTGACTATATTATGACTATAGCGTAACTATATTGTGGCTATATCATAACAACATCGTGGCTATATCATGACTATAGCATAACTATATTGTGACTGTATCATGACTATATCATGGCTATATCATGACTGTATCATGACTATATCGTGACTATATCATGACTATAGCGTAACTATATCGTGGCTATATCATGACTATATTGTGGCTATATCATGACTATATCGTGGCTAAATCATGACTATATCATGGCTGTATCATGGCTATAGCATAACTATATTGTAGCTATATCATGACTATATCGTGGCTATATCATGGCTGTATCATGACTATATCGTGGCTATATCATGACTATAGCAAAACTATATTGTAGCTATATCATGACTATATCGTGGCTATATCATGACTATCATGGCTGTATCATGACTATATCGTGAATATATCATGACTATAGCATAACTATATTGTAGCTATACCATGACTATATGGTGGCTATATCATGACTATATCATGGCTGTATCATGACTATATCGTGACTATATCATGACTATATCGTGACTATATCATGACTATAGCATAACTATTTTGTAGCTATATCATGACTATATCGTGGCTATATCATGACTATATCATGGCTGTATCATGACTATAGCGCAACTATATTGTGGCTATATCATGACTATATCGTGGCTATATCGTGACTATATCGTGGGTATATCATGACTATAGCGTAACTAATGTGACAAACAACATCAACTATTCATACAAGCTCTCAGACACAAACAGGTCAGGAAAAACAACAACAGGGCTTTAACTGTTAAGCTTGTAAGTGGAGATTATGATGACAAGAGAACTCCAGTGGATACAGATAAAAGATGGCAGCTTGTGAAGGATGGAGGATGCAAAAATCCCCACTATCAAAAGATATGAGGAGGAAACTAACTCCTCAGAAAAGTTACCCTTCTACTTTTTTGCAAAAAACAACTTTGCATTTCTGTTTCCAAAACAACATTTTCATGAGGTGGAGGAGTTACTGGCTTTGATGAAGTCGGGCAAAACATATTGGATGGAGGTTAATATGACTTTAGGAGCTCGTATTAGGGATGAATCCAAGACACTGTCAATGGAAAGCGTGGACACTGGTTGAAGAGGGAGATGATCTCGGTGGTTGGGTTGGGTTGGAGCGGGGGTCTGTTTGGTTTTACCTGCATGTTGGGGAGGGGGCGGGGCAGGGTGCCGGCACAAGACCTCCGCTCCTCCTCCAGAGCTCGGCTGAGCATCTCAAACTGCCTCTCCTGCTCCCGCACTGAGGCCAGCAGGGAGGCCGTACTCGCACACTGCTCCATTCACACGCTGAGAGCAGAGCAGAGCACAGGACAGGACAGGAATCAACACCCAGGAGCAGGGGACAGTCAACCAACACCGGGAATAAATCAAAGAGGCACACATATATCAAGGATGAAACACCAAAGCAGATAGCCAGAGAAAGTCAGAAAGGCCCTGGCACAGTGCATATGCCAAAAGGTTGGTTAGGGATGGGAATAAAGAACTGGTTCCAATTACGTTCATCATCAACATCATTTGTGTTTATGCTCTAGTTGATTTCACGCCAAAGTGAAAGTTTGCTGTGTCGGGTTGGTGTCAATCGAAAGACACAACTGGCAACTGCTGCACTACGCAGACCACAACTCCACGCTGCAGACAGGTGCGCTTCAAAAGACGGGCACGCCAAGGACCCCTGCAGCTGTACCACTTGGGGTCTCATGGACGAAAGATAATGGAATGTAGTAGCATGGGGAAACAGAAAAACAGCAGCCTCAAATTGACTCAAAGTTCCAAGTCTCTGACAGACTCATTTTGATTCAGTAAATAAACTTTAATTCGACAGCACTTTTCTTAGATCGAAATAACAAAGTGCTTTACAGTGGAAGTGAAATGTGGCACAAGTTGTGTGAGCAAACAGATGTTTAACATGATGCGTTCTACAGTTAGTATTAGTTTTGTGAAATTAAGACTCTTTCTGGATCGTTTCTGCCTTGCAGACTGATTCTACCAGGATCATATTATCTTTGTTGTCATTTCTGGTGACTTTTGACAGAGGATGACATTATTGTTTCACAAGACATGTGGAGGCAAGGTATTCATAATGGAATCAAATCAGATCACTAAAGAGAATTGATAACGGCATGGGTATAAATACAAACTTTCATTCCCATCCCTAAAGTTTGTAGTGAGTGGTTACAAAGCACGAGGAGCTGAAGCTGAAAAACAAAGCAAGAAAGAAGAAAAAACACTGAGGAGAAACACACAGGGTGTCATGAAAGAGGTGCGCTGTGAAAGTGATAATTCGGATCTAACTCGAGGTGCAACCTGCATCAGCAGAGGGTGAGTGGAGGCAAAAATAGTTTTGTCAGACAGTGTTGAAAAGAAAGTGAGATGCAGGATGAGAGAGACACCTAAAGCTGGTTTTACAGCTCTGACGCAGGGAATCTTTTAGCACTTTCTGTTCAAGAGTGGAAAGGCATACAGGATGAGGTGGAAAACAAAAGGACGAGTGTGAGAGCATTGAGGGAAATCATCAGTTAGACACATTCAAAAAGGCAGAGAGCGTTGTGAGGACTCTTGCCATCCTTTGTTCATTGCATTTTACAAAAGAAGGATATTAATAAGGCTCTCAAAATATGACTGCATACAAAGTAAATAAATCACAGCTTTACAACTATAACAGTTTAGTCTATACTGCCACACGCACAACTAATAGGATTTTTCCCATTTATTCTTTGGCAAAATAAAAAACACAAAAATAAAAGCCAATAAACAGGGCCAGTCCATGTAAATGTTACAAATAGCGTAAATCTTCTCTTGTCAGACTTAAAAGGGAATTAAGATTCAATTTTCAGCAATGAATTATTTACACATTGCTTTCTGAGAACTAAAAGACAAATTGGCTGTGAAAATCAGACAAACCTATCAGTCTTTCTCAGCCACAGATCCTCTTTACAGAAACAATCCAGCACAAACATAAGATGAAGAAAGCCTCACAATGAGTCATGCGAAATATCACTGATGACACGTCAACGTCAACATCCCTGCAAACCAAATCAGGAATATGGAGACATAGTTTCTGCCAGACTTCCTGAACAACAGTTCACAAGTGTCTGTCTTTCTGTCTAATGACTTGATGACACAAGTGGGGCTCATCGCCAAACCTGGGCAAAAAAAACCCTGCCTACATCATAGTTCACTGACTCAGACTAAATCCGCAGTCTGCCAGTGTAATAAAACTCCTCTACATTTCCTTATGTGTGCAAAGGCCTGTGCGGGAACAGCAGTTGTGTGTGTGCGTATGTGTCAAAGACCAGATAGAGAAGGGGGGGGGAAAAAACCCATGTGTCAGACACTGGTTAGATCCTTGAATAGCAATGCCAAATCGAGGTGATAATGACAATGCGGCGTTGATTGCTTCGCTGCGAGCGAGGGCAGAAAAAGACAGTGCACGAAAAAAAAAACCAAACACATATCACCATTGTCACACATTCCACAGAGAGCTGAACGTGTCACATCCTGTCTCCGCTCTTGGAAGCTGTCCTAATAAGGGAGCCCTTTAGCTTTTCTTTGCTGTCTCATGCCAACATTTTTCCCCTTCCAACACAAGCGCAGGTGCCGCTAGCATCTCTGAACCAGTGACGCATTACTATTAGAAAGCAGGAAAAATTCTTCTTTAGCAGAGCTCAGAGTGATGTCATGCAGGACTCCACAACACCCCTGTCGTGTTAATAATGCATTGAATTTCTGAGTGAAACCCAATTCTCAGCGATATTTCCTTTCAATTACGAAATAAATTCACCTGTTAGACGCAACCAGCGCGCAGCGAGACGGACGACCGTCCAGTCGCGAGAATGTCGATAGCAGCCTTCTGGTTGCACAACGGGGACCAAGATTTCAACTTGACAGTGGCAGACTGACAGCACGCATCAGATAAGTCAACATACCACGCAGTCTGGGTTGCTCTTTGTGGCACAGTGCAAGCGTCGACACTTTTGAGAGACTAGAGGAAGGCCGTCTCTTGGGCCTCCGCGCATCAGACAAACAGACCACACGGCCTCTAAAAGTTATGTCAGTCCTACCACTGACATTCTTGCGGCGGGGGAGCAGTTGCCTGAGAGGGATTTTTCAAATGGCTTTGGCCACTTAAAGCCGGGCCCATTAGTCATTAATCTACCGAAAGGGCATTAGTATTGATGCTAAATCATATCTGCTAATGGGATAGCTCTGGAATTACACCCGTAAGCCACTTACTACTGTAAGCCTACACAGATGTACACACACTACCGGTGTCCCCCGACTTGGCGGAGGCTCCGACAAGCGCGCACGGTCGAGGGGCCAGTTTGTCGATCTCTCACCCGTCCAGCATTGTGACTGCGGCGGTGCAACTCTTTTTTGGGAGCTATTTCAGCAGGACCCGAATTGCAAGCGCGTGCATGTGCACGTACACACAGCTGAGGTGAAACCAAGCTAAAATGCTGTTGTGGCTTGGCCGAGCGCTTCGCTGACTCAGCCTCATTTGAATGGTCACACAGAGATTTAGCCTGCATGTGTGTGAATGTATGTGTGTCTTGGCCGACATCCAACTGCTGCCGCCTTTGCCATCCTGACCTGAAAGCGTCCATGACCCGCCCAGCGCTCATCTCTCTCTGTGTCCCATGTGGGTTGAGTCTGGTAGCGGGCAAAGGGAGTCTACGTTTTGGCCGCACACACACACACACACACACACACACACACACACACACACACACACACACACACACACACACACACACACACACACACACACACACACACACACACACACACACACGCCCTCCTACATACACACATCACACAGACTTTTTGTGGATCTCTATAGGGCCAGCTGTTTCATCCACAGGATGCTAATTTGCTATTCCCAGAGAGGAAGGAAAGGCGCAGACAACAGGCCAAAAAAATAAGTCTAAAAAAAAAGAGGACTACAGCATCAGTTTCGACATGGGACTGAATCAGAGTGAATAACTTTTTCGCTTTTTGTCCTTTTACATCAAAACTGTAACTTATAATGGAGCCAATAATCTATACAGACACAACATAAGGTTCAATAAGGAAAATGGTTTGTAAATATGCAAATATGTTTGAATGGCTTGCCCACTGAAATCAAAGTGCGGCTGGCAAATACTAACTGTACAAGTTAAAGGGTAATAACAAAGCTGGATAAAATAGACACAGTCGACTGAAACACGGAGCAGCTTCTGATGATTTACAGCTTCAGAAGTCAGTGCACTTTGGCATTCGCGCCATTTTGCGCCGCGGTTCAAATCAAAACATGGAGAGCAGGTGTAACCGTTAGAAGTCGAAAGGCAGGCAAATAAACAGAGAGAGAGAGAAAACAGAGGACGTACAGGAAGGAGGAGTCTATGCATGAAAATCCCAGCTCCTGTGCGCCGGGGGGGACACACCCATGGTGTACTCTGAAGCCCGTCATTACAGCGGCTCACAAATGATAGCCCTCGCCGTAACGACTGGCTGAGCAGTGAGACTTTGGCCCCTATTGAGAGCACGACTAAGAACGCACATCCTATGCAGCAAATGGAAAAAAGTCCAACGTATTATTTTTCAAAACGCCTTTTGGGAAAATTTCAAAAGGGCATTTTTTTGTGAGAAACCCAGCATGCCTACGCCTGCTCACAATCTCCTCCATCTCTGTTCCGGCAGGCCAAAGCAGACATGCCTGCAGGCCGTTGAAACAAATATGACAAGCATGCTATATGCATTCAACGAATGGGACTGATCAGCTGACTTGTTTCAAGCGCAAGTCACCAGCGATGTTACCTTTGAAGGAGCTGTCAAACCTGTCCCTGGCGTTATTGTGCTGTGATTTTCATCCTCATAGAACTAAAAAAACAAAACGATGCAAAGCAAAGCAAAACTCCCAAGTGCGGTGGAAAAAATGTAAGGGTCCACTACGGTTATCCTGAGCGCATTCTCACCACAGGACTGTAAACTGAGACGTGCCCATGTCCAAAGAGGACAGAATAAGGAGGCAACAAACACGCCTGCCACCTTACCACACCCCACACACCCAGACCCACTCAACAGGTTTTTTCCTTTTGTACTTCGTTGCTCCACCACAAATTAAAATCTCACCCCTCCACCTGGAAGACCACATCAGTACAATGAAACATTCAATTGATGTATTTTTCCTTCTTTTTTTTTTAAGTCCAGCACAAAAGACATCAGCAACCTACTAAGACAGTACACTCCACAAGCACAGTCACCTGATAAGCAATACGCACTGTTGCACCGGTGTCTGAACTTGAAGGGCGTGGACGGCTCAGGTAAATACAATATAGGAAATTGATAAGTAAGCCGAGACTGGACTTTGACTGTGGCTAGCGTTTCTGTCACTTCCGTGTACTCTCACCTGAATAACCCCCCTGCGTTGCCGGGAAAGAAAGAAGCTCAAAGGCCAATAAAGAAACTCGCAGCTTCGTTCTATTAAAACGCAGCAAACCGGAAAATAGACCCATTGTGCGCAAATATAACTACACTTTACCACATAACTCAACCCCAGCCCAGCCACCACAAAAAGCACAATTGGTGTCACAAACGGCCACGTTAGCTAAACACTGTTCCGTCTCTTTGGATGTGCCCACATTTTAACCGTCCCGATATGAACCAGCGTGCGCCGTACGGTTGACTCTTTAAACTTTTCTCCCCCGAAGTCCCACTCTGGATGGGTTATTCATCAAGCGGACGAGGGGGACGCACGGCGGACTCAATTAGCTTGCGCTACTGTAGCTAGCATGCTAAACGGCTGCGTTCAACGCCGTAAAGTTGACCGCTTCGGGCAGCCACGCAGGTTTCCGTACGCGAGGCAATTGGAACCAACCGTGCCGAGCACAATACACAAAAAAGGCAGAGCATTACCGACTGTGGAGGCTGTTAGGCGTGTTTTTCAAAGTCCATACGTGTTTTTGCGAGGCCTAGCCTAGCCGTGCAGTGCCGAGTGCTGCTGCTGCTCCCACTGCCTCCGCTGCACTGACCCAAACCAAACGTCGACCCGCACGCAGCCTCACGCAAGAAGTGAAGTTGAGGGGTAGCAACAACATCCAAAAAAAGGAAGGGAAAACCCTCGGTGAAGGCGAACAAGTACCTCTCGGCTGAACCAAGTAAAGTGTCCACGGAGGGAGCCGAACGGAGCAGTCGCTGCGGAGCCGGGAGAAAACACCCACCTCTGCAATTTCCTATCTTCCTCGCCGTGGCTTGTTGTTCACTTGTCTCTGTGCTTCCTCTCTCCGCTGGGGAGGAGGAGAGGAGTCAGGGGCGGACGAGGCAACGCAGTGGGGGCCAAGTCAACAGCAACAAAGGGGTGAAAATCAATAATATGCAGCCACATCACTCATCCAACATATTTATATATATGAAGGGGGGAAAAACTGTCAGAGGACCACAACATTTCCTTTGTGGCGCTAAACAAAGAGTGTAGCATAACTAAACTTGCAGAAACTACCACTTTTACCGCCACTAAAACACAATAATCGAAGTCATAGAAAAACAACAAACTTTAAATTAATAATACAACATGGTTTCGTTCCAGACATGCAAATATGTTAAAAAGACATTGGAAATGTTAATATGCTGTAAAATTAGAAACCGATATTGCCCCCAAGCGGCCACGAATAGACCATTACCCGAAAGTAAGTGCATGGATTATTGAATACCTCCACTAAAGACTTGCATAATAATATTACAGTACGTTCAGATTATATACTGTGTAAATTGATTTGATGCGATTAGGAACGCCCTTTTAAACATTTGTACAACGCAATCAACCAAGTATCATATATAAAAGCTATAAACAGTGGAACAATAAGTGAGTCGCAGAGCACAAAGTAAATATCCTGATGGAGTTCCTCAGTTTGAGGTTGAAGAATACATTTTTTTAAAAATGGTTACATACAGGAAATAGTCCACCCCAAAGACATTTGTTATTTAAATAGCTCTGTCTCTAGCCGTCTGGAGGAATCACATTTATTTCTGTAAAGTTTTATTTAGTTAGAGTTAGTTATTTGTTTTCTTGCTATGGCACAACTCGTCAAAACTATTTGCTTTTTCCATCTTTGTGTTATTATTTTTGTTTGTTTGTTGCACCACAAGAGCTTGGCTTAGTTTTACAAACAAAGGGGCATGGAGTAAGAAACAAAAAGACAGCTACTTGGTTTCGTTGGGAATTTTTTTTTTTTTTTTAAGGAACGTGGTTATGTTTGGGCACTGCTAAAACATCATTAGGTTTAGTCAACAGAAACACTCGGTTCAATTTGACTAAACATTGTGGTTTGGGTTTTGAAAAAAAAACAACCTAAGAAAACATGCCTTTTCACAACATTGAACATGTAGTCTATCACATGGGCAATTTTAGGGGGTTAAATAGCCGAGAGACCATATTCTCCCATCCACAAGGCGTAGAACCGCTTCCTCCGTTCACAAGACGGTTGTGTAAAACCACTGACATTATTTTGGGGCAATTTGTTTTCACCAAGAATTCATTGTGTCTGAATTGTGGGCTGGGGGAAAATTAATACCATCTGACTCCGTGCTGCTGGGCGCCATAAGCTGATGGTTTGCAGAAGGCAAGTTTGACTAAATAAATGTCAAATGAAAAGCAAGAACCAGACAACAACCTGATCCATCCATCTTGTATACCCACTTTCTCCTGCACTCCGGGTCAGGGGGTTCATTGTCAGCTGTCATAGGGCAAAGGCATAGTTACACTAGTTCATCGCAGGGCCATATTAAAGACAAACAACCATTCACACAACTATGAAAAACCTCACATGCATGTTTTTTGGACTGTGGGAAGAAGCCAAAGTACCCAGAGAGAACCTATGCAGACAAAAGGGATCTGGGGATTGAATCCACAACCTTGTTGCTTTTAGCACCACTGTGGACAGTCAAAAAAAAACAAACCAAATCATGCATTTTTACTGTAAATAACACTGGTACAGAACCCCGTCAGGAAAAGAACTGGATGTAAATTGGACTCTGTCCCTTTAATTTTCCCATACCAGAGTTTTGTTGTTTTTTTTTTTTTTTTCAAAATTTTGTTGAAAAACATTTTTTCCAATCTTTTCTGCCAATAATATTTCTCTGTCAGTGAGGACATTTAATCACATTGAGATAGAATGTGTGTGTGTGTGCGCGCGTCTGTGTTCAAGTGGGGACGCTACACTGGAGCCTGTGCTAAAAGGGACCACAATGCGCGACACGGTTCCACAAAACTTGCTGTTCAGCAAAGTACCAGCAGAGGACAGCACAACTCTATGAATTCCAAAGGCCTGAACGTACCGCTGAGTGTAGCAATTCAACCGTCCCATAGTTGGAAAATCTTACCCCCATTAGAGGGCTCCCTTCCTCCTTCTAGTGGTTCTTAATAGCTATTCAAACCATTATGACCTCCCAGAGAGTCAGTCATAGACCTTCTGTATTTTACTTTGGCACACGGTTTATGTGTATAATCATTGACAACTTCCTCCAATGTGTAGCTGGTTTGACCTGATTGCGGTGGAGTACCCACGATTTACCCAAAAAGGCCACGTTTTTAGGGGCAATGTGAAAGTGCTTGTTGCCACAAATAGATAATTGGCAAAACATGACAGCAACTCACTGCATTCAGGTATGTGAATGTGGTGAAGATAACTTGCTGAAGTTCAAACTGAGAAACAGAATGATGAAAAATGGAATGACATCTCGTCATCAACCATCACACGCATCTCATGGGTCGACAGAGAACGTTTCCAAAAAGACAATATCCAGAAAATATCCAGTGAGCGGCAAAGTGAGCAATACGTGCGCGCATGTAACAGGACGTCACTGTATCGTTCACCCGGGACAGCGCGTGTCTCTTAAAAACATTGGTCTAATCTTCATAAAGTGTTGAATGAAGCAAAGTTCCGTGTATAATACAGACTATTAATCAAAAAGGTTGACTTATAAAGAAAACAAATGAACAATTCTCACAAAACGAGGGTTAGAATGGTGTGCTGAGGTCAATGTGTCTCCCTCCCAGCCCTCCTGTACATCTGTTGTTGCTGTTGCTGCAGCGTCTCACTAACAGTCGCGGCAAGGTTCGATACATGAAGACACGCCGCCCCGGTGCAAGGTGCACTGTCCTGTAGAATCCTCGCACGGCGAAACTGTTACGAGTCTTGCGACGGAAACCGCTGGAATTTACAAGATAAACATTTCAACCGTGAGTGTTTCTGTACTGATGCCTGTTTATTATGTGTGTATTCCGTAGTGATATAACTACATAACACTGACGACTGGCTGCAAGTTTTACACTCAACCATTTGATATTAACCTTATTGTTTGAATGAATTGTGATTTTTTTTTTTTCCCCATATATATATACACTATTTTATTTAAGGGTTTTTTTTGTTTTGTTTTTTAAACGTATGTCGGGACGCATTTGACCCGAGTTGGATTCTGGATTAGGATCAACACCGCCACGTGCCTGGCAATTACTGCCACACTGTCTTCAAATTAGAATCACAGACACAATGTAAACCGGCAGAGCGAACCACTATCACAGTAAAATTAATTTAGATTAACACTAGTTTGGAAGTTTCGTCTGTTTGCAGTGTTTTCATATTGATAGCAGTTCACGTGAATTTGTATGGTTACTGTTGGAACTCTTAGCTCATCCATAGTTGAAGGGAAATGCTTGCCACAGTTTCTTTCTTTAATTTCTTATCTTTATTACATATTTATCATGAAAACGTCCGTGTGCAGAAAGCTGCACACTGAACTGTTTTTATTGCCTTAGCATACATTTTATGGCAGTATGAAAGTGTAGAACAAAAAGAAAAGGTTAATTAATTTTTTTTTACCCTCCACTTGTTTCTGTTTTGCATTCAGGAATTTGAATGAGACACTTCTTCAACATCTTTTTCTCAGTACAAAACTTCAAAATGTTTTAAATGAAGTTAAATGAACTGAGAGAATAAAAAAAAGTTTCTCTGCATAATTAGCTATACTGGACAGGAAGAATGATGAGGAACACGGGCAGCACCAGGCTTCGCTACTGGCTGACTCTGGCATCTGGAATGCTGGAGTGTCTGTGCTTTTGTGGCGTGGTCTTTGGTTATGCCACTCTGGTGTTTGTGCTGAAGGAGGATGGTTATTTCAGTCAGCTGTGTCCAACTGTTCCTGATGGCAACAGCACCCTCAACAGTACAGGTGAGTTCAGGTCTGATAACACATGTTAACCATAGCATCTCAGAAATTGAGTCAGAAATGTTTTATTTCTGGAAGAAAAAAAACTCTCTCTTGTTGCTATTTGTATACATTTCAGGCTGCAGCCAACAGGATGCACAGTTTTCCCTGGTATTCACCATTGCCTCTTTCCTCAACAACTTCATGTCTCTTGCCAATGGCTTTATCCTAGATCGGTTTGGCACCATGGTGACCAGACTGCTGGGAGTGTAAGTTCTTTGTATTTTCTGCGTACCATTATCCATCGTTGACATAACCTAAAGTTTGCCAAGAAGGTCACTTTTACAATAAAAAAAACAAAACACTGTGAGTTTTAAACAAATCTTGGGAGAATAGATTTGGTATACCCTGTCAAAATAATAGATCTCTGTGCAGCAACAGTCCTCTAGGTACCAACCAAGGGTCAAACATGCCATGTTGAGAAATTGCTCTCACGTTCTCTGCAATACAAGTTATCTTGGACAAACTTTCTTTCGCAGTAATAGTGGATAGGGCAAAGTCCTGCAGCCAGGTCACATAAGTTGAACAGTAGATACCTTTCCAACCTGTGGACCATATTTAAAAAATATATATATATTCATTTACTCTGAAAAATATTGAGCGTATTGTTAAGATCTGCAGATGAAAAAGTCAAAACACTTATTTCCAGAATTTCATATTAACTAGTGGACAAATTTAGAGAGTAAATAGTATCACTAGATTCTTACATTACATATTAACGATTTCATCAATGTGTGTATCGTAGAGTCAATGTATAACATATCTCAAGAGGTCAGGGGCTATCATAGGGGAGAAAAAAAAATCTCATAAAATTCAAAATAAATTAGGTTGTAACAACACATCGAAAATTATGAGACCTTCTCTCTTCTGCAACTCAATGTATAATGTATGACAATAAATCAGCTCATCTCACCTCACAGTCATGTCCCTCCTTAGATGTGTGTATACAACTGGAACTCTTCTGGTGGCCTTCTCAAGTGCAGGTACAAACCTACAAACACACACTTGAATTTTATCTCCATGTGAGTGAAAAACAGTGCCTTTTTAAAAAGCTGACCTTCTAAAGTGTAGAATGGTTAACCTGAGGATAACAGCTCACTTATCTTCTTTCTACTCATCCATTATCTTACGCACCTTGCATAAAAACTGTATTACATCACAACAAATACAAACACAACAGCATGCCAATTTAACACTACGATGTGCTAAAGTTTGTTCTTTGCTATCATGTAGGTATGTCAGAGCTGCTTTTTCCTGCCATGTCCTGCCTTTCTGTAGGTGGGATACTGTTTCTCCTGACAAATATGCAGGTGAATTTTAAAAAACAAAACACATTCCTGTTTTGTTTTTACATCTAAATATTGTGATTTTAAATCTAAAGACACTCACCAATCACTTTATCTGGGAAACCCTTCTTTATATTTATGTCCTTCAGCCAGAGGTTGATTATTTCTTAAGGTTTAGAACCAACAGTATGTCTGAATCATTCCCCAGACATTTTGGCTCATATCAATGTGGTAGGATTGTTGGCTGCACATAATGGTTAAGAAGGTGATGCCAATCTCTGGCTTCACAGCATTCCAAAGTTGCTTTGCTAGATTGAGATATGGTGGTCCAACGGTGGAGGCCTTTCGAGTTCAGCGAACTTATAGTCATGCTCTGGAAGCTAGTTTGGAACGATTCAGGCTGTGGTTTTCATGTTGTTTAGACCAAATCAGACCCTTTCATCTGAACATTGCAGCAGAACTTCAGCAAGTCATCTTGATTATGTCTATATACTCAAACAGAAGAACACAATATTAAAAGCTAACTAGACAATTCCATTAATTTGCCGCTTAGAAGGTGTACCGACTAAAGTGATCTGTGAGTGTCTACTGCAAATGGTATAATGGCTGAACCGTGTCTCCTTTTTGTGTTTGGCAAGGTGGGCAACCTGTTTCCCGCTCATCGCTCCACTGTTATCACCCTGTACAACGGTGCCTTTGACTCCTCATCTGCTGTGTTTCTCATCATTAAGGTGTCGTTTAGGAGCCCATCTTTGTCTGAGGACACTTAGCACTATTCCTAAATAGTATTTTAAAGATTTTGCTACATTTAGGAATACATTTTGCACTTTTGCAGTTATTCGTGCTCTGTTTCAACAGGTTTTATTCTAGGTCAAACCATCTTCTTTTCCCAGGTCCTGTATGAAAATGGAATCTCCCTCCGTTCCTCTTTCCTGGTTATGTCCATCTGCAGCATCTTTCACCTGCTGAGGACCTTCCTGTTATTGCCGAGGACCCACATACCCTACCCTCTGCCGCAAGACTACACCTATGGGTGAGAGTATGGCAATAAATGTCAATGATTTCAACAGGTGTCAAGGTCTGCCTAAAATCTGCTTTCCTGTGGTGTACAGACCGAGCTGCGGACAGGAAAACGCTTACAGCGTCGAGAACTTGGAGGAGAGGAGGGACGTTTCTGTGAGCACTGCGAAAGAGTCAGGTGGGAAGAACAGCGAACTATCTGCTCCTGAGGACACGACAGAGGTCCAGGAAACAAACAAAGGTAATGACTCTTGCCTGCCGTTGACACTTTTCATGGTTGAGCTTCACATAACAACCTTTTATTTCAATGATGAAAGTCGCTTAACGCCCTTTTAAAAATGAATTTGTCAATGTGAGCAACAGCGCATTGAAATGGTCCCTCAATTTTTTTTTGTTCAGTCCAGACTTTGAGATTTACTGTTGCTTTCACACAGACAGGAATAATGAAAACACATCTTAAACGTGTTTAGTTGTGAGTTTCCGGAGTTGCGTGCTGTCCTGGTTCTTCCTGTGGCACCTGCTGTGGCTGTCCATTATGCAGCTGAGACACTACCTCTTCATTGGCACACTCAACTCTATGCTCACCCGCCTGGCCAACAATGATCCTGACTTGGGTAACTCATTCTTAGTAATCCTTGACATTCCAACGCTGTCTCCTTATCTGCTCTCAACATCCATCCACAACTTTTTTTTATTATTTTATTCACAACCTATTGATCTCCTCAGTCAGTCAGTACACCAATGCGTTTGCCGTGACACAGCTTTGTGGAGTGCTGTGCGCTCCTTGGAATGGACTTATCATGGACCGACACAAAGGAAAGCCTCTGAAGCCTGGTAAATCAATGTGTGCCCTAACGAGCACATTTACAAAGGGAGATATTTTTAACATGAAAACCTCTGCTCTTGAAGGAGAAACGGAGCAAGATGCAGACCTTCGCTCCTCCTGCCTATCATTGTTCCTCACTGGCCTGCAGTGCATCGTCTTCTCTGTGTGCGCCGCAGTCCCTGTGCTTCAGCTACAGTATCTCACTTTTGTACTGCAAGTCCTCAACCGCTCCTTCCTCTACGGGGGAAACGCGGCATTCATCAGCACTGCGTGAGTACGCTATTGGTATTGCTTCACAAACTTTGGTTGCATCATCAACAATACAGAGCAAACAATTGCTCTTGCAAACCCCTTCCCTTTCAGCTTTCCAGCCTACCACTTTGGGAAGCTGTATGGTCTGATTATGTGCATATCAGGAGTGATCTCCTTGCTACAGTACCCTTTCTTCACTTTGGTCAAAGGGCCACTAGCTGGGGACCCATTCTATGTAAGCAAAACGATTGAGACACAAAAGAACAAGTTGATGTGCAAATTCATTGACATAACCTTCTGACATAACTTACACACAGCCTCGCCAGGAGTATCTTGACAGTGTTTTGATCTGTTACAGGTGGACATTGCTCTGCTCATCCTCACTCTGCTGGTGTTTGTCCAGCCCATCTACGTGTTCATCTACTGCAGGAGAGCTGCGAACCACAGGGCAGATGAAATGTCCACCAAGGCTGCTAAAGACTTTCAGTTGGCCAGTGTCAAGTTGTAATAGATAATCTACTGAAAGAAGGTTACATTTAGGTATATCAATTTGAGCGAAAATCTTACCGTCTGTGTCATGCATTGGACAGTAGAGCGACTGGCAGGTGGAACAAACTTTTTATTATTATTATTATTATTATTATTATTATTATTATTTCAGTCAAACGACTAAGTAAATATGAGTTACATTGGTTTATATAACTTTTTTGTTATGGATATGAATTCCAGTCTTTTACGCTTGAAGGATGAGACAACAGATTAATTTAATTGTTTTGTACAAGTCAAATTGTAAAATAAAGTGGACCTCCACATATACTGCTGAAATTTTTGGTTAAACATATAGCATTAGTGTTAATTGAATCTTGACTAATCATTTTGAAAAATAAATGACAATCAATGCCATGAAAAGTTTCGTTCTACACACAAAAAAATGACAATACATAGATTTCAGGAAAAATAAGGCATATAAACCTTTGCTCTAGATTGTATTAATGAGGTAAGGCACACGCTACAAAGTATTTTATAGATTAGGGGTTTTATAATAACAAAGTCAAATTGAGCTGCTGTATCTTGAAAAAACACTGTGACTTGCAACTTCATGTCGCCCTCCATCTCACTGGTGTTCTACACCAATTGACATCAGTCCTGTAACCTGGAATGTTGCTGCAGAGGCTCTCATGTAACATAGCAGCAGTCCCTGAGTAATGTTAAGCTGTGTAACTCTCAATGTTCACAGCAAAACTTGAAAAATAAAAGAAGACATTTTGTAAATTCCATTCAAGGAACTTTATCCATCCTATTTTTTCTGTCATCATTCCTTGCCATCTGCCAGCCCCCCATTAAACATGCGGTTATGGTGGAGGAACAATATGAAGTCCAGGCTTTCTGGTGGGACATTGTCTCTCTTCTTATACACAGATCCAGCATCTTCCTGCAAAAAGTCCTGCACAGCATTTCCTGCCACTGCCGGGACAGCCAGGTAAGCCCGAGCCACAGTCGCCAAGTGTGGAAACTGCGCTGCCATTTTACCCCACCACTGCAAGGGGTCTACTCCCAGAACAGACGTCTTGCTGGATCGATACACAGACATCTCCACGTCTATGGACTCCACCAATGAGCTTTTCTTGCTCTTTGGTGTAGGTGAGTACAGATCTCCCAGAAGGAACTCCAATCCAGAGAGCCCTTCCTGTGAAGGACGCTCTTCCTCGCTTGGCTCCTCCTCCTCCTCCACAACCTCCACGGAACTCTCTTCATTATCTTCAACCTCCTCCTCCACAACAAAATTTGCATGGTGAGAACGCTTGACGCGCTTGCTGTTCCTCAGAAAGTTACCATCTGACTCAAGTAAAAACGAAGAGGGGCTTCTGCTTGTGTCCTTAGCTCGGCGGCCCGTGTTGATCTCACTCACAATCCTGACAGCTTCTTTCTTCAGCAAGTCAAAAGTGGCTGTCTGTTCCTTAAAGATAATTGAAAATGAAAAGGTTGATTTGCATTTAAAAGGACCCATCACTTCACATACATTTATAGAAATGGGACATAACAATTTGTTAAATTGTTTCCTTGCAGGGAAATCTTGATTTTAATACAAAGCTCAGTTCAACTTAATACTTACTAGTCTGTCAAACTCAACAACATTCAAAATAGTCTGCTCGCTATTTTCATCAGCGCATAAAACAGCACAAATTTACAAATATTCAAACTGAAAACACAAGTGAACTAATGAAGAACGATCTCAAAGATATAAATAGTAAATTTAAAAACAAAAAATTGCCCACCTTCACATCCATGAATCCCAAACCATTAAACTGTGGGTCAAGAGCACAAGCAACGCACAAAGCCTTGTTGACAGCAGAGCTGTTGTAGCAGTGTGACAAGCGCTTCCTAATCATCTTCTTCACCTCCTTCAAGATGGACACTGAATCACTTGGCTGCAACACCAGGTGACGGGAGAGGAGGCCAGTCAGAATGGGCTTGATGAGGGACAGTCGAGGGAAGGCCTCCTTTGCAAGAGTTTGACAGGCAACATCCAGGGGTCGGAGGACCAAACTCAGGTCCTCCAGAACTTTCCATTCCAAGCACAAAACTGCGCAGCTTGATGAGGACGTTGAGTTAGTTTGGCACATCTTAGACGGACCGGGCTGTGATGAAGTGTCCTCACTTGACAGGTCATTGCATTTCATATCTTTTATTATCTCAGTGAAAACACTTCTGTGTTTGATGAGAATACCCAGCAGAGGGTATAGCTTATTCCACACTGGGCGGTTGTGGGCCCATGATTTGAGCCGTGCCAGTTCTTGTTTTGTCAGGATCTGCAGACGGTCCTTATTGAAATTCTGATTAGAATTTTTGGGTTGACCAACTGGCAAGAACACAGCAGAAAGAAATGACTGGAAGTGGTCAAGAGTTTTGCAGATAATGGGATGAGTCATCACCTCCTCAATGCAGTCCTGCACGACACTAAAGAAGCAGGGCACCGACAGGAGTCCCGCTCCAGAGCAGCCCTGTTCTGAGCCATGTGGTTCCTCGAGAGGCATTGAGTCCTCCCTCTCAAGAAACGTTGTCGAGTTTGGGTGAGTGTGGCTCTCTGGAGCCTCGTCACCTTCCTCACACTTGGGTGGCTGCAGCCACATTCTGTTCCTTCCTTCCCCTCCTACTAAGATCATGCTAGGTTGCAAGATGCCCCATTCATGTGCTATTGCTTTAACTTGAGTCTCCACAGCTTGAAGACTGTGTTCCTTCGGCCCACTTACAACTAGCCTCTGTGTTGTCAGTGCCATGTTCTGAAAAGTAAAATCTGAGTCTACGTAATGGGCCCAGAGGGTGAGGTACTGCTCAGTTTTGCCTTGCCAACTGTGCAACCAAATTTCCAAACTTAAAATGACTAAGTGAGAACTCTCACTCGACTTGCTTGGAGGTTGTTTACGTCTTGATGACTCAAAGTCAATGGGAGCAGTGTAGTCTGGCATCTTTGCTTTCCCCCTCAACACCTGAACAAGGCTAACCCTACCTTTGAAATAATAATATTTCAGGAGTTGGTTTAGTTGACAATATGTTGGGAGTTCCCTGTAGGAAGGCGCAAGGGTTTGGATCAGTTGCCTGAAGCCATGTCCTTCTATAAGGGATGGGGGCTGAAGATCCATGATGAGAAAGCTAATGATTGCACTAGAAAAATTGTGCAATGTTGATGGGAGCAAGCTGACGGAATCCTGTAATCCTTTGTGGAAGAAAAATGATATGAAAAAATTAATTTTCACAATTTAACAACCAATATTTCTTCATTATTTCATTTCATTTATCATTTGAAGACATAAGTTTAATTTGGGGCAGTAGCATAGTTTGGATGCACTTTGAGATAGTGGTTCAAGTTTTTCATAGAAATGTTAGCAGAGCAAAGGATTAATTGGTGAAAAAAATAACAATTGAGGAAAAGGTTAAAATTTAGGACAATAACTTAACATAAGTTACCTGTTGTTTGGTCCCTGCTGGGATCACGTGTTTTAATGTGGTGCTTATTGAGCAAATGGTTTTGGACATCAGCAGGTCCTCCTCCACATCTCACAACATCCCCACAAAGTTTACACACAGCTGTGCTTAGGTCCAGAGGCAGGCCAGATGCATGTGATTCGTACCCAACAAAGAACCAGGGGCTATGTGTTGGCGTGTTTGGAGCAGAGAGTAGATTCTCTGATCCAGGCATAAAGTCATACTTGTCTGGAGTATTATAGCCAGGTGATGGACAGGAGAAGAGTGAGGAGGAGGGGGAAGGCTGGGCAGGGTCCAGAGTGCCTGTATCAGTCATTGCGTCCAGATTTGACATTGTGGTCATGTCACTGATCAGAGTCATGGGGCTCTGTGACTGGCTGTTGTCTGACCAAACTGAGGAAGAGTTTGGCTCCGGCAAGGTCACCAACTGAATGTCTTGCAGGAGCTGCAGAACTGTCACCTTGTCTCCAACTTCACATTTCACATTATCACCTGCTCCCACCGTCCCCCCAAAAACAAATACATATAGCGTTAACAAAACTGGGGTCTACTCCCATTTAATTTGCCATTATGTGATTACATATGTGATTACATGCAACAGTGAGTGGACTTACCCATTCCCAAGCCCAACAATGTGGCATAGTCCCTGCCTATCCACACCCTGAGCTCCGTTCCCGCTGTGATCTGCTGAGTCACTTTGTAGTAAATGCGACGAAAAAACTGGAAGACAACCAGGTTGTGTTCCTCCTCCGCACATGTGTATGTTACATACCTAAAAGACCAGACCAGTAACAGTTGCTTTGAAAAAAAATAATAATAATTTTGTTTTTGAAAGATTAAGAACAAAATTTAATTTAAGATAATCCAAATATGTAAGAAAGTGGCCACCTCATCCAGTTTGATTTGTTCTCATCAGCAGCATCGATGTACGTAAAAGCAGCTTCATCTCTAATCTGGAAAGGGAGAAACACATGTTCAAAACAAAGTTAATCTAGCAAGACGTTTTTGGTTTTTATCAAATAAACATAATCAACTCTCAAAGATTTTACAGTGGATAACAAGAAAAATACACTGTACATGCACACCTTTATTTTTGCCACACCTTTATTTCTGCCGGTGCGTAAAGACGCACCGGCAGACTCGCTCTCACGAGATGACTGAACATCATCGTCAGAGTGCGAATATTCCTCTTCGTTATCGGAGTCAGACATTACGTGACGAAGTACTTCGTCAACGAACAAACCTCTCGGCAATGTATTCTCGGCAAAATTCGCTGTCTTTCTCTCTCCGCTCCCACTACAACCACTTCCTCGTCTCCTCGACTGAGGCGGGCTTTCTCTCTATTTATACTCCGAAATCTGAATATAAACAACCCCACAAATTCTGGTCAGATTGAAGCCACAGGTGTCTGCCATCTCCTGGTGTAAAGTGGAAACTACTCTTAGCACCATATTTGCAGCTATGGCCTGTTTAATTCAGCAATGACGCTTGTCACAATTTTGCGACCATGGCGCCTAAAGGGTTAACCTACATATTATGTATACTTACAGCCCAGGCATACTTCAGTTTGGTGGGAGTTCGTTCTTTGCACACTTCTCCTACATATGGCCCAAACAGGACTCCGGGTTCAAGGAGACACTTGGCGTACACTTTTATTTCTTCCAAGTTCTGCTCACTAAATGACCCAGTGCCATCCATAATTGGTGCAATATCCTCACACAAGCAAAGGCAAGAGGGCAGGGAGAGCACGGCCCGGGTGGGTCCACCTTGGAGCCATGGCTCTCCTGGTGGTAGAACAGCATCTGGGATATAGTTCTGGCTTGAAACGTTCTGGAGATGTGGAAGATCATCAGGCAGTTCTTCACTGTTTAAGTCTAAACCGGAAGAAGCACAAAGATATGGTCATAGTTAGAAATAGCTATAGTTGGTCATAGTAGATAGAAATACTTCAGAATATAGTACTAAAGCCTCTGATTTTGGCAACAAAAAAAAAATCGCAGGTTCTCTAAAATAGGTTTACGTTTATGTTTGGGGACGGCAGCGTAAAAACACAAAACTTAAGTCTTTCATAAATGGGAGTTTATCAAATTAATCAAAAATACTTGAATGTATGTACAGTATGTTTGTGAAGAGAAGAGTTGTTTTAAGATAAGTTAATATTCTCCTTTTTGTGGAAGAAATTAATGAATTTGCTTTTGGTGAAAGCGAGCAGCAGCAACAACAACAACAAAAAAGAAAACAAATCAAATGGGTTGATTTATTCTATAAACAACCATAGATGTTTAATCAATACAGTGATGTAACGCTTTCCATTGGACTGTTTTCTAAATTATACCACATTTAAATCGCTGATTCTGAGATGTAATCACCTGGAATCTCGAACGCTGCAGAAGACGAGGAAAACTTTGCACGGTGTCGCCGTCTCAGGTGGCTTCTTAAGTTCGTGGTATTTCCATTTTTAGCGAGAACTATTTGCCTGCAAAGACGACAAACGCATTGGCCGTTGTTTAAAGGCTGTCCCTTGCTGTCCGCTTTGAGGCCGAAATACATCCATACGAGGGACTTGCCCCTCGATTTGGCGATGAGAGCCATGCTTCCGCGGCCTGTTTTTTTTTTTTTTTTTTTCCAAAAGAGTTGGAAACGTGCACCATTAACCACGACAACCTCTGCAACCCCTCGACTGGATCATCCCCCTTCCACCGTTGACCGACCGTCTTCCTCTACAGCCTGAACTCTTCTTCTACGACCCGTTTCTGTGGTTGACTTTTGGGTGCATTACTGCCACCTTCCGAAAAATGAACACAGGTCTGTGGCTTTGAAAGTCCACTGCGGGAAATTATCGACCGACAAATCGACAAAGCCCGTTTCCGGTACTGTTAATTTTCAAGACACTTGCGGGTCTCAGTAACATAACATCATAACATTGTAATTGTACAAATGAGACCCAGATTCTGTTTCAAGTTAAAACAAGAGATCATTTATTTATTTATTTATTTATTTAAACTACCAAGCCACGTGACTTCGTGACTGTAAAGATATGGTAAATATCATTTCTTTAACGACAAACGTATGACTCCTCTGTTTGAAATTCAGAATTTCGGACTAGTTATACGTTTTAATATATACGACCCGCCTCCTTTTCGCCGTTTTGCGTGGAATCCGCCGGAGAACTGGCAACGCGAGGGCTGGCGAGCCTCCGCCCCATTGTTTAGGACGTTGACGCTAGCGGTCACACTGGGTAAGTTTGACTTCTGTTCTCACGTCTACCCCTCTTTAGTCATTACCGAGGTTGTTTTTTTGTGTGTTTTTGGATTACGCTAAACCCGCTGTCGCTAAGTTTATGGACCTTGTTACTTCTTAAATCGTTCGTTATTCCAGAAGAATATAGTTGTTCGGCTATAGTGTGAGTCCTTCCCGCTAGCACACAAGCGCTGGATGAAGCTGCGCAAACACTCAACTGTGTGTGTTTGATACGACAGGTCTTGTAGCAGAAAGGTTGGCTTTGGTTTGACATTGCTTATATATAAAGCGTCATATACACCTTTATGGTCCGCCTGGCTTGCTGTAGCGTGTTATCCACTTCCTGGTTTTGGCTCTCGTTGCCATGGTAAACCCACTCACAAGTTATCGGTGGCACAAACCCGTCACACCGACGCGTCTTCAGAAATAACAGAGATAAATAAATAGTAACAACTTTAACACTATATAACAAGTTTATTTTCGATGGCGTCCTGCCTGGTGCCCGATTTCCCGGCTGTGACGGTCGCCCTGGAACACATAAAGGAACTGGACTGGCAGCTGAAGGAGGACGGAGGGGCGTTCTCAGCTGCGGCCAGTGTCCACTTGATGGAGATCAGTGCTGCTGTTTCTGAGCTGGAAGCCGAATGGCGTGCCGCTCGCGAACGTTTGGAGGTGGAATCGACAGAAAACGGAAACTTAAGGCGCCAAGTCAGCGATCTGAGAGAACGGACGAGCCAGGAGGTGATGGCCGAAGTGGCTGCTGCCAGAGCAGTGAATGTAGAGGAGATGGATCAGCTGTGCAAAGACCTCAGAGAAGTTTCTCAGCTACTGGAGTCCACCGCTGAGAAGCAGGAAGCCCTCGTGAGCCAGAACAAAGAGCTCTGCCCCGAGAGAGAGCAGGTCAAGGCTGAACATGATGAGGTTGTCGCTGCTCTCGACGCTCAAATCACCTTTAAGTGTGCTTTGCAGGAGAAGTTGGAGCAGACCTTGGGGCAGACAGAGGAGCTGAAGCGCTGCATCGCTGCTGTGGAACAGGAAAAAGTGAGACGGGAGCAAAGCATAGCGCTTGAGAGGCAGGAATTCACCGTGAAACAGGAGAAACTGTCCAAAGAAGTGGAAGCTGTTCAAGGTCGGACAAAGAAGCAGAAGCGAGCGTTGCGGAGGAGCCGGAGGGAGCTGGACAGAGCGAATGAGAAGAAACAAGAGGCTTGTGACCGTCTCTCCGAGCTCACGCTTCAAGTCGGTAGGCTGCAGAGCAGCTCGCAAACGCTGTCAGCGTCTCGGTGTCAGGGTGAAGCGCAACTCGAGACAGAGAGGCAAAAGCAGCTGGAACTGAAGCGGCAGAGAGAAACGCTGAAGAAGGAGCGGCACCAGTTGAGGGAAGCCTTCAAGGACAGCGTGCAGCGCCTTGAAGAGGACATTTCCAGAGTTGAAGGCGAGATAGAAAAGGCTGAATCATCAGGCAAGCGGCATCATGACTCCCTGGCTCAGGTAGCTAAAAAATTCAGGAGTCAGCAAAACACAGAGAGCCGAATCAGGGCAGAACACGTCCAAGTCTCCCAGCAGCTGGAGCACTCGGAGCGGCTGCTGGAGGAGCAGATCTCTTGGCTGGTCAAACACCGGCAGGACATCACGGAGATGGACGAGCAGGTGGCCGAGCTCCTGGAGGCCGACGCCATAAGCAAGCTCACGTTGGAGAGGGAGTGCGAGGAGGTGCGCCAGAGTGTGGACGCAGCGGCAAGGCACACCCGGCACTGTGAGGAGGAGAGGAACCGACTGAAGAACCTCCTGGAGGAGGTGAAGAAGGAGCAGGCGGAGCACGAGGCGAGGATGAACTTGGAGATTGGCCGCGGCAGGAGGAGACACCTGGGGCTTCAGCGAGAGGAGGCTGGACACCTGCAGCAGGAGCCCAGGAGCGCCGACGCCGAGGCGTTCCTCAGCTACATACAGCAGCGCGAGATGGAACTCAGGCAGGAGGAGGCTGGGCGGCGGGAGGAGATCGAGCAGGTCAGCGCCCAGTTCGAGAGCTGGGCGAGGAGCAACGAGGAAAAGACGAGGGAGCTGCGGGAGGAGGAGGAGAAGCTGAGAGAGGCGGAGGCCGCGTGGAGGGAGGAGGAGGTGAGGCACGAGAGGGTGAGAGTGCGGGCGACGGAGCTGAGGGAGCGAAGGAACCATATGGAGGCATCCATCCAGCATCTGAGGGAAGAGACTGAAGACCAACTGCGGGCCAGAGAGGAGGCCAATGCAGCGCTGGAGGACATGCAGAAACATCTGGCGGCCTCGCTGGAGGAATTGGCCGGCGAGCTGAGAGCCGCCGAGGTGTCCATCTACGACAGAGCCGTCAAGCTGCAGCAGGTGGAGGTGGAGAACAGCCGGCTGCACCTTCAGATCGCCCAGATGACAGCCGGCCTGCGGAGGGCCAGCGAGGACGGGGAGCGCTACAGGGAGGACGCCCGGCGCTGCAGGAGGAGCGCCGAGGAGCTGGAGGGGAGGTTGCGGGAGGCGTGGAGGGAGGACGTGCGGGCGACGCTGGAAGCCCAGAGGAGCAGCGGGGAGGAGCTGAGCCTGCTGGGGGAGACGAGGAGCCGCCTGGAGAGCAGGAGCGAGCGGCTGGACGGCGTCGGAGCGCTGCTGCAGCGGCACGCAGCCGAGTTCAGCAGGCGGCTCAGAGGTCGAGTCGCGGCCATGCATCAGAGAGCGGCTGCTGACCTCTAGTGGTCGGACTGATCATGGCAGTTGTTTGAAAACCCCCAAAGTGCTTCCTTTGCTTGCCTTTGTGTTAAGATGATCAGTGGTGGCGTTTCTCAACTGGTGGGTTGCAACCCAACAGTGTTTTTTTTGTTGTTGTTTTTTTAAAGAAATTTGAAAATAGTCCTGTAATGAACTGGCGACTTGTCCAGGGCGTCGCCCTGCCTCCGATCTACGACAGCTGGGATAGGCTCCAGCAGACCCCCACAACCTTGAGTTCACGACTAAGCGGGTATTTAAGATGGATGGATTTTAAAATATAAATAGTTAATATTTATTTATTTTGCAGGACACAATTCTATTCAGTAGGAGCAGCGGTGAGGTGCTGAGGCTGGTGGGGGAGATGAGGAGCTACCTGTAGAGCAGGAGAAAGCGGCTGGAGAAAAGCCAGCGTTTCTCAACTAGTGGGTCGCGGCCCACTTTTGGGTCGCAGAGCTGTTTTTATTAGGTTGCGGCATGGTGGTTTCCTTTTTTTTTTAGGGATTTTAAAATATATACATTTCTAGATAAAATGTTGGGAATTTACTTTGCAGAACACAATTCAATGCAATCATTTATATTTATAATAGTGCATATTTATTATAATATTTATATAATACGTTTGAGTGCTGTGGGATAAACTTGGGTCACAACTTCATGAGAAGGGGAAAATGTGGGTCCTGAGACTCTAGCAGTTGAGAACCACTGATGGAAGCTGTTACTTGACCACAAGAATCGCCTTTTACCTGGGTAGTTAAATTAAAGCCGCAGCGATCAGGACGGGTGTTGGTTGTCAAGTTACTTTGTAGCAATCAAGACTCGCATCTAGAGTCAGAGGGTTCTCTTACGCTCTTACCATTCATCCCTTCGTGTGCACGTGCACGTATCGCATAGAGGCAGTGGACGGCAGCTGAGGAGCGGAAGGGAAATGAGTCACACTGGGAACGTGAGCTGATATATTTAAGTTGAACTTTGCCTTATGCGCCTATATGCAACTTGATCCAACGGCTAATATAATTCACAGCTCTTTGGCACGGTCGGCTCAACACTGTCACCCAGGTGTCACCCACTCGACTGGGTGACAGCTGCTGTCTGGAACAAACAAACAAACAAACCATTGAATTAAAAATAAATTAAAATGAATAAATGCTTCACTAGAACATCAAGACGGTGGAATAGAAATAATATTCAAAGTCATGTATTACACATATAAAACACCTGCGTTTACAAAACACCTGTGAGCTGCGTCTAGACCTGACCTCTGACCCTGAGATGAGCCCCTCCCCCCCCGCCAACACGTCAAGTGACTCACCTCTGCAAGTGACAAGAATGTCTTTGTTCATTTATTCCTTCAATTGGTTATTTTTAGGGACGCTCTGATCTCATTTCCTCTTGATCTCAATCACAGGATCAGAGCATCACAGTTATTTTTACTGCTTATTTCGAGGAAGAATACAAAGGGAGGCCGTCAACGGGCATCACTAGTTGTTAGTACTTGTTAGTCATTTTTCTTTCCGACAGTGCGAGTGCTGGCAAGTTAACTGTCTATTTGGTCCATACCAAGAGCCAACAGCTAATTTCTTAGATGTTCCAGTAATCGCACCTGCCGATTCCTAAGATAAGAGATTTTGCCTTCATCACTCTGACATGATTCCTATTTTTCCTCAGAACACATAATCTTTCAATCACCTTTTTCCAAAGAAACCTGTCAGAAGACCGTCCAACACACCGAGCCAGGAAATGTTCTGAGGTCAGTTAGTGGAGCTCAGTTAGAGATCTGATTGGTCGGATCAGACCAATCAGATCTGATCCGACCAATACACTGACGGCGGAGCTGGAAAATCTTCTAATCCATCTCAATTTTAGAGTTAATTTACTCTACTTGGGCGACTCAGATATCTTTCAAAGGCTGAACTCTGAGATCCAGAGAGTTTATTTGAGTGGGTAGTTAATTATTTATCTGGAATGAAGGATAAGGCTCGTAATCGAGGTTTAATATTTGATCTTTAAAATCCACATTCAAACAAAGAAACATGTGTTCTAAAACCTCTAAATAAACAACTGTGTCCACAGCACGTGATCAGCAAATGTTTATTCACCATTTTTTGTTTGCAGTTTGTGACAGTGGCTCGTTATTTCCTCTGGTCCCATCCTCCACACTGTGTCGTGTGCGCTGACTCACAGTGACTGTAAAGTGACTGAAGGGAGTCCTGCTATGCAGCTGTGAGTCATCGCCCATCAGCCAGACCTCAGGCGACAAGCGGCAAAACGACACGCATCAATAGACAAAAGCGAGGTGTTCAGGCGTTGATGTCACCCACTGCCTGCGGCTGGTAGAACATTTAGCCCAAATCAGGTGATCGGCTTCGAAACCCCATCACCCTGAAATAACAGTGCCTGAGCGCCGGACACCCGCTGACTCATTTTTCCGAGGGATTTAATCTCAGCTGAACAAATTTGACCTCTAACCAAAAGCGGTATTAAATTTTCCCTGCACATCTGGAAAAGTACATCGCGCACTGTTTGGAAAATAACAGAACGACGCAACCCGTGACGGTTTGAGCGAGGCAACGTTGCGACAGCGGCAGCTCAGTTCAGCGCGTTGCAAAACAAGTGCAGCCTGGTGTGAATCGGGCCGCTATCGCAGAAAAATCTTTGTTTACCTTCATTCACCTGCGCCAATATAGATAAATAAATAATGATAAATAATAAAGACATAAACGTGTGTGTATGACCTACTTAAAGTCTCTGTGCGATACAGGCCATAAATGATAACAGTGGAACTGTCAGTGTGACAGACCTAGTCCTGTGTGTGTGTTTGTGTGTGTGTGTGAGAAAGAGAAAGAGAGAGAGAGAGAGAGCGAGCGAGCGCTGGTTTTGGATTGCACAGCTCCCTCCTCCCTCTCTCGCTCTCTCTCTCACACACGCACATGACCTGTAACTCTCCATATGGGCTGATGACGTCTCCACTTCCTAATCTCTCCCCTCACCACCCCGAGGTTTTATACGCTGCAGTGAGCCGTCACACTTCAATGTTCAGCGCAAAGGAGCACATCTGTCACTTTCCGCTCTCACAGTGAAGAAAATCAAAAGCAAGTGGAAACAAGTGGACACTTAAAGTTGCCGTCGTCCGCCACCTTATTCAGTCTCTGACATCAGCGTTAAAAATAGGCGAACCGGGATTAACTGAGGAAGAGTGAAGAGAAGACTTTGGCCCGAGCGATGGACACAATGGGTGAGCGCGTGTTTGTTTTGGTACTTGTGTTTGGAGTGTGACGTGTGTGACGGTGCAGCAGCCCCGTGTGTGTATTTACCTGATGGCTAGATTTTGCTTAGTGTGTAGGACTTGGATGGCTTCCTTAATGTGAAGCTCTGTGGTCGTCGTCCACAACACCTTTCACAACGTAAGAGCTGAATAGAAAAACAACAGCAGCAACAAAAATGGTTATAGAGTTACATCAATACCTTGATCACTGTCTCCCACCAGGGTGTTCAAGTCTTAATTATTGCAACATCAACAAAAATCCTCCACAGGTGCTGGTCAGCTTGTGTAGACAGACTAAATAGTAGCTCCCTGATTAACCAACTTCCCCCAAATGAATTTCAAATTAAATGTTCATTTTGGTACACATTATTATTTTAGCAGCAGCAGTATTAGTAGTAGGATAGATAGATAGATAGATAGATACTTCATTGATCTCCAGGAAAAATTCACCTTACTAGCAGCTTGAAAGGGGAACTACAGTTGTGCAATAAAGGCCATGCAATGGAAAATAGAATAAAATAGAATGTACTACTAATAGAAATACAGGCATGTAATTCAAATTATTATTATACAAAATCCATATTGTTACATTTCAAGGGCTTTAAAATTTAGAATTGAAATTTAAATAAACCTAAACGCAATGAAATGAAGGGTCATTTTCAGAGAATCCTTAGGAGACGACAGGTCAGCAGTCTGCAGTGTCAGATGGTTGGATTGGATTCAGACTGTCCTGATAGAAACGCTCACACTTCTGGGGTCAGACAGTGTCCAGCGGTGACCCTTCTTCAGGTTGCAAAGGTCTGATGCCGAGCCAAGCAGGGGAAGGTCAGAGCTGCAGGAAAAGAGCAAAGGTCTCCGCTGTGTTGACCCAAACATGCCCCGTATTGCACATCAAAACAAACTGAAAATCGTGAGCTAGAAAGAAAAAAAATCCTTGATACAGTTCCATCATGTCACGTGTGAATTTGTTCCAGTCCATGTTTCTTATCGGTTATCTCTGCAGTTAAACAAGCCGTGTTGACTTCTGCCAAAACAAAAGTTGACCCACTTTGGTGAGCGCAGGCATCACATGGAAACTCAGAGTCACACACAAGGACAGCTGGTCCTGTGTATGTGTGTGTGTGTGTGTGTGTGTGTGTTTGTGTGTGTTTGTTGTGTGTGACAGTGCAACATCAGCCTCTCAAAGGCGACATGTCCTTATTGTTAAATCTCTAATCTTGTTGTTGTAGTGCAGTTTCAATGTCAGAGGCATCATCCTCAGCCTCAGCTGGCGGAGCTGCAGCCACTAAGGTTTTAAGTGGACAGAAAACAAAAGGAGTGGGCAAACATTTTGACTTGAGGGCCACAATGGGTTGTAAGATTTGACAGAGGCGGGGACTGAGCAGGAGTGTTTTGGTGGCCCACCTCATAGGAGAAAAAATATATCATGGGAAATGTAGAAAACATGATTTAATGTGAAATTATTCTTAGAACACTGAAAAAAATGATTAAATACAGCTATTTTTAAAAATTATTTACTAATAATATAATTTCTTCAAGCTTTGGGGGGCTGGATTATAAAGTTTAACGGGCCACATATGGCCCCCGGGCCATAGTTTGCCCATGCCCGGCTGAAACGGTTGCAAGTCTTGTCATCTTGGACTCCAGCAAAGTCTCTCAAAACTCTAGAAAACAGCATGTGATGTATTTTGTGACATCACCAAGGGATGATGTGCAGGTCTGTGTTTTAGCACACACTTTCCGGAAGGAAACAAAAGAAGGATGGCTTGTTCTCGTGGCACACGGTAAATGGACTGCACTTGCGTAGCGCTTTGTAGCACCTTCACGGTAGCCCAAAGCGCTTCACCTCTCAAGCCTCTCATTCACCCATTCACACACACATTCATACACCAATGGCTGGCTGCTGCTATGCAAGGTGCTGCCAGCCCCACTGGGAGCAATTTGACATGCCTTGCCCAAGGACACTTTGACACGTGGACAGTTGGAGCCGGGATTAGAGCTGCCAACCCTTCGGTCATTGGATGACCCGCACAGCTGCACTAACATACTGGGGGTGTGCTCGTAACAGGAGATAAAAGGACCCCGGTGGTCAGCATGGTGAAATGAAGGCTCGGCCCAGCGGGTTCATTGATCTCACCGTTTGACCTGAGGTCCACAAAGGTGGAATCCTCCACTCAGACTCCAGGCATCCTCGCCCACTCATTCACTCACTCACTGACTCACTGTTCTTGTCCCCAGTGTACCCAATGGGTGTAGGAGCCTCCCGACTGTACAGCTCCCTCACTCAGACCCTCAGCAGCAGCTCCCCTCTACCCCTCCCCCACCTGGAGCCCCGCCTCCCTCTGGACGCCAACCTGGATCCGGACTTCTGCCAGGTAACTATTTCCCCTCTGTTTACCATGTACCATGTACTATACACAATAGAAAGTTAGCTAGCGTTTTTATTTTTGGGGAATACTTTGCCTTCCAGATTAGGAAAACAATGTTGGTCCTGAGACTCCACCAGTTGAGAACCGCTGCACTAGGACGGCGCGGTGGAGTCTTTTCTTTTTTTTTTGTGCCCTGACGCAAAGTGTGTTGGTTGTCTCACAGAAGCAGGGGCCGTCGGACCCGGAGGAGCTGCTGCGACAATGTGAGGAGGCGCTCGCAGACGGACCGCCTCGCTTCCACAGGAAGTTCACCTGCCTCAACGATGGAGACGGCGCCTCCAGCAGCCTCATCAGGGTGATGCAGTGGAATGTGCTGGCTCAAGGTATATTGGTGGTCTTAAAAAAAACACACCAGGGGGTTTAATTAGGGATGCACCGATACTGATACTGGTATCGTACCGATACCAGTATTGAGCCCATACCACGAGCTGATACCGAGCCAATACCATGAGACCGATAACAGTTGTAAATGTATGTGTATGACAATTTTGTCAAATTTGTGTTTGTACTGAAGTGAAATTTGACAGTCATCCATTCTGTAGACCAGCGGTGGGCAAACTTTATGACTGGTGTCCCACAATGGTTTCTAAAATTTGACAGAGGGGCCGGAGCAGGTAGGTAGGTACTCGGTATGGGTGAGTACTGAAAAGGAAGTCCTCGTCCAATACTCGTTCTGTAAAAAAAAAGTGGTATCGGTGCATCCCTAGCTTTAATCATTAAGCGAGGATAAAAATTTACAGAATCCTGTTTTTAAAGCCTTTTTCTCCATCTCACCTTGTCCTCCCGAAGCTCTGGGCGAAGGGCTGGACTGTTTTGTGCAGTGCCCCCTGGAGGCCATCAGCTGGTCCCGCAGAAAGTTCCTCATCCTGGAGGAGATCCTCACCTACCGGCCGCACATCCTGTGCCTGCAGGAGGTGGACCACTACTACGACACCCTCCAGCCGGTGCTGAGCAGCCTGGGCTACGGCAGCAGCTTCTGCCCCAAACCCTGGTCGCCCTGCCTGGCTGTGGAGGGCAACAACGGCCCTGACGGCTGCGCGCTCTTCTACGACCAGACGCGCTTCCAGCTGCTGGACGGAGCGAGTGTGCAGCTCTCAGCCATGAGGATTCCGACCAATCAGGTGAGGGGTTGGATTTGTGTCAGGGCATTTCTGAGAGAAAATCCAGATTGAAGCAACATTTTTGTGTTTTTTTGATTTGTGGCACAGTATTCCCAATAACCAGAGGTGGGAAGTAATGAGGTACAAATATTATATTACAGTGCTTAAGTAGACTCTTCAGGTATCTGTGTCTATCTTGTCTAGTATATGATTTATTGAAATTATTGAATTGAATTGTGTGTCCTGCAAAACAAATTACCAACATTTTCTCTATAAATATATTTATTTTAAAATCCCTTTTTTTAAAAAAAGGGAAACTGCCCACCAAGTTGTGACCCAATCATAACAGCTCTGTGACCCACTTTTGGGTTTGCGACCCACCAGTTGAGAAACAATGGTGTAGTTCAATATAAAAGTGGATCATATGTTAAAAGCCACAGCTACCAACATTTTGGACTTTTATTAGTTAAGTACATTACAGAACCTGTACTTTTATTACTTTACTTCAGTAAAGGAGTTGAATCAATCCTTTTACCAAAGTACATATATACGTGTGTGTATATATATATATATATATATATATATATATATATATATATATATATATATATATATATATATATATATATATATATATACTATATATATATATATATATTTTACACCATTCTGTACTTTTACTGAAGTACAGAATGTGAATACCTTTGCCACCTGTGTCAATCACTACACACCGTGACCCCCCGCTAACGTCCAGTTCTCCCTGCTCAGGTGGCCTTGCTGTCGATGCTGCGGTGTCGCCTCACAGGCGCGTGCGTGTGCGTGGCCGTCACCCACCTGAAGGCTCGCTCCGGCTGGGAGTGGTTGCGCAGCGCCCAGGGCTCCGACCTGCTGCGACACCTCCACAGCCTGGTCCAGAAGCACTCCATCGACTCGTCCCACGTCCCCCTGCTGGTCTGCGGAGACTTCAACGCCGCCCCCAACGAGGAGGTGTACCGCCGCTTCGCCGCGTCGGCCCTCGGTCTGGACTCGGCCTACAAGATGCTGAGCCGGGACGGCTCGGCGGAGCCCGACTACACCACATGGAAGATCCGGCCGTCAGGGGAGTGCTGCACAACTCTGGACTACATCTGGTACAGCCGGGACTCGCTGAGGGTGGACGCAGTTCTGGAGCTGCCCACGGAGGAGCAGATCGGGCTGAACAGGCTCCCGTCCTTCAGCTACCCCTCCGACCACCTGTCCCTGGTTTGTGACTTCAGTTTTAAGGAGGAGTGAGAAGGTTTGGACAAAAGCGGGCGACACAGAGGAGAGTCGGGACCTGCTTCTGGTCGGCATCAGTCAGCAGGAAGTTGCGAGAGGACGCTGGGTTGGCAGTGAACAGGAGATGATGGTACAAGGACACTAGGATGTACTCGCACTGCCCAGAAACCACAATGTGGTTTAGGATGTGTTCACACTGCACGCCTCACTACTCAATTTAGACTTTATTCGAAAATTGCAATACTTGTGTGCGACTCGAAGATGGGACTCTGCTATGAGCTGGACGCCATCCTGAACTGACCCACAATGTTAACACACTACAGAGGCAAACAAGCAACAAGTTGAGTAAATATGGAGGCCACAGATTTAGTTTGACTGTGATGGGATTGTACTGGTACGGTACCTCAACATTTGAGTCCAGAAATATGATCTCAGTCTCAAGTGTTTTTACTTTGTCAGGTTTGATTCAGCAAAGTCAACACTATGTGCGTACTGGAAATGTTAACATCATTATGTGGAATTTATTTCGTCTTGTCTCTGTTCCAACAAATCTGTCTGCATCTTGTCAGTACCTAGGAGTTTTTTTTGTTTTTTTTTATATTATGGTCACGGTTGAAGAATGGAATCTCAACTTGCAACACTCAGTGGCGTGACACTAATAATCTCTGCCCGGGTTGATTCAACACAACCTGCCTGCAAGTCTGGATAACACGCAATGTTTCCAGCTCTTGTTGTGAAAGTCCCAACAGTGAACTTCCTCTTGCAAAACATGTTATTTAACAAAAATAGTGCATTTTTGTCCTGTGTCATGTTCTTTCTTTATACCTTATGATTGAACAATCTTTCTGCTTTTTAAAGGAAAGATTTCTGTAAATTTACGTAATTTATGTCTCTTCAAAATTTAATGTTGCAAAAATAAAAAAATAAAAACCATAAATGTCAGGCTTTGAAATGTCTTTTTATACTTAAGTAAAATCTAATACACTTTGAAACAAGAGTACAGCAAAATAGAATATACTTCAAATGTTGAATATACAAACAGTTCAGTCTGAACGCAAACATCTTCCTATCATTCTTTTCAAAAATAAAAAAAAGTTTTGGGTGTGGGGGCGGTTTGGTAAAAAGCATACACTATGGTGACAAATGAACTCCAATCACCTCCTTAAATAAGAAGTGAAGTGACCATGGCCTCATCGTGGTTGGATTTTTTAGCAATTTTTCCATGTAGCAGGAAGTGAGATTTCATTTTCTCAAAATTAAACATCACCTTCTTGTTTACATTCATAGTTCTGTTTGGATGATAAGACATGGCACCACTGACGACTCAAACATCGGATTAGTCGTGTCGTAAAAGTCTTTTTTACTCCGCTGGCTCGTCAGTCAAATAAGAAAAAGGAAAAAAACAAAAAAAGTTGTAACCAAGACCCTTTTGGTGAAATTAAGTCTAAAATTTACCCCTGAAAGTTTTCATTTAGTGATGCAGGAGGCACTGCAAGAAATCTGGCTCCCCCACAGCACGTCACTGTGAGGGAAATCATGAAAATGTTTATACGGGACCTAATAACGATAACAATAATCATCATATGAATATTAGTTCCCAAGGGTTCCATAATACTGTGCTTGGTATAAGGTATCAAAACATGAAAAAAACCGCCATCTTACTGTTCAGACAATACATGAAAAGAGTCAGAATTAAAAACCTAAGGCTGTTCCGTTAACTCTAGCTCTGTAAACTGTATAGGAGTTAATATATTTATATATGTACATAAATGACCTAATTTCTGTCTGATATCGTTTCCTGGCTGAGCTTCTTAAAGCTCCACGTTCTCCTTCAGGACTCACATAGCACCGCCAACACTCGATCTGCACAGTGATATAAGTAAGAACAACACAAAAGAGAAAAAAAATAATAAGTTGCTGGTTTTAGCATTTGTGGAGGCAAAACTATAAACAAATGTTTGTTTTTTTCCTTTCTACAAAAGCTCTGTTACGCCGTCCGCCCTCTACTTGTATTCATAAAGTTCACATTATGGTTAGTTGTAGTTGATTTGCCTCCTTTCGTAGTGTAGTTATTCTCGTCGTCACCTGCTCCTCTACATATTCTCCACTTGGAATCAATGATAGTAATGCGTCCATCCATCCATTTTCAATACCCGCTTATTCCTGAAGTCAGGGTTGCGGGGGTCTGCTAATCCATCTAAAAATTCAAAAAAAAAAAAAAAGACAAAAGGCCGTTGGTTACATGTAGTGATCCAGGCTGGTCCCTTTCATCGAACCCGACACGAGTCTGTGTGAATCCCTGGTTTGGTTGGAACCGGCGGTGCGACACTCAGAGGTCTGTGTGTGCTTGAGGGCTGAGTTCTGTGGACTTCTACTGGGGAGGATGTGAAGACGGGACGGTGGGGTGGTGCGAGGGTAGAGGTGGACAGACCGTCTCGTCCCTCGGGGGTCTCGTCCCTCGGGGTCTCGTCCCTCGGGGTCTCGCTGCTGGTTTTCCCGACGAGCTGTCAGTGGCAGTGAAGCGAAACGACTCGGGTTCGGGACTCAACACTCGGGCTCCTCCGACTTGACGACGATGTCGGACGCCGCCAGCTGCACCACCACCACCTCCGTTTCCGCCGCCTCCGGCTTGGTGTCGTGAACAGTTTTAGGGTTCGTTTGGGCGTGTTGCTGCAGCGCCGCCACCTGGACGGCCTGGACCGCCACCTTGTCCGGCCCCCCCGCCACCGCCACAGCCGCCCGGCCCGGCGGAGCCCCGATGACCAGCTCCGAACCGTTGTAGACGCCGCTGATGAGGCAAGGCTGCGGCGCCACCGTCTGGCTGGCCACGGACACGGCGACCACCTCGGCACCGCTGCCCGGCTGCGACATCACCAGAGTCTGCTGCTGCTGCTGCTGCTGCTGCTGCTGCTGCTGCTGCTGCGGCTGCTGCGTGGGCACCGTCAGCCTCATCACCTGGGCGCCGGGGCCCATGCTGACGGGCGTGAGGGCGCGCACCGTCAGGGGGCCACCCAGCAGGCTGATGCCCGCCTGCGAGGCCCCGAGGCCGGCCTTGTTAATGCCGGAGGCCTGCAGCTGGCACTGGGCCAGCTGGTGGGCCGGGATGGTGATGATCTTGGCCAGCTGCACCGTGATCTTGTCACCGTTCTCCGCCGTCGCCGGGACCATGGTGGGGATGGTCTGGATGACCACCTGAGCGCCGATGAGGGGAGCAAGGAGGAGAAGCGCAGACCAACTTTAGCAAAAGCTGCATAATGCAAATCGAGAGACTTTTGTAGCAAACTGACGTAAATAGGAAGAAAATATGTAATAATAACTAATGAGGATTTGCCAGAGCTCCCGGCTATCTCTTTTTCACTAGGAGAATAGTGGCCCCCACACATAAACTTTTAGGGGCACAAGCTGAAAATTTAGTGGTGCACAGTAAATATTCACGTTCTCTCATTTTCATTGCGTAACCAATATAAAAGACAGAAACTGCAATGTTTTGTTTCACTTAGTTTGTTGATTTTTTTTTCTATTATGCGCTACGTTTAGTATCCTGTCTTTTATTATGACTATTTTAATATACAGCACTTTGGTAACCTTTGTGTTTATTTAAATTGTGCTGAATAAATAAAGTGGATTGGATGTTTTAAATTCACAAACTTCTGATTTGCATCACCATGATTCTAATCAGAAGTTACAACACACACACACACACACACACACACACACACACACACACACACACACACACACACACACACACACACACACACACACACACACACACACACACACACACACACACACACACACGGAAAATTTAGCCGCACCGTCTCAAATTTTAGGGCCAAAATGCGGTCGTTTATTGGGTGCAGATCCCTTGGTGCAATGTGTGTAAATGGCATTGGCCGGGTTGTTTCCACACCTTCTGTTGCGGGTTTGCGTTAGCGTTGGCGGCGCCCACAGCGGAGGTGTTGGTGAGGAGGGCCGGGTGGCTGCTCGTCCCCGTGGCTCCGGTGGCCTGCTGCACCGCGACCGTGGAGATCTTCTGACCCAGCGCCGTGGTCATGACAACGGGCACCTGCATGGCCACTCGCACCGTCCTGGTGAGTGCGGGAGGGTCAGAGGTCAGACAGTCAATCGCCTGGCGTGATGCGGCAGCGTTACACAAAGTGAAAGGCGTGTTACCGTGGCCCGGCGGCGCTGGATATGAGAGTGGTGTGGGACTGCTGGCTCTGGTTCCCCTCAGAGACGGTCACGATCCTCTGCACACCCGCCAGGGCCGCTGCCCCGGTCTTGCTGCCGGTGGCGACGGGAGCTTGGGCGGCGTTGGCCCTGCCGCCGCCCCGCAGGATGTTGGGCTTCTTGGAGGGCGGCGCCTTGGCGGCCTGCAGCAGCATGTCCGGCGACGGCAGCACGCGCTCGTACGTCACGGCCGAGTCGGAGCCCATCAGGTCCTCGGGGGACGGCAGCTCGGCCTTGTCGTCGTCGATGATGACGATGTTCTTGGGCATCTCTTTGAACTGGTAGACCAGCCGCTGGCCCTCCACCTTGGCCAGGATGCCGCGCTGGTAGTAATATCTGCGGGAGGGAGGAGGGACGGCGGTCAAAAAAAGCCAAACTGCTTGACCGAAACTTGTCGCGAGACAAACGCGTCGCCCCGTGCGGACAGCTCACCGGAGGGCCCGTCCCATCGTCTCGTAGTTCATGTCTGGCTTGTTCTTGTGTTTGCCCCACAGCTTGGACACGGCCTTGGAGTCGACCAGTTTGAAAATGCCCTTCTCCCTGTGGGTCCACTTGATGTACCTGGGACAGGTGCTCTTGTCCTGGAGCAGCTCCAACAGGAACTCCCACAGGTAGGTGGTGCTTCCTGCTGAAAAACAAGCCTCTTTTAATGCTTTTTACCACCTGCCCTCACCTTCTTGCCCACCATGTTCACTGAACTCCATTAAATGTAAATATCAATTTGACGGCAGCCGATGGATTTATTACCTTTTCCTTCTCTGGGTTTCTTCTTGATGCTTAATGGAGAGTCACTGGGGAGATGCTGAGACTTGGGCCTCCGTCCGGCTGATAGTAAATAAATAAATGAACAAAAATCAAAATTGAGGCAATCGATGTGCGCAGCAGCAACCACTAGATGGTGCTCTCGGGCGAACACAAAAGCTGTAATTATGAGTCAATTTTTGCATTTGGTTTGAGGTTTGTGGCCTGGACAGAGAGCTCAAGTTACTTGCAACTTTAAGATGTTTCCATTTAAAACATTTGACTCTTTCCAAAGCTCAACTTCCCACATGACCCAGTTTAGAGTCAACAACAAATCCACAATGGCATGTCATTAAAGCTTTTTAACGTTTAAAGCCCCTTGTCTTCAGCGCTGGACGACTGAAGCGGGTTTCGCTTTCCTCTACCGACCTTTCCTCTTCCTGACTGGCTCGAAGCCCGGCTCCGGTTCTTCCATGAGGACGCTCATGTCCTCGTCTTCGTCCTCGCAACAGTCTTCGGTCGATATTTCCACCTCTGTCTCCGAGATCATGTCAGGACGCATGGCGGCATGAAGGAAGTCTGGGGTTGCTCCGCAGGCTGGGGGATACCCTTCTGAATGCAGACAGTCACAGTAAATGATTGATTGATCATTAATTTGCACTGCCGTGCCACTTCTTGGAAAAGCAAAGTGGCCGAGCTTCTAAAGAAGGGGGGCCTCACCTGGGCTCCGATCTTCTCTGAGGCTGGAAGGTGAATCCATGCGCAGGAGAGCCTCTGCAGCCTCAATGGTCTTATCAGAGCAGTGGATACTCGTGCCGTGGACGGAGGCCTCCACTGAAACACATGCAAAAGTAGCCAAAGTCAAACAACACTGCTACACGCGACTGGTCTTTCAACAATCCTGGTCGATGAACATTCTATAATGAATTGGCAGACATAAATCAGCAGAACAACACACAAAGAAACCCGACCTCATTCACTGCACACAAAATGAAAGAAATTTTAATTTAAAATTACTCTTAAAACAACTATTGAACAATTCCATGGACAACCTTCACTCGCAAGTAACATAACAATTTGAACCTCTGCAGTAGGAAATGTATATTTGTATGCCTGCTTATTTTTTAATAGGTATAATGCAAGATGTTTTACACAACAACACCAAGTTTTGGGATGTCAACTTCACACCTCCAAGTATGTATGCATAAAAATATCACTGATAAATGATATCTAAATGGGACGTCGTGGCTTAATAACACACTGAGTTTGACTGGGGGGGGGGGGCCACTGGTCGTCTGTACCGTGCTGAACTGCAGCACCTGCTGTGGGTGTCAATCAATGGTGGGAAAGGCGAGATGTGATACACACTGGCGTGTCCATGTTTGGCTATCTCGCTGAGGCAACAGTCACTACATAGGAGAGAGAGGCTGCCTATCTTTAGATTGGCCACTCATTCAGTTCCTCTCGTGAAGCAACAGGACACACGCTCGCAGTGGAGACCCTGCAGCTGGCTGAGCTGAGCTGCCTTTGAAACCAGACAGCTGAAACAAGACAACCTGAAGGTGCGAGGGGGTCAGCAGCAGTGACCCCTGACCCATATTGGCATGAGAACACCATCGGGCTACATCATGTGGTCCAAGAGTATCAAATATTCATATGAGTGATTCATGGTGTATAGATTCACGATAAATATAAGATTACAATTAGTAGATATTTGGCATCAAAACTTGATAAACCACAAAAATCTCGAAAGCAAACGTATTTGTGCGTTAACAGTACCCGTTGTCATCCTACACACTATGTAACGCCGCCAATAGGTGCAGCGAGTCCGACAAAAAATAGTGCCGTCTCAAATAACTTCCGTGTTTACAGTCCTTAGCCTTTCCCTCCAGTTCTCTTCGAAGAAGCCCTCGGATCTCCTTGTCACTCAACACCCGCCTCACCTTCTATTGGCTGTCGGATCGTGTAACTGCCCGCCCCGGATTAACCCGATTGGATTTCTGCTGACGTCAAAACTACAGACGCATGCTATTGGGCCAACCTTCTGGTCGTTCAACGTCATTGTCCCGCCCTAAAAGAGGCACAATGCTTCCGCCATCGACGAGCGACGAAAATACTTTCAAAAATTAAAAAAGAAAACTGTGCGGAAACGACTTTATTCACATAAAGTTGCACCATAAACCACAACGTAATGTACAATTTTGGGTGAAATAAAACAAAAGTCGTGCTGATAGGTCAATATAATTAAAGAGCGACGCCGCACTTAAAACAACTAAAAGCAGGAGAAAGCGAGAAAGCCAGGCCATCCCACGCTTCAATCAGAGGAGATTCACTACAGTCCTCGGTCTTGCATATAAACCGGGGGAAAATATAAACATTAGGCCGCTTCATCGTGAAAACATAACTAAAATGCTAATGTATCACGTCTGGTGCACTGAAATAATGCGTCGAGTTGTTACATTTTCTGCACGCAAAGAAAAAAAATAAAATACATCGAAGCCGCACAGATATGCAAAATACTAAATATAAACATTTGGAAAGGCAGCAACTCGTTCTACGTGTCCGATTTGCGGCAGAAAAAATAAAACCACATGTCCTTCCTACTTCAGACAGCGTGGCAAAGACGTAGGAAAGACAACATCTCTGCACTTCCTGGTTGTGCGCAGCCTATGTGTAAACCGTTATTCCAGGTCCAACTTCGGTGGGGAAAATCCGCTCACACATGCAAAACACATCCCGTGCACATAACCGGCACTCAACACAGAGGGCAGGTTGTTTTTTAAATGTTTACATATTTTTAAACAGGGTTTGATTAATCGTGGAGCAACGCCATGCAGATCGCTACCAAGGTGATCACTTCCTGATTGCCCTCCATTACTTTCGCGCACTACAGACCGGACCAGAAGTGCCACGGTCGAGGTTAACAAACGCAGCCCGTGCGTTAGCCCCGGCTTCCGCTTCGAAGTCACAAACATCAAGAATTGTGTTACCGGCTCTGATGAGTAGATCGAGCTGATTCGCGTGTCCCTCATGCTGAGAAGTCGCCATGTTTCCCCCTCACTGCAGATTCACATTGACTTCTCAGTGAATTGTATAGGAAGCCGCTGGCGCATATCACTCCGCGGCCGCGCTTCCCTAATGGCAAATCTATTCTCCACTTTGACTACACACTCTACAGCCCCCAGAGCGGTATCCGTCCGCCACTCACACAGGAAATCCTTCCTTTGCCCTCCCTTCCCCTGCGTAGTAACTACGTCGGAAGACGCGGCGCAGGCACACAGTAACGTCAGGAAATTGTTCGGCGTAAGAGAAAAATGCATTCGTCGGCCCTTTAACTATTACAGAAAATAGCAATACCCTAATGCTACGCTTTCATTTAAATGATTCTCGAAACAGGAATGTAAACTTAAAAATCTGTTTCAGTGTTCGCTAGTGGGACAATGTTTTTCCAACGTATCGTGTTACTATAATAAATAAACGTGTACTTGACGGCATTAGTATTTGCGCAAATAATGGTATAAACAATAACCATGTGTATATCAAATCAGTTTTCATCGTCATAAATTAATTTTAAAAATATGATCACTGAAAATGTCAGAATTTTCTTTAAACTTTTCGGCTCACTGCTGCCAAATTAAAATTGATTTCTCATTACACTACACTACAAAATACTTCGTCTCTAAAAACTATTCAGGGTTTTTTTTTTTCCAAAGAAATCCACAAGGTGGCAGTGTGCGGAGAGAATGACGATGGCGTTTCAGACAATTTCTGTTCTACTCTTAAAATTGATGTTATTAGATAAGGTTGATTTGATTTTAAAACAATTTTAAAACTTATTATACACTTATAGTGGACTAATCAATTGTATTAACGGTCTGAATATCAAGGTAATTTTAAACGGTAACAAAGGAAGACTGGCGACTTGTCCAGGGTGCCACCCTGCCTTCGTCCTATGCTAGCTGGGATAGGCCCCAGCAGACCCCCCCCCAGCATGAGCTCAGGAATAAGCGGGTATTGAAAATGGGTGGATGGATGGAACTAAGGAAGATATTAGGAGTTATTTGAGCTACAAAGACAGACAAATTCTAATGACCTCAATGTAAAACATTTCAAGACAACTGTATTTTGTTTGCAATATAATCAAAAAATGTCCCTATGCATGAAAATGAAACAAACCCTGGTGACCCTGGTGCAGTTTACTTGCAGCAGGCAGTTGGTAAGTGCTCATTGGTATATGGTCAGTCTGGGGATTTTTTTTTTTTAATAAATAACTTTATTAAATATACAGTCACAACAGTCACAGCTACAACCATAAAACTACTTTTGCAATTGTGAGCGCAATCTCAAGGGAACAACATACGGCAAACATTAGTGCAAAAAACATTGCAACATGAAAGCGAGTCGAAGCACTCAAAGGTGTGAAAATATTAGCACTTATCCGCCCCCTTTACAATCAAAACCTCTGACTATACAAAATGAAAGTGACCTCGTGAAACATGAGAGAATTAAATAAATTATATCTGGACTAGTATGTCACTTTAGACCATAGCTTGCATACTGTATTTTGTAGACTCAAACTGTAAGCCTGTTGGTCAAAGCCGAGCTGGGTTAATCACGGTCTTCCACCCACATCCAGTGGCTTCTCTGACGCACACAGCCTCCAACATCTCAACTGCTCATCTTAAAATATTAAAACCAAAATCTCAGCAAATTCACACCGTCTCACTTCGCAACAAGAACAGCCCCCCCCCCCAAATAAATGTAATCTGTGAAAAACATAAAAGTATTGATGGCTCACCTGCCCCCACCTTTGCCTCCGCCTCCTGCTCATCGCCCACATTTTGCATCAGGTAGGTTTGATCATCGTACAGCAACACCTGGGACGAGTAGCCCTGCCCCCCGGCCAGCCAGGCACCAGGTACCTCCTCAACTATCACTGCTGGGCATTCCTCAGCTTCCTGCTGATCTTCTTCACAGGACTCCTCAGCTACACACACGTCTACAACATCTCCATCGGGCTCCAGGTCCACTTGACACTCTCCCTCCTGCAAGTGATGGACGGAGAATGTGAGCAAAGCAACCAGGAAAGGATTTCAGAGGCTGAAGAGGAGAGAAGAGGGCACACAGCAGCTGCGACGCTCCTCTTGCTTGTGTTTCCGTGCGACTCACCAGCTGGGGGTCTTCGTCAGCAGCTATGCACTCCACCACTCTCTCGCCAGTGTCAACCAGAACCACAGAGGTCATGATTCATGCTCCTCCAGGACGAGCAGTCACAGCCTGTCAGCCGCCACAGTAATCTCCTGGAGGGTGACCTCCACCTGTGTGGTGGCGAGACACACACACCATCCATCAACACAAGGTTGTGTATAATTTCTCATGCAGAAGCAGCAGATGACAATATTTTATTGAGCACCAAGTGATAGTAGAAGTTTTCTGTGTCAGGTTTGTCATTTTGTATGGGGCTGAAATCTTTGTGTGTATGATGGTTTTTTGTTTTTGTTTTGTTTTTTTACATAAGATGGTACACCATAAATAAAGTAAAAAAACAAAACATTTGTGCTTTTGTCTTTCACCCAGTGAAGTGCAGTTTAAAATGATGCCACATGGACTTTATTTGCCTTTGAATGAATAACTTTGAGTAAAATAACATTTCTTTACATGCAACATGTTTGCCTATTGTCTTGACTGATAATACACACAAGTGCAACGTCCAGATAGGAGATGGATAGCGCAGATAAAAGCCCAGCCAAAAGTCATAAACCACATTTCTTAGGCTTGGGGTTAACATCACCCATCAGTAGCTGTCTGCCGTGAGACAACAGGAGAGAAACTAAAGCAAAACACAAGTCAGACAGATTTACATAAACAGGCGTTTCATCGACACTAAATGAGTTTTGAAAGGAGCTATGCAGAGCTTCCGTGTCTGACTTTATGGGTTCACCCCTGGCAATGATTAAACCAAAGGTTACTCCAGTATACTGAGAGATTCAGCGGACACTGGTAGGACTTATCAACATTTTGTGAATTCCTTCAGTGCGGTCCTGAAGGTGACTGTAGTATAGTTATATGAAACAAGACACATTGCTCACACTGCTGAGCAGAGATTACTTTAAAAAATAAATAAACATGTGTTTATTTTGCAAATCTGTCAAACAAGTTCTGCAACAAGAACAAAAAGTAAAAGGTTTGTGAATGTGGATTATCATGGATGTTTAGGTTTGCACAGACATTTGGCATAAAGGGCACATGGTGGGAAAGAGCTATCCAACTTTCATCAGGCCACAAAAAAAAAGAAAAAAAGAATCATTGCAAAAATTAAATTCAGCAGGTCATGTTGCAACTGTCATGGCAAGTCCACTTCTAGTTTTTAGTTACCAATCAAAAAACATATTACTTTTCTTCTTGAGGCAGTCATGTACAACAGTCCTGTTAGCATTGACAAATATTTCCTATAGATTATTGCATTTAGCCCCCTTATTTTTTATCATCCCCTTCACTTCCTGCTCAAATGGCCTGAACCATCAGCTGTGCAGAAGTTCCTGTCCTTCCATGACCTGCTGTTAGGAGAAAGAAACGTGTTTGTGGGTCTGCCTCTGCCTGGTTTTCGCTGCGGTTAAACTGCCGAACACTGTTATGCAAGTACATAGAAAAGTGGCAGATTGTGACACGCTGGCCTTTTTTGCAATCTAACATCGCCATCAACCACCTGTCATTAGACGGTGAGCTGGGAAGTGAGCGAGTAAAAGGGCAGCACAAAGTCCTTTATCTGGGTCCTTTATGTGCTGCTGCCTGTATGTTTTCCCTGGGTCAACAGAACAATCTGGCGCGCACAACAAAACATATTAGAGAGTGAAACCTGTGGTGTTCGGCAATTAAATTCAAAACCATCTGTCCTTTGTTTCACTTCCTTTATTTTCTCTCTCTGCCGTTTCACATCTCGGCTAAGACACCAAACTAAGAAAATAGTGTCAAAATGAGAGGAGTGGGTGAATGTCAGTGCTCATGCACACAGCACATCTGTGGGTACAGCTCGCTCAGACCGGCCTCATTGAATGAAACAAGTATAACAGGACCTGCTGGGCGCCTTCTAGCACGTGGGTGCTGAGTCGCTCCTCTGCTCGAGCATAAAGTAGTCTCAAAGTCTACATCATGATATCAACAAGTTATTTCTTACAGAAACTTAAGAACTGATGCAAATAAGCGGGGGGGTCAAATTACAAGCAAAGAAACCTTGCCGGCCGGCAGTCATGGGAACCTTTCAAAGTTTAAGGTTGGCTGCTCAACATGCTGGTATTTCAGGAATTGAAAATACTCCTGCTGCTGCAAGATATGGCAGTTAAGATGAGCTGGCGCTACTTGACTCATTGTAGATGTTGGAAGCATGCTGATCCCTAAATAAAATTCTATATATTTTTTTAAACTTTGAAGTGAGTTAAAAGCTTCACCAGACACAAGACAGTCAATCTCACAAGCCATCCTTCACACACAATGCAGCAAAATGAAAAGATAGAATTAAAGAGATCTACACTTGCCTTGCAATAAAAAAATGTCGCGGTCCAAAAAGGCTTGCATTTCTATTCAGCTACTACTTTAAAAATCCACAGTGATAAGAAAAAGGAGACTCTGGGTGTTGATCACCTTAAGAATGCTCCCTACATCTTTCTCTTCTTGGTTCTAAACTAAGCCTGCATCAGCTTTTAGCTGCTGCATCCAACCACACGTCTGCCTCAACGCCTGCGTTCTCCCTCGCAGCCGGTTTCTCGAGGTAGAAGGAACCTCACAGAGCGACTCAGCACTTCTCAGACCCTGCCCTGTGCTCGGATCACATGACAAGGGTGGAACTCACACAGTCACATGATCTTCCTACAACAGAGCTTTTGTTCCAAGCAACGAGGACTAGTGGTAAAGATACAACGCCCTGCTTGTGCCCTACCCTCTAGCAACACACACAGACACTCACAAGTGACACAATGAGCAAATACATGGCAAACGTAGCCTCAAGATTTGTTTGACATCCACACAAACCATTTTCCACAAAAGCAAACTCAGGCCAGTTCCACTATAAATTGGTTGCTAGAATGACAGTTATTTTATGCGATATAAAGTCTGTAATGTAATGTTAATGTACCTTGATTGAACAACTTAAATGCCTTGCTTTGTTTACTAGAGTGATTAATAACTTTGAAAAGAAGCGAGGGCGTTGCCTTCTGTGTGTGTCAGAGGGTAATAGAAGAGAAAAAGTGAAAGTTAAAAATATGTGACAGGAATTAACCCCTGAGGAAAGATACTGCAATTATACATACATGGCCATATGTCTCGTATCATATCGTTAGCCTAATAGCATAACTGCCTCAGTCATTTTTTGGCCAAATCGTGATATCTGAAAAAAAAAAAAAAAAATTACCAATGTTCTTGCTAAAAAATGTGTTTGTTCTTGTTTTCCAACAACGTCCCAATAGGACTTAGGTGACTATGCTATTAGGTTAACGATATTAGTGTGTATGTGCGTGTGTCTGACAGGGCCTGTTAAAGCCATTTAAGGTCAGTCCGGGGGCGTGACAGCATGTGCACTGTGATGTTGCCTGAGAACCAATAACAACTGCAAAGCACCGAACCAATCGCCTTGCAGCTTGAAAAACCTATAGCTGAGTAAATGTTTTAATCCCCCCCCCCCCCCCACCCCCCAGTGCGCGCGCGCGCTTCATTCACTGCAGATGTAATTGCAAGACATAGTAACAAAGCGTTACAGAGGTGGGGTCAGAGGTGCCCAAGTATATCTGTCAGAAACTGGCCTTTAGCAGTAATGTTGTCAAAGTATCGGGAAAAGACGGCACTACTGTATTAAGCTCTCGTTTAACTGGTTCAAATCACTGATGTGTTTTAATCTGTTAAACAAAAGCTGAAATGTTTACTCTGAGGTATAAAATTCCTTAGCGGACCTAAATGCTAACGACCATAAAAATCACACAGGGCTTGTCAAATGTCACACGCTGGCTTCGGGTTAAAGTCAGTAACAAAGTTCATCATGTCAGAGATACTCACGCCGACACCCTGCAGTTACCCAGCTGTAAGATGCCCGTGAGCTTCTTGTCTTCAAACTTGCCTACAAATGTCAAACAGTGTCAGAGGGGGAATTAGCTGTACATGAAACCTTTGGTCCTGAGTGCCGCTCCACTTATAAGTGAATTATTAGCCAGCTCTTGCATCATTAATATATAGCTTTAATTATTTACGCCAGCGCACCGTGGCTATTCTAAAGCCCAAATTCGCTTAAAGAACCTTAACATCTGAGAACCCGTGGAAAGCGAAATGAACGAGACACGGGAGACAAGTGAATAATAACAACTTGGCTAATGTTAGCCGGATAAGTTAGCCGAGCGACAACGGGAAGCTGACAGGGGCAAAACCAACCAGACCATGTGGCTAATGTTGACGACGAGCGGGTCGAACGGACTCTCCAACTCACCGTGAAACCGACCCGCGGCTCTGGCTCGGCTGGGAAGACAGGCGGCAACTTGACGGCGGCAGCCTCGCTTAACGCTGACACTTTAGTGTCTGCGTACGTGCAACGGACGGGTGCGCGCGTCATTGCGTGTGTGTGTGTGTGTGTGTGTGTGTGTGTGTGTGTGTGTGTGTGACTGCCAGTAACCAGTCCCGCCGCCAACGGCGACCCCAGCTAAACCAGGCGTGACGCTGCCGGAAACTCCAGAACTTCCCAGCCGATGTGAGTGAGGTTAAATAAATTTGTCATAAATCAATAATAAAATGAGCCCCGGTGTTGCTGGTCGGCCCGCGGATTTAAAAAAAACTAAAATAAAGTTCCTCGTTGCCTCGCTTCGCTACGAGCCAATTACACCCGTGACGTCACGCTGCACAACAAACATATGGATTTTGTTCGCGTTTGACTCAAACGGTTTGAGCCTCAAGTTTTATTTTCGCCGTTTTCCTGACTTGAAGACCACCAAAGCATTGTCACTGGCGCACTGTGCTTTTATTAGCTATTTTATTTCCTTGTACCATTTGGTCACATGCCCTTTGACGGTCACGCCCTTTACGAACATGAACGCTTAAAACAATAACTGCTGTTTCGCGACAAAATCAAGAAACTTGCTCGTACAAACGTTTTCAAGTGAGGTTTTTGTGTTTTAAAGTTGAAAAGTTACTTACCAATGCTTTGATACGTCTATGTGCATCTGGACTCTAGAGTCACTGAACTTCCCAGAATTGCTGTTTTACTTGTTTTTTTGTTTTTTGTTTTTTAATAACACGAGTGCGAAAACGTCCTGTTCTGAAACCCAGTCCTCAATGACGTTCCAAATGGCATTCAAGCCTCTTAAGTGCCTACAGTGCTGCGTGTTCTTTGAAAAGCACATTAACATTAAAGAAAGAAAAGAAATTTCGACAATGGGTGCACGGTTACCATACAGGAGTTGTCTGTCTCATCACTGACAGCAGCACAGTATATGTAATTAATACAAGACATGTTTACTTATCTTTATATTTAATGTGTGTCTATGTGAGCATGTTATCACAACAGATTTATTACATAGACTGGTAATACTTTTGACATAATGTACAGCATATTAATATAATATAGTACATGCTTTTAAGTTATCAGCACAACAAAGGTGCAAAGTCAGTAATTCACTCCAAATAGTATATTCTTTGTTCTAAAAACCACTGGGGAACACGTACAGATCACAATCATTACTATCCAGTATTAAATAGAACTGAGTTGTCATGAGTATTACAGGTGCATTTCTATGAAAAGGACTCCGTCTCAAAGTCTTGAGTCAAGTCTCCAACGCTTGACGCTCTCTCATGTCTGCCCGTTGATTCTCTCGCAAACAGCGTGGCAACAGTGTCACCCAGTGGCCAAGAGACATAACAGACACCCTGAGAGTACTCAACTATTTCTACTGTACGAGTGAGATTCTCAAAAAAAAGAAAAGAAAACCAAACTGACAACTATAAAAGACTCTCTGGAAAGTTACATCTGTATCGAGTCCCCCTTATGATCCACTCGTTGTTGAAGGCACGCTGTCTGATGCGTCATGACTGCGCTGTCGCCACCACCACCGTCTCTGTGACTGAAACAGAAAAGCACAGCTCTAGTATTTGGCAGAAATAAGTGTTCTGCTTTCCAAAGGGCACACACAATGGCTAGATAGCAATGATAAAATCCTATCAGGCAGCTGTTGTCTTTAAATATTTAGAGTACGCAGCAATTACATTATTTCCATGCACTTAGTTTCATCTGCAGTCTCAGTGGGCTGGCATTCATAATTCAAAAGCCCAGACACAAGCTTACTGTAAAAGTCCCATGCTGTGAAAACTTCACATTGCCAATGTTTTCTGACAGTCGTGAGCCTCAATGATGTCAGCGAAATCAAACATTTTCAACACATATTTGGACAATGTACTTCATGAAAAGGAAAAGATTGAGTCGTCACTTTCACAAAAAGCAACAAGTGAGGCTGTTAGTGAAGCCCTAGGTAGCATGCACCATTGGGATGGATAGCTTTTTACGTACTTGGTGCCACTTGCTCCTCCAACTCTAACGTTGAATCCATTGTTTCCTCACAGGCCAGTACCTCTTCCACAGCAACAGGTGGTGCTGGGTCGTCTGCGGGTGGAGCACAGTGGCAGGACTCGGCTTCATGTACAGCAGCTTCTGGTTCCGACTCTGCAGCCAAGAGGGCCTCAGCTTCGGCGGACGCTTCTGCCAGCTGGACCGGCTCTGCGTCTTCTGCAGTGGGTTCCTCGACCTCATCAGCGGCAGCTGTGGCCTCCTCAGCTGGTGGGGCCTCCTCAGTGGTAACAGGTTCTTCAGGTGACTGAGTCTCCACTAGGGCGGCGTCATCTTGAGCTTCTCCAACTTGCTCCTCTGTCGGGGCTGCTAGCTCCTCAGGAGGAGGCGCCACCGTCTTCTCCTCGTCGCCCTCTGGTGCAGTGGAGGAGACTGGCGTTTCCTCTTCAGTAGCTGGGGCCTCTGCATCCTCAGGATCCCCTTCTGAAACCTTCGTCTCCTCTTTGTTCTCCTCAGCAGCCTCTTCATCAGCCACCGCCTCCACCGGGGCCTCCTCGATCTCGGGTCCAGCCACATTCACCGTGGAGTCTGTACTTTTGCCTTCCTCCTCTATCTGCCGCACAACATCCACCAGACTCCTCTCGCCAACAGAGGCCGCTGCAATCTCCACGGTAGGGCTGGCCAACAACTTCACTGACGTGAGAAGATCTGGCATAGACGCTGAGGGGCACATGACAGCAAGTAGCTTAGAAAGTATTCAAAATAAACAAGTTTCAGACAAGCGTCGGCAGACCGAGTACTGCAGATTCAGTGTCACATTCAGTAGAAAATTATTTTAGACTGGTGTCATGAGTTTTTATTTGACATAAACATCTTGCACTTTGACAATCATTGCAAAAGCTGTGAATTCCACTCACCTTGTGTAGCTGCAGAGGGGTCTACATCCAGCTAGGGTCGAGGGAACTACAGGGAGATTACCTGCCAGGTTCATGCCCACACTGTTGGTGTAACTTGGTTAAAAACATTGAACGCTTCAGTGGCAGTTCAACTGGCTGCCATTTGGGGGCAGTGTATCTCAAATAAAAAGCCCAATGTCTCACCTAATGGAATAGAGGCGTGCCGCTGGATATACTGGCGGCCCAGGACTCTGTAAAACAGGGATCGTAATCTAGGATTTGTCTTAACCAGTAACATTGTAATGGCCTTAACCTGTCTGAGACCGTTTTAAAACTGCTTCCACTGCTGGAGTCCAAGTAAAATAATTGGTTCCATCAGACCTCAGGTTCACCTCCCAAGAAAAGAGAAGGGGGTGCTGAGAGGGGGGTGAAAAGCTATGTGACTGCATAGGAGCCAAGACACTCTAAATACGTGCAAGAAGTCAATTATTCTACATGTATGTGGGTTAATATTAAATTAACCACATACATCTTACGGAGGAGTTCATATGGTACAAACTGCCTCCATCTTTGCATGTCTGTAGTATATTTGCCCAAAACGTTGGAAAATCATTTCAACTCTCCTCACACTAAAGTTCTAACAGGGAGAATCGAAGTTGAAGGCTCCACTTTTTATAATTCTGATTATGGTGCCTCTGCTACCTACAGTCTGTGGCTTTCACCTATGATCAGGACAGTTCATCCCTTATTTTTACTGAGACCACACTCCAGTGTTCATCTAATAATTTTGATTTTATCAAGAACATGAACAAGGCACAGCGATACTTGTTGGGCAAAAGGAGCGTTCTACAGGAATTTTTGGGTGCTATGGTGAAATCATCAGTCCATGCCAAAAAATAATCATGTAGCTGAACCATCCAACCACTGACCCACATCACCCTAAAAATATTAATACTTCCAACCAACAGAATATATATGAATAACAATGAGGGGAAACATCTTCAGTATAAACCCATTATTTGAACATTTAACTTTATTAATTACAGTGACATCTTTTCCATTAAGGGTATTTTTTTTCCCTGAAAGATTAAAAGTTAAACAATTAGAGAATTCAGTGAGGGCTTAACACAGAACAATGGTAATTTTCAACACGCGGCTCCGAGTACAGACAAGGGTGGATGAGTCAAACTGAAATAGACTGCCAGGACACAAGACTAGTATGAGTGGAGTAAAAAGGGAACAAAGTCAAATTGTAGCAGTAACCTAAGCTTAACAGTGACTTCAGAACTGGCTGTACTCATGATCCATACTAGCAGTTTAAATTGTAGTGAAAGGAAAACATACAGGGCTGTCCTGCTTTAAGTGCACTTTACATCAAACTCTCCCTCAAATCGTGCAAGTTCAACCCTCACAGAAGGAAATCAAAGTGGATAAATGCCGAGGATAATACAAATCCACAAGTAAGTGACTTTTCCGCAGTAAATCTAAACAGCCTCGGGGTCTGGCTTTGGTCTAAGGGTTGGGATGAGGACTGGACAGGAGAGGAAGGCACCTAGAAACAGGACAGATGAACCCCTAACTGGTCGTCAGGCCCCCCAGCCTGCCCTCTCCTCAGTAGACCAGGGGTTCATGAGTCCTTCCTGGGTCCAGAGAGGAGGGGGACAGCGGAGCCAGTCCCAGGCCTCTTTTCTGGACCATCTACGGAGTCACCACGGTACTACGCAGCCGCCTGTGCCACAGCAGGCGCATCAGGAGCTGCTTCTGCTGCTACCGTACCGGTGCTCTCGGCTGCTGGGGGCTCTGCCGGCGTCTCCTCCATGGCGACGACTTCCTCCGTGACTGGCTCAGTTTCCGGCGCTGCTTCCACTGCTGCTTCCACCGCTTCAGAGGGAGCAGCGTCTTCTGCAGCCGCAGGCTCGGCATCTGCTTCCGCCACTGCCGCCTCTACCACTTCTGGCTCGGGCGCCGCCTCACTTGGCGCCTCCTCTGCGACTGGTGCTGCGACCGCCACTTCCTCGGACGCGGCTGGGGCCGCCTCCGGCTCCGCGGCCGCCTCCTCGGGGGCAGCAGCAGCGACGGGTTCTGCAGGAGCCTCCTCAATGGTTTCCGCAGGTGCTGACACGGACTCCACGGCAACCTCCTCCGCTGGTGCTGTCGCCTCCTCCACTGGTGCTAGTTCTGTGACTGGGACTGCAACCTCTGCTGCTGCTAAGGTCCATGAAAAGGTCAAATAATAAAGATTTAATTTGGATTCTGTTTTTTTGCTTGTTTGTTGAGCGTGTGCAGTGGTGCAGAATTTTATTTTAAACCTCGTACACCCTTGATGACTTTCAACAGCTAAATTCTGAAGCTTACCTCTTTAGCACACTGAAAAAAGGTCCAGCAGCATAATACGAGTTGGTGAAGTGAAAGATAATCCCTAATCCCAACATGTCATCCTCGGAGCTCACTTGTACCTGCTGACGTCACTGCAGCAGCTGCTGCTGCTCTTCACCAGAATAGATTCTATTTTTTAGCAGTATTGATTGAATAGCTGCCTAAATTAAACATACATGAACCTACATCCTAAACCAAACATTACTGTGGATCACTGCTCATCATGACGATCCAGATTAAAAAAAAAAAAACATCACTTTGTACGTAGAACATGGAAAGAATAAAAAACAGGTAATTGGAATTTTCTTCTAAACTGGAAGTTAGTAGAGGGTTATGTTATAACAGTATAATATAGAACATAATGTGCCTGACAAGAAAATGGATCTAAAAACTGAGCCTTTTTGGAAAGATTTTCCAAACTGTGACAGAATCTTACTGTTCAATTCTGTAGAACACGTTTTCTTTCGGGCCAATCAGAATTAACATTCACTCAATCTGCAACAAGAAGATTCTAACGTTTGATTTAACCCCTCATCTCCGTTCGTCAAGGTCCTCCTGTAACCACTTCCTGGAAAATTTACAGGGTTGCATAATGTGATCACCGGTCGGTTTAAAGCCAGTGCAGGACAGTGTCCAGCGCCGTGGGGGAGCAGGGCTTCATGCTCCATTTGTGACCAAAACAACACGTCCAGGCAGACGCTACGCTGAACTGGTGGCAGAGCCGCTCGCCCTGCTGCGCTGGGCGCAGAGCCACGCCGCCGCCGGGGCTGAAAGCGACTGAATAGACGAATAACTTGCTGATAGTAATCGGAACGGACGGGCAAGATAAAGCTTTTGAGCGTGATCAGCGCACCATGTCTGATAGTTTGGGCAGCTGAGCCAGAACTGAATCGGACTCACTGCAAGAGCCTCGGTGTCGCTCAATAAATGAGGCTACAGCCTTCTGGTGTTCAGTGATCAGGGCTGCAGACGGTTTACTGGGTTGCTTTTTGCTTTAGGTGACAAGAATAAAATCTTAGAAACTTTTCCCACTACAATTCAGCCACATCCTGGAACTCATACTAGACTAAAATGTTAACGGTTGACAAGTTTTCTGTGTGCTGGTGTTAGACTGACCCTTGGCTGTGGTGCCCATGCTGGCCAGTCTGTCCTCATAACGCTCAATATCACCGTTGACTGTCTTGTAGGCCTGCAGGGAAACAGGGCAGATATTCACCTATTACATTCCTGCACATATTAAATGATAACATACACAGGTAGAGAAAAAAAAACTATTGCAAGAAAAAAGAAAAAAAAAAAAAGCCCTACATGTAGTTTTGCTCAACATTAAACAATACAGCTGATACACAGCTGTGCTTTACCAACACAGAGGAACACGTCTGTGCAGACAATAGTGTGTTAAGAAAGCACAAAGAAATGTCTGTGACTCTTTCAGCGTCAGCTGTGGTGATGTCGGCCTCGCACAGTTCAGCATGTTGTTCATGGCTATTATGTTGAGACCCTGCAACACAGCTGACTGGAAAAGTAACAGACTGAGAATCACAGGAGTCACTCTTCAAGACATTTCATTTTTCTCTTTTCTTGAATCTGACTTGAGTGGCTGTGTGTCTTTTTCTCCCCCTTTACAATATTAAATATATTCTATGTTGTGTATACAAGTAGTGCTTTTGGAAGAATAATCTTGATATGCAACAACTATTGAGATAGCAGTGCACATTTAAAACATTCCGAATAAGGATCAGCACAAATGACACCTGGCAGGTCTACATAAGTGACCTTTTCCTTTAGGGTGTGTAATGTGTACCCTGAACATGCACAGCTGCATGCAATAAATCGGGAATTGTGACATTTTGTGGGTCACACAAATGGCTTGGTCACAAGAATATCGTATTCAGAATAAGTGCAAACACTCATCGTTACATCTAAGATTTTACTTTCTTTGTATGAAGACGTGTTGCTTATACTTGCCACCAACAGACAGCCCTTGATATGCAGGAGAGAAGGTGAAAGGGGGAACACTCACATAGACCACTGCGGCAGTGAGGCCTCCTCCGCACAGGACAAAGTACGTCATGTTTGTGGAGCCGCCTGGAACCCCGAAGGCCATGTGTCGTACCGGAGGAGCTGCAGGACAGGAAAGGGCAAGAGTCACAGGCTGCAGTGGGAACCTTCAATTCCAGAGATGTTTGCAGTGTGTTTTATGAATTTCAGTGAACTCAGACACCGTGGGGGGATGACTTTGCAGCGGGACTGTTGCATTCTGATAGCGTCAACATGTCTACATCCCTTAATCCGGTTACACAATCCAGCCCTGGTCACTCGCAGGCAGCAGAGTGGATGGAAAGATTTAGCGGCGGCCAAGCTAAACAGTAAATTGTCCCCTAATTACGAACGCACACAAACACTGAAACACTTCCTGCTTGAACATCCCCCTTCAACAGCCATCTCAGGGGTCGGGACGGGAGAACAAGACCCTCGGGCCGAATCGTCATGCGAGGATCAGTCTGGTGCACGACCGCGGGCTGCGGCCGCTCGGTCGCAGCGAGCGGCCGCAGCCCGCGGTGAGAGATCCACTGGTGTTTAGAGGATTGCCAGTGGTGCATGCAAGGTTGGCCATAAATAAAACCACCCTGCATCCTAAACACTGGCCTCGCCTAATCTGCCTGCAGCGAGACCTCACACAACACAGCGTGCGCATTGCACTCGCAGAACATAGATATCTTTAGAGTGATTTACGGCTGCCGTGTGTGTGTGCATGGCGCATGTGGTGCACTCGGCAGGCTTTACAATTGAAAGGACACAATGTACAGCCTCAGGCTTGTTCCACCATTAAAGAGAGAAGAAGAAATGGGAAACTTGATCTGTGTTTGTTCACAACAAGTTTAACCAGAAGCAGAGTAAATAAACGTAACTTTAACACAGCGATTTTTTAAAAAATTTTTTTAAGAATGACGAGTAGATCTTACGCTGGTGTCAATGAGTTCATTGTCTCCTCAGTTTGGTTCAAATTCTGTGGAATGGTCACAACCAATCCACATTGCATATTTAAAATAAGGCTTAAAAACAAGGCAGTAAACAAATATAAAACTCAGGAGGGATCAGCCTGTTCATTAAAAATGATTTAGAACCTTTTGTTTTTGATGTTTTGTTCATGTATGGACTATTAAAAGAATGAGCGGCTTACACGAAATGTGACAAGGGTCGGTCATAGAAGCTGAAGCTTCAGCCAACACCTTTTCGGTCAATATAATTTTGTTGTTGTTGTTGTATCCTTTATCTGTTTATTTGTATACGTACAATTATGACCGAATAAACTCTACTGAATTGAACAAATAACTTGAATGCTGTAAAAAAAAAAATAGGGTCAAAGTGTCATGAATAAAAGCTCATGACAAGTTGTGGTGAGACACCCAGTGGCAACAAATTGGATATTTCTCTGCAAATACACCATAACAGGAAATACTTAACACCCATTAGCCAGTTTCCTACATTGATACAGTTGATAACCTGTAATTGCACAAGTGGCATATTGATACAGCAGAAGTGTGTCGATCAAGATTTTGCCGCAGTGTCTAAACAATCGACGTCAACAGAGGCTGAAGGGAAAAAAAATCACAGGCGGCACACAGCAACAGTGTGCAACACAGCCAAGTTAAAACGCTCAGTTGAGAAGCTACAGAAGCATCAGCGGCAGCAGGATGTTGTGGATGCTGAGCCAAGCCGAGACACCCCCCGCCCCCCTCTACCCACCCATCCACTAATACCCATGACACAGCAGCGCTGCGCACAGCCACGGCCAAGGCCAGGTTATTTATACTGGTAATCAGTTAATCCCCCCCGCACCGAGCTCCTGCACTGAGGAAATGGACACGTGTCAGCCAACGGCAGAAATGACAGTCGACCCCGCTGGTGGCAGGAACACATGCATGTTAGTTAGGTGGTGGTGCTGCTGCTGCTGCTGCTGCCTGTCAGCTGTCACACTACAGTGACATGAAATACAGGATGGTCTGGTGAGACCCAGGAACACCAGCAGCTTGTTAAAGGTTACAAGCTATAACCACTGAAGAGCTTTATTTTTGATTTTCAATATGGAATTCAACGGAGCCGTTTGTCATGGTTACTTATATAAACAACAAAAACAAACTATAGAGCTCCAGGAAAATCAGCATATTTACTATTATGTTTATTGCCTCCAACTAAAAATACTCCCCCATCCACTAAAAATTTAGAATCCTCTTTAAGGCCTTGTTGAATCCAAGTTTGAAAAGGGACCAAAAAACAAACAAACAAGGAAGCAGCAAGTCTGTCAGTCTCTACAGTGAGAACAAACACCTCAGTACGATCGTTGTCACCAACCTGGGGGAGTTGGTGTCAGCACCTTTTGTGACTTCACAAAAGGCTGATTTCCAACAACAGAGAGGTTCAGCACACACGTCCTGAATAGTCAGACAAATAATAGTAAAAGACAGGTGAGATTAATTACATGTTTTCCCCTCAATATTGACCGAAGATTCACCACAGCCTGATTTTTATTTGAAGCAGCAGTTTGCCCTCAGGCTGAATTCCACGTGTTCAGCTGTGCAAGGTGAAAGGTGAAAGGCAAGAGGACAGGGCAAAGTTTTTAACCTTAAAAAAATAAAATCCTCTTCAGTCTGCACACAGAAGAGCCGTTTCACAAACACACGAACATGTGGATTATTTTTCCTCTTTTTGATTTTCAGAGGGCAGATTAGAAGAACCCCATGTGTTCCAGCTCATATAACTAGTCCTGGGACAGAGTGTAATAACCAGGTCTGAACGCATGCGCGTCAAACGCATTCTACTACGACAAAAATAAAATAAAATACCAAAGCGTAAAATGTGTGCACACAAAGTTCTTCATTTTTAAACACGCAAGTTAAGCGTGAGAACGTGCGTGTGGTGGCCTCTTTTATAACCGGCGTGCAAGAACTGCGTGTTCCCAAAAGATGGACACGCCCCCTTAATTCAACCGAGCACAGCAAAATGCGTCGATTTAGCTGCTTTTTTCACATTGACCAACTTTCGAAAGCATTTTTTTTTTTTTTTTTAAAGGACGCCGGTGAAGCCCTCATTTAGAGTAACTTCAAACAAGCACGGCAGGAACCTTTGCACTAACTGGGATAACCAGCTACAAAATAGTCTACGACCGTCTGGACAGAGTAGAAAATGCATTTAATCTCTCTAATTAATGCGAAGCTGCAGCCGTTAATTGCCAGGCCGACCCACCGTTCCTGGGTGCCGGCTTGAAGACCTTCCGTGCCAGCGGCCCGACCCTCTGCCATGCCCGTCTGCAGAACATCTTCTCCCGGTGGTGAGCGTTAACTGAGTCGGTGTCTTGGTCCGTGCGAGTGCAGCAGCTTTATGGTCTGGTGGAGGAGAAAACACGCAGTTGCCAAGGCTGATCGCTGATTGCAAAGAAGCGGCCACCCACTTTCACAGGGATCACTGCAGGAAGGCGCCCCCTAGCGGCAAACTTCCAGAATGCTGAAAATGGAGTTGCTATCTATCTATCTATCTATCTATCTATCTATCTATCTATCTATCTATCTATCTATCTATCTATCCTTAACACAACTGCCACAATGTTTTCAAGCTATTTACAAACCGACGTGTGTGTATGCACAGCAGCAGCAGCAAGTTGCGTAATACATTTGTTGCCCTGCATCAAGGAACACAGGGCAACAAAGGTATTACGAGGGTCCCCCCAGTGGCCTTGTGTTGTATTGCACATCAAAATCCCCTTGCCATGAGAAACGTTTCCAAACATTTCCTCATTCGTTGCCATTTAAAGACCCGGCCAGTGTGCTGGATACAGTAGCAAGGAGCATTGGAACAAATTAAAAAGAATAAATGGAAATCAGGCTGAGCTTTAAGCACATGGGTTACAAGTGACATAGTGGCTGTGAAGTGTAAAAACTCTCAACAGGTGCTCTTTCTAGGCTGCTGTATAAAACCACGGTGGCACAATGTGAACTTAGGTGCATTCATTCATTCATTCATTCATTCATCTTCTATGCCCGCTTATTCCAATTCAGGGTCACGGGGGTCTGCTGGAGCCTATCCCAGCTGTCTTAGGGCGAAGGCAGGGTACACCCTGGACAAGTCGCCAGTTCATCGCAGGGCCACAACTTAGGTGCATTTTAAGTAAATGTAAATAACCTACAATTAATGTTAGTTTACCATTTGTAACTGAACTCATTCATATACTTTATATTTTTATTCTATTTTAGTTTAGTATTTGCTGATCAGGTCTTGCAGCTTAAAAGAAAACCCTCAAATTTTATAATCATTTTCTGACTTTGTGGTTTTAATAAGCTGAAAATCTTAATCAGCAAAGTTACAACAAGGAACTGCTTGAGATATGTCAATTTGCGTGTAATGGCTCAATAAAATTTGTTGGTTTCATCTTTTATGTTAAATTGCCAAAATAAAACCACTTTTACTTGATATTCTAATTTTTCGGGTAGTACCTGTATGTCTTGTTTTAAAAAAAATGTCAGTAAAGAGACTTTAAGCCCAAGTTTGACACCGTTGCCTCTTCTTATACTAACTACTACTATGGGATACTCACTGGCAGCTCTTTCCTGTCAGTCAGGTGTTGAATGTTGCATAAAAGTGACGTCTGCATGTGCACCCACACACACAAACACACTCTGCCCGTGATGCTACGTCTCCAGCCGTTCACCACTGAATTGCTGCATGTGATGACGTCTGAATCATGTGACGCAGTCGTCGCTTGCCACATTTCATCTGCACAAGACTTGCAGTGAGTGACGGCTGTGATGTTGCATCTTTGTCGAGGCCCCTCTGGTCTGACACACCGTTGTTGAAATGCATGACACTGCTTGTGGATCCCTCACCTGTTGCTCTCCCTAAAGTTGATCTTTTCCACTGTTACATGCTTTCAGCACGGCTTTGACTCTCACCCCTGCTGCCTGTGGAGCAGCCTCACCTGGAAAAGTATCCAAAGAAGCTCTCCAAATCTACAGAAAATAGAATAGTTAGCCTGCTGTTTACAACTTTTGGTAAAAAAAACAAAACAAACAATAACTAACAAACAAAACCAGGATGACAATGAGGGACTTTGAGGGTGGGTTCACTCTGGGAGAGATATGAATGAGGCTTTAGTGGCCTTTGTGATGCCACAGGTGTTTGAGCACCATTTTTTTGGTTGAAAAATGGAGCAAGGAAAACAATTAACATGGACTTTGATTTTTTTTCTGGGAAGTTATTTTTTCCAGCCTCATATTTACTCTGCTCGGTTTTCCATTACGTGCAAACATGCGGCACATGATGTCATTTCCTGTTTCTGTTGTTGATGTCATCATCGAAATCAAAGCTATGGCAACTGTGTCTCACTTAACATGACATCACGTCAGGCACTGAGAAAACATGAGGGACTCATGTCTAAACCCATGACGAGCTCCGACTGTCCCCCCTCAGACCACACAGGCTGAACACCAACAGACTGCGCACCAACAGGTCAGCCGGATCAGAAACTGCATTCACAATCCTTTATTTTACAGCTAAACAATGAAATCACAAACATACACATTTTTAATTAGGAGGAGTCAAAAGTTTCAGAGTATTTCAGGGTAACATTGGGGTGCTGACAGTAAGAATACCTGAATTTAATGTGCACAGAGACATTTTCTAAAAATCTGACACAAAGTTAACATTTCACACATTGTTTCACCAGCAGTTTACCCAACTATGCATTCACATGATAACAGACTTGGCAGAGATTTAAAAAAAAAAAAAAAAAATTCACCCGTACCCAGTATCTGTCTCAGCAGCAGGTCCACGCCTCTTTCTCTGGTGTCTTCCTGTTTACAATCTTAAAGGAGCTGTTCTGAGATGGAGAGTTGACTATGGAGGTTTTCCTCTGTCTCTTCAGCTTGGCGGCCACAGCAACGACAATGTCCTCCACCTGGTGCTGCTGGTACAGCACCTTTCCGTCGGGCCCCACGTTTGAGCACGCGTTCGGCGAGTTTTTGGCGGAGGTCTCAAAGAACATCATGTTGCGAGCCCTGGAGAAACTCACGGCCCGCTCCTGGCTCACCTGGCTGTCAGAGCAGCGGGGGTCGCGGAGGTCACTCTTATTCCCCACCAGGAACCTGAAGCGGAGACAGAAATAATGATAACAAATGGAAACAATGCACCGAGATTTACCATTAACGGCAACCACAGTTTGCCTTTAACAGTAACTGAAAGTTTTCTTAAAACTTTTTAAATCATCTTGTGTATCCATCTGGTAAAGTGTGCATAGAGGCCATTAAGAACAGGAAGTGGGGGGTGATCACATAAACATTCTATCCAACAATTAACGCAAAGGAGACCCAGCAGAGACAGGAAACTACAGCTTGGACCTTCCTATTAGAGTGGGTTGTTCTTGAAATCTGTCCCAAAACCATTTAGATCTGAAGCTTTTATTGTCATTGGAAAAAGAGCAACAATGAAATTTGGGTGTTTAAAAAATGTTTAAAAAAAAAAAAAAAAAATAAAAAAAAAAAAAAAGCACTAAGCAAAGCAAAAAGAAGATGCTGCTCTTTACTCTTTTAATCAGAATCCATTTCATTTTTAATAACGGCTTCTTCCTGAGCTCAGGGTGACTGGGCTCTGCTTGAGCCTCTCCCAGCTGTCATAGGGCGATGGCAGGGTGACACCCCGGACAAGTCGCCAGTTCATCGCAGGGCCACATAGGGACAAACAACCATTGGCACTCACATACACACCTACGGACAATTTAGAGTTTCCAATTCACCTCATATGCATAGTTTTGATGGGAGGAAGCCCAATTGATCCAATTAGTGTGTGTTGAAACTGCAGCATCAGCTCCAACTTCTCAAGCAGCAACTGGACCAGCACCTGCTGCTTTTCTAACCCTTTTTAGGGCAACTTCATAAAACAGCATTGACAAATAGTAACCACCTGGGGATTTCCTGTCCGAGTGAGTTCTTCCTGCACTCCTCCACCCAGGAGGCCAAGCTGCTGAAGCTGGTCGGGCAGGTGACGTTGTACACGAAGAGCACAGCGTGGACGTTACGGTAGTAGTGTTGCACCATCGACTTCCTGAAGCGCTCCTGTCCCGCTGTGTCCCACAGCTGAAGCTGGTTTCGGTGGGGAAAGAAGAGGAGGCAGCAGCCACACGCAGGCCGGAAAAGACGGGAGGGAAGTAGAGCGAGATGAAATGGTAAGAAAGAGGAAACGAATGGCAAACACAGGAAAACAGATTGTGTTGAAATACAGTTGAAAAAAAACAACGCACATGGACATGGATGAACTCATCAATCAGCAAGAAGGAAGAAAATAGAGGAATAAACATCAATCTGCTTTTTATTTTTGAGTTTTTATTTTTTAGTCTCACTGTTAAGTTTGAATCTACCAATTTAAACCAGTCAGGATCCAAGATGTTTAGAAAAAAAAAAACCCTGATATCTGGAGCAAAGTAAAAAAAAAAAAAAAAAAACTTTACTCAACACACAATGTAATGGTGTAAAAAGGGATTGCAGGCAGGGCTTGCACAGCCAATCAGCTGAAGTCCAAAGATGTCTAAGCAGCTGAGGCTCATGATTGGTTTAGATAGACCTCAAGCAATCAAACTATCTGAAAAGTGCAACATTAAAATTAGGTTAAAAAAAAACAACACAAAAACTATTTTTTGTCGTTGGCTAAAGCACCTTGAAACTACACAGACAAATTATCACAACTGACACAGTGGAGATCCAAAAAATAAACACACACCAAACAAACAAACAAAATAAAATTTCCTTCACTTCATTTGTGAAAACATTATCTGAGGAATAATAAATTATTCCCGCTTAACCCAATTGCGATCAAAAACAAAAGACAAAGACTTGCATGAAGGCAGAGTTGACCTCAAATAAATGACAACATGATAAAGGTTGTGCAGGGCATCAAGAATAAAATGTTGTACTGCCTGAAATTAAAATCTCCTTTGACTTTGACCCACATTCCAGAACGGACGGCCACCGACGCCAACTTCCTGTGTCATGTGGACGTTTCAAAACACTTCGCGAGCCTCAAGGAAGCCCCGCACGGTACTAAAAACCGAGACAACATTATCGCACAGTCATGCTCAGGCTGGTATTTCATCGCGGGGTCACAGCCGCACATCGCATCCAAACAACATCAGGACAGCAACTTGCAGGATTCCAACCACCACCAGCAGCAGTGGATCAACAGTGGATCAAGACTGTTGACGCACCAAAGGGAATCAATCATGTCGCCTCCTTCACGGTGGATCTCCCTCCTTCATATGCTGCATTAGACTGATTAGGTCCACCTCAGTGGGTCTGTTCACTGTGACGAGCCACTTCCCGATGCAGAGTTGTAAAACAGCTGATGATTTCTAATAGAGAAAATCTAAAACGTTTTGAACGCATATTTTATTTTGGAGGGGGGCAGAATAAAGTTCAATGTGAAAGTATCGGACCTCGCCTCCAGCCTACTAACTTATTAAGCATTTGGTAAATTGGCATTATCTGATGAAGACCACCAGCCAGGTCACTGGTTCATTCTTCAAAACAAAACAAAAGTACCTTGATTTTCTCTCCGTCCACATCCAGGACCTTCTCGCGGAAGTCCACCCCGATGGTGGCCTCCACTCTCCGGGGGAACTCGGCGCCGCTGAGCCGGTGTGTGAGGCAGGTCTTGCCCACCCCGGAGTCTCCGATCACCAACACCTTGAAGGTCCGGCAGCGGCTCAGCAGGCAGGAGGACACGGTGCTGCCCAGGGAGCTGGAGAACTCCAGGGAGGACTCCATCTAGCACACGGTGTTGGGCGAGCTGAGGAGGATCCAGACAGAGCCTCGGCGGCCCGAGCTTCGTCAATCAGAGGAGGGGTGAGTGAGTGAGTGAGTGAGTGAGTGTCGCCTGAGGTTTGATTTGACAGCGTAGTGATGATGAGTGATCGGAGGGTGGAGATTGAGAAGGTGGTGGAAGTGGTCATCAGTCAACGAGAAGGTGACAAGCTAGTTGATTTTGAATTTCCGACATTTACGCCACTGAAATTATGATTTTTATCAGATGAAACAACGTGGAGAAGCAAGTTGGTAACGCCTGTGCTTTTGAACGATGCTGCCCCCTGCTGGTTGAAAGGTTTGCTGTAATCGCTATCTGCCATCAAAGATGAACATCTTCACACATCGAATAAAAAAAAACATTAAAAATCATAAAAATAAATAAATACATCCCCCCAAAAAATAACACACGGATACGGCCGTGTTAAACACCGCTGGAAAGCGCTGTGCAGTGTAGGACTGCCGAGAGAAAAATAAACAAATAGTCGTCAATTGTCCTTCCAAAGTTCACCGTGTGGTGGATAAGACCGTCATAAAACAAAAAACAAAACTTTACTCTTGGTCAGATTATTGATCAGTTGTTCAACATTTCTGCTAGTCTGACTGATCTTTTCCACGGTGGAGGAAGTCCGGAAGTTATACATTTGGTCACAGGGTGTTAAAGGTGTGACTTGGAGCAGGGCTGCCATGAAACTAACTTAAAATAAAATGCAATAAAATTAAGAAAAATACAAAATTTAACATGGAAGGTTTTTGCAACACAGGGGAGAAACTGTTTTTCGTTCATTTTTCTGAATCTTGACACATCTTGTGAATACCAGATAAACAATTATTTCTAGTGAAGTGTTCCTCAAAGCCAGAAAAGAACTAAAATGTTTGAGATTCCTTTATCATGTTTTAGTTATATTATAAAATCGAACATATGAAGTTATGGCCAAAAATTTAAATCTCTTTACCCCTGTTTAGTGCTCTACATACAATATATTTTGCACAAACTGTTCTGGGCTTCACATCTTTAAAATATGGGCTCCAACAAACTTGAAGTGTTTTGAATGTGAAATTTCTATTTCAGAATAGTGGAATGTGTCTGTTTTAGAGGAATTTGGGGGTGGGGGTGGGGACTCTGGTTTGGTTGGTTGGATTCTAAATCAAGCTTTCAATTTTACATATGGGCCCTGCTACAGCGAAATAGTTCACCTGAGCCACATCAGCTCCCTCTGACTTTGAGTCAGTAAACAAAAGTGCAGACAAACCACAGTGAAAGGCAGAGACGCGAAACAAGTCAAGCAATTTTCTTTTGTTTCTGTTTTTAATACAAAAAACCAGAGCTATCATATCATCACCATCTTAGATTTTACCTTTCACATTAGAACCCAAATTAAGAGAAAAAAGTGGAAGAAAAGAGAGTGGGGACGGGGGGTGATGGGGTGCAGAAAATGTAAATTAAGAAATTTCAGGATTGCGTCGGAACACTGCGACTCCCGCTGGCTCGGTCGCCGGCCTGATGCGGAGGAGCCGTTTGGCTGGCTGGCTGGCTGGCTGGCTGGCTGGCAGGCAGGCAGGGAAGAGCCCTCTGGAGTTGGGTGCACTGGAGGCTGAGTGCGTGACAGTTTCTAACAGCAACGACACAAGCGACTCGTGGAAATGAGTCTGGCCGATCCGTTGGAGCCGGGAGGTGGTGTAGGCTATTGCTTGATCTATCCAGCTCTCTCAGGACTACATAAAGAAAATCAAATGAATGGTTCGAGCTAGCGGTACTTTGGGAAACGGAGCACGACACGTGAGTGTAAGAGTTTATAACCAGTGCTATGAGGTGCTCCTTGTTTTAGTGGACAGAGGGTTATATGTTCCCCAAGTTTCACTTGGAATAGTGAGGGGAGGGAGGCAGGGAGGGAGGGGGTTGGTGTGGGTGAAGCACAGTCTGACCCAAGAAAAGTAAAAGAAGCTTTTTTCACACGAGTGAGGCGTCTTTCTTTGAGCCGTCGCCCCTCCGCCGCCGCCCCGCCTCGGCGCAGATCAGGCGGTCCGCAGGTTTGTTCGCTGGAAGTCCCTCTGTCAACGCTTTCTGCTCAGCTTCCTACAGATCCGCCACAGCAAAGATCCACTCAGCTCAGCCCCCCCCCCCACCCCAGTTCGCCGGGCGACAGCCGTGTCCTGATTCGAGTTGAATAAGCTTTTTAAAAAGAGGGGGTGAGGAGGGGGAGAAGGGAGCGGGAGGGGGTTCACTGTATGCCACGGGCGCATGTCAAGTGAAGCACAGGGACCAGAATCGAGTGGTTGCCGTCACAGTTAGCGATCATTCCAAAAAAAAGAAAGTGACATTCCATCTTGCAGTCCCTCGTGACAAGTTTGCCAATAATTACTTGTTTATTTTTTTTTTTTAACGCGGCGGTCATCAGCACAATTTTTTTTAAAAAAAACCAAAAGAAAAATAAAATTTAAAACTGCCATTCTGTTCTCTTCCTCTTTTCTCCCTATTTACCACAAATATACATAACTGCACACACGCTCTCAACACACACACACACGCTCTCACACACACAGTCCTGACTTTCATTATGTTGGGTCGAGCCGAGCCATGCCAGGCACAGACCCAATGAAGCCGAGCCAAAGAACGAAACACCCAAATTTCGCTTCCCCACGTCTGGCTCTGCTAAACGGCTGCCAGCCAGGCGTACCACAAGGCTTCATGCTCGGCCCAGTTCTTTTGTCTCGTCTTGCCGCGGTTTTGTCGCATTTCAGATCTCGTTGGCCAGCTCCTCCATTTCCGCCGAGACGTCGCCGTTGGCCATCTTGGTGTTCTCCTCGTATCCGGGGGGCGCGAACGCTAACGTGTAGGGGTAAAGCTTGTGACACTCGCCGCGGTAGGACTCGGCGACCTCCTTGCAGTCGCCCACGGTGCCGCTCCGGAGGCACTCCAGGACCTCGATGCAGTTCTGGTGGTGGGAAAAGAGTGAAAGAAAGAGAATGAAAATCAGAGTGGAAACTTTTATTTGGACAGGTAATTATCGACTACTCACAAAACACCACTTACCCAAACAAATTAGATATGGTTTAGTAAACTACAAATAATATTCCACTGCACAGTTCAGGGTTTTATTAAGACAGTAGTCATAATGCTTGAGTCCATCAAGGTTTACCTGGATGGTTCTGTTTTCCAGGGACTCATCCAGGGCAGCAGCGAGCTCTGCTGCCTTGGTTTCTGTCGATGAGTCCAGGTACACCATCATCTTGGCAGCTAGAACAGAAGACAGCGAGTCCCTTGAGTACCATATTCTCTCAGTCTCCTCAATTTACCAGGTATGTTCACCAGGTTAGGAAAGCTTTGGGCTTAATGCCCGTGTCTGCGTGTCCTACCAGCCAGTCGGTGCGGTATGGAGTTCGGGTGCTTGCTGAGGTAGGCCTGGTTGAAGCTCTTTGCGTTGCTGTCTCCAAACAGTCGGGTGATCTCCTGCTTCAGGACCGTTCTAACCACCTCTGGCAGCTCCTTGCTGTCAGAGACTGAAGGGAGACGAGGGCCAGAGGTGAACACAGTAGCTAAACAAAGTCAATAGGCATTCATGATACAATTCTGTCCTACAGCTCTATCGTTGTGCTGTACCTCCTTTGAAGAAGCGGACTAGACACTGGTGTAGCCACGGGTGGTCTGGGTCGATGGTGAATGCTCTCTTTATAGATTGGAGCATCAGCAGGTACTTGTCTGATGACAAAACGATATGCATACATATGTTTTAAAAGGGGAAAAAATACAAAGAGGAGGCCAAAAATCAAGTGATTGAAATATGAGGCTTTGTCACCTTTTCTGAAGTAGATTTCAAAGGCCAGTAGGTGTGTTTCAATCTTGTCCTTGACCAGATGTTTGAGAGGCATCAGGAACTTGACAGCTTCTTCCAGTGGGTTTTCTACCTGTTAACAGGAAATAATGGAGAAGGTGAAGACACAAAAGGCACCACCAAAATAGACTGACAGATTAACTAGCACACCCACATCTACTATAGTGGAACAGTTTTGAACCATCCCTTCAACCAAGTGTTTCTCTTGCTCACCTTGACCAGTTTGTCAGGGATGAGCTCCTCTTTGGGCCCTCCAATCTCCTCGTCGTCATCCTCCTTTTTCTTCTTCTGGTTCTTGAGCTGCTTCTCCTTCTCTGCATTCTTCTTCTCCTCCTCCAGCTGGGCCTTTTTCTGGGCTCTCCGCTGCTTGTTCCTCAGCTTCTTCAGCTCTTTGTCCGAGAGGTTCGCTGTGGCGAGACAAAAGCGGTTGGGTACTTAATGACCGAGCAGCGCCAATGACGAAGATCCAAGGATGTTTTTGTTCTCAGACAGACTGTGTGTCTGCAGAAGCCTCTTCACGTTATTTTGCCTCACCAGTGTCGGCCTGCAGCTCCTTGCTGTCGTCAATCAGAGGATTGTCGTGGAGGCCCAGGTAAATCTGGATGGCTGTGACGGCGGCCTTGTAGTAAAACGGATGCATCCGGAGCACGTCCTCCAGTTTTAGTAGGTCCACGTACGAGCGCAAAGTCATCTTCCTCATGCAGTAGGTGTGGAAGTCAAACTGGTCGTCCGTGATCTCCACAAAATGCTAATCAAAGAGAGGACGGAAAAGAAAGTTGGCATGCGAGTCATTCACAGAGTGCAAACAGACCAAGTGTGGACGAGCAGCAAGAAGAATCCTGGAAGTTGAGGGCTCACCCTTTCTATCTCGTGGCATTTCTTCAGGGCCTCCCCAAACTTGTTCATGCTTTTGTACGCCAGCGCGCATTCCGTCTGGAACCACATGCACTGCATCTCGTTGAGGTTCTCCACTGCTGAAGCTCCCTCCTGGAACACAACAGAGCAGAGCCAAGTCACGAGGATGAACATGAGCAAAGTCAGTTTGCTGCTCTTTCAGTGGCAGCCGCAAACTCAACCCCCACCCCCCTCAGAGCCTGAGCTGATTGGAGCATGGGGTTCTGAGTGGTGCAACACAGAACACCTGGCCAGTGTTGTGTGTGGTGTTAAAAGCCCTGCCTCCTCTCCATTTCTCTCTTTAGCTTCCTGAGGACAGCAGCGTGTCTTGGACATGTCACATTTGTTGCAAACTCAGTTGAGTTAAGAAATTAAATATTTATTTTGGGTTCTTCCACCTTTTTGGCACAGCAGTTGAGTTGAGTGTCATATCTAACAATGACGTGGTTGTCTAGCCGACCATGAACTTGTCTTGCTGGTCACTTTGCTCCTGTTTTTTAAATGTCTGTTTCACTCTTGTTGGTATTGTGGTGTATAATTAGCATCAGCAGGAAGTACCGGGGTTCTTTTGACATTTTCCCCTGCTCGTCATGTGAAGACGTGCACTCGCATGCCCTCCCACACAGTTCCACTCACCCGCGTGAACTTGGAGCACATCTCCTCGGCCTCCTTGACCATGCCGGCCTTCAGCATGTACTTGGCACACTTGGAGTTGATGAATCTGTCGGCGGTGTCCAGGGCCTGGGCCTCATCCATCCACTGAGCGGCCTCTTTGATGTTGCCGGCATGCTGCGAGAGGATCAAGGTTAACGCGAAAAGCCAAGTGATGATGGCAACACCATCACCGCCACTACAACTACTATCATCATCATCATCATCATCATCATCATCATACACAAAGCGTACCTTGTAAATCTTGGCCTTGATGAGGAAGAGCTCGATGAGCGTCGGCGTGCTCTCAATGGCTGCGTTGATGTACTCCAGGGACGGCGTCTGCTGGTCGATCATGTCGAAGTGCTGCGCCAGGAAGTACTGCACCCACAGCAACGTGGTCGGCGGCTCCTCCTTGCCGTCATCTGCGGCAGAGCGGCGAGGATGAGTACGGAGGTCACGTGACCACCGGCAGCTACTGTCGCTGAGCAGCTTTTAAATATCTCAAAATACCGCAAGGTTGTTTTTCTCACCGTTCTGGTTGAACATTCTACAGCTTTTTAATGAGGTCTCGTAGCCGACGACGAGCTCCTCTATGATTGCCACCTGCGGAACAAATGAAACAGGCCATTACCTCAGTGTGCAGTGCCAACTGCGAGTCTGACCTCTCCCTGAACTCCGGCCAGGAAGGAGAAACCCCGACTTGAACTGCAGATCTGAACGGTCACCTTTTCTTTGTCGTTGTACAGTGATTTGAGGGTGGTGAAGACGGGCGGACAGCCTTTGCTCAAGTTCATCCTCAGGTATCTGTCCAGACACTCCCGGAACTTCTCACCTGTGGACGGAGACAGCGAGGTATTGATATTTGTGAAGACGTGACTCCATTTTCCCTTCATTCAAAAGGGGGATAAAAATGTCGCAAGTGTGATGTCTTATTTCATCATGACGGAGCCGAGTTGTCGGCCGCACCTGTGAGGAAGGTGAGCGGCAGCCGGCGTGGAACCAGACCCTTGGGGAACTTCTCCCAGGCGTCTTCGTAGATCTTGAATCTCTCCTCCACGCTGTCTAAAGTAATGGAAAAAAAACATCAAACTGAACTCAATTGAATTGCATAATTAAATGCCTGGTGTTGATAACGGTGCTGATGCTGCTTCCAGCGGTGAGGAAAGAAAAAATGTCCTACTTGGTTTGAGGGCTTTTTCCAGGCAGTGGTAGTAGGACCAGTTCTCCGGGTTCCTCTCCTGCAGCTGGCGGAAAACTTCTGTCGCCTCGTCCAGACGCTCCAACTTCAGCAGCAACTCCCCTTTAACCAGAAAAGACATCAAATCAAATCAAATCAAATCAAATCAAACAGGGCGTGGGTGTGCAGAGAGGTCTGACGTTCGTGCCAACTGGCGACTGCGCAGCCCCACCTCGTGTCTCCTCCACGGCCAGCTTGTCACAGATCTGCTTCTCGTAGTTGGACAGGTGCTCCAGGGCCTCCTTGTACAGACCTGCTTCCCTCAGCACCTGGTTCTGGTAGAGCAGCAGCTCGCTGTACTCGTAATCCACTTTGTCAGGAGACGTCTGAGCGGACAGAGAGGCAAAAAAAAAAAAAATCAATGTTTTTCTACGAGCGACACTTTAAGGCGGCTGCATCCACTGAGCGAGCGCGCACGACGCAACGGGAAACGTGTCTTTTGTGAGCACGTGCCCGCTTGTTACGCCTGTTGTGTTATTTTAAATGCACAAAGACAGGAAGCAGTCTGCTCTTATCAGAAGGGAGCAACACAACTGGGGGCCTCTGGGCATTTTGACTCAACTGTGGTCAGCAGGTTGGCTGTGAATTAGCCAAGCGTTAAGTTTACCATTGTGACACTGAGCTATGTAACAATACCATCATAACACTGCATATTACTGGGGTGTTTCTGTTGCTCAACAGTTCAATAAAATGCACACAGCCGTCTATAATAAACTGTGCCGAACCCTGAAACAATACAGGAATTAGAATTACAAACAAACACGATTCCTAAAATCTGATTTTGGAAAATAAATATTCACTCTGTGATTTGGATTCACCGGCAGCCAGAGAGCTGAACAACCGCAATTGCTCAACTGCAGATTTTAAACACATGGCACCGCCAAGGGGCAGAAACTGAGTAGATTCCTTAAAGAAAGAATGTTTCTGGAGTCACTGCTGGTCACACTGGAAACTTAGGGACCAAAAGAACGACTGATGTTTCTGATGCTGCTGTTTTGTGTCAATCTGTTAAATACTAATTACCATACCATTACAATTCCCCTGACGTTACATTAAAATACCTTTTAACTTATGGAGAGACAGTGACACAACAAAAGACTAAACTTGGCTAAACTGTTTTCCCCCTCTTGAAAGCTGCTGCGTCAGTCTGATTATTGTGTGTGTGTGTGTGTGTGTGTGTGTGTGTGTGTGTGTGTGAACTGAGTGAGCTCAGCACTAACTTAGTCTAAAACACAGTGTTGAAGTGTTTCACCCCAGACAGCCACAGTCTGGTCTTTGTGACCAACTGATAAACGCCTGGGTTCCGATCCAACACCGTTCACCTCATGCTGTCGGCTACACAGAACATACTTCAGGTCCAACCTGTTGGGTTTTCCTGAACTCCTCGATGATCTTGGCAGCCATCTCGTAGTCCTCCAGCAGGTGATATGCGATGGCGTAGCCGATCCAGGAGGCCCGCTGCGCCGGACGCAGCTGCAGCAGCTGGTACCGCGTCTCCTGCGAGACACCAGGGGCAAACACGAGGGCTTCATGAAGCTGCGCTGGAGTTGCCTCAAATCTCCTAACGATGGTTTTCACACTCGTCTGCGTGGGAAGCTAGGTTAGCAAGTAGCTACACGAGGCAGCCCAGCGGCCATGGAGGCTGTCGGCTGGGACAACTGGAGAACTGGAGAACAGAACCTTCTCCCTCCGTCGTCCACGTGGTGTTCCTCCGCCACTAAGTGCTTCACACCTCCCCCCCTTACACAGGCACCTAAATCTCCGGCTGCGTCCCTGGAGAGCTCTGCTACATTGTGATGAGCGCCTGAAAGCTGACAAGCAGCAGCCCGTGCGCTTCCACTGCGAGCTGAATGGACGATCACTCGCTAAGCTGCTGCGCGAGGGTTTTTACTGCAAAGTGATTTTTGTCTCACTGTGATTTGATGGCGATGAGCCGACAGACACCTCAGGATATTTATAAAGCCGGGCTAAGCCCCGCCCACAGTCTCCCCCACACCCCCCGGACCCAGGTCCTCACCCTGTAGCCCTCCAGGTCCCTCATCTGGATCTGCAGGAGGGACAGGTCCCGCAGGATCTGCAGGTTGTCCTTGTCCCACTTCAGAGCGTTGCGGTAGCACTTGATGGCCTCGTCGTACTTCTTGTCCGAGCGCTGCAGGAGGCCGTAAACGTGCCAGCCTTTGGACGCACGCGCCTGGAGTTAAGGAAACGTCTCCCACGCTCGAAACCTCCGCAAATCATTCACAAGTTACACACAGAGATTTTACAGCCGCGTGGACGTCTGATTCTACGGACCCACAGAGTATTAACGCAGTGCTTTTAGATATTTCAGCTTCAAACTCAAGGATGGTAACAGAAAAAAATAATAATACTTGCAAGTCATTCCTACAAACAGTCGCAGAAGAAGTGGGTTATAAAATGAAGCACAAATTAAAACAATCCAATTTAAAATTTGTGGAAATTAGAAACATTGTCCAAGAGTCACTGAAAAACTTTAATCTGTTTTCAATTATTATTACTCACAACTGATTAACGACCTGTACTCTAGAATTTACCTTGAACACTGTGATGGATGTTTGCTGATCTAAGAGGACACAAATAAGACGATGTGTGTTTGGACAGAATCCAGAGATTTAAAAAGAAGAAAACAAGTGAGCTGTGTGGTCACAGACATGTTGACTTAAGGGTAGAGACAGAGTTTATCTGTTGTACACTGCACTGATTTCACTCCGAGGGAGAAAATGTGCTGACTATCATGCAGGGAGCCCTCAGCACAAACCGGGGCGTCTGAAAGTCCTTCAACATCAAACAAACACTAACACAAGCAGAAAGTTTAAAGCGGCAGAGCGCTGAGGGAGGATACAGACGTGGCTCCTGAGGTCGTTGCGCAGGCCTCGTCTCACCAGGTCGTAGGCCTCCTCCTTCTTGCCCAGGCAGTTCAGAGTCAGGCCCTTCATGGCCAGGGTCTCTGCAGGGACACGGAGGCCATGGGTTAGAAAACATTGTGCACACGGCGAGAGAGCAGTGCTGGTACTGCTGGTACTGCTCACCTCCATGCTCTGCAAACTTGGGGTTGGACAGGATTTGTTTGCAGAACTTGAGCCCGTTTCTGTACTGCTTGTGCTCGTAACATCGCTGTGGAGCAGACGAGAGAGAGAGAAGAGGAAGTGAGCGCGCGCTTCACCTGCAGGCTCGACACTGACGGACATCGGACGTGACAACCGGCTCGAGCAACGCTTTCTGTGTCTGGCTCCTCTGGGAGGCGGGACCCTGAAGCGGCAGCACCTGATTTGTCAAAGCATCTTCATAACAAGTCAGTCATGTCCAAACTGTCGGACACATTCCATTACAAAAAAAACACCACAATAGCAACCAGCACTAAATGGCAAAGAAAAAGATAAATAACACTCCACGGTGATGTTCCACAGTCTCTGCTGGGCTGGTTTGCTTCAACAGCTTCCAACCATGAACACAAACGCATTGGAGCACATTAGAGGAATTACAGCTTTCTGGCACACAGTTATATTTAGGTAGCCAGTTGCACAATCTTCACCACTGCAGACCAGACAACCTCTTTTTAAGCTGATCACAGATTGTCAGATGTGACAATGTGTGTGTGTGTGTGGTACTGATGGCAGATGGCATTTCATTTTGTCACTGCTGACTTTCCTGATTATGCACGGTGGGAGGTGGGGGATGGGGGGGCATCAAGGTTGGTTCTAAAATGTGTAACGAGTGAGAAGAACTGCACCAGGAGGACGAGACGGGTTTGAGCCGCTTCACTCCAATATTGTTTTCCTAACTATAGAAAGAAAAGTGTCTCAGAAAGTGTTCCTATGACAAATAAATAAATAAATAAATAAATAAATAAATAAATAAATAAAATACAAAAATAAAAATTAGCCCTGTGTTTACAGCCACCTACAAAAAAGTTCTACCTTCCTGTTTAAACATAATGCTTTGTTGGTCCAGCCAGACGCTTGGAAGGGGAAACATCAGGGAGGTGGTGAGTCAGTGTCAGACAAAGACACAAATGTGAACCAATGAAGGAGTTTAATTCTTCTCAGTTGTGCATCAACAGGACGACAGACGTACAAAAAGCTCAGCTTTTCGCTATGTGAAAGAATAAACTTGCTCCAAAGTTTCACGGCTGGGCTGAAAACAGTTGAGAAAGTCTTTGGATGATGTGAAGCGGGTGAGTTTTGCAGCCAGTATCAGCCAGACAGACCAACGGTGGAACTGGGACAGCCTTTTTTTCTTCCGATCACTATTTGGCAACGGGAGACACAGTCCCGTCACTTTTTGCCTCCAGCGAGTCTAAAAATCAAAAGAGTCGTGCGTGAATTTTGCAAGCGTGCAGATGCTAGCTACAAACACTTACAACTTACATCAAATGTAAATTTAGCAGCATTAACAGCAGCAGCTGTGCTTATCCAGCATGTTCTCTGCCTTTCCCAAAATAGCCTCAGCCCCCCCTGAGTTAGAGGCGGCCTGTCACGGCTGCGGGCCGGGATCGCTGCAACTGGTGCAGGGAAAATAGGAAACCTTCTTCTCAAGCGCTGCCACTTGCATCATGCTGGAAGGAGCCGTTGCAACAAGGAAGTCAGGAGTTCTACGCTCACCGTGGTGAAACGGTGCAGAGCGATGATGCTGCACTGTGCTCTGACAGTGCTGCCGTATTGTAATGACTACGGCTCAATAAAAAAAGCCACGATGAAGAGTCCTGAAACACAGACATCCTGTGTGACACGGCTGGAGTTGACACGTGGGCAGCAGGCCTGTCCGACAGTCGGCTGGCTCCCTCTGAAGTGGGCCTGTCGCTGCAGGTGCCCATGAAACTAAGTACAGCTTTCCAAGTCCAAATAATGCTGGTGTCTGGTTGCGATAGGCGCCGTGAGTAATGAATGAAGAGAGAAGTGATTTTCCTGATTGAAGCCCTGCACTCGTCATTACCTTTTAATCTTCCAACACCACACAATCGCTGTTCACACAACTGGAGTGGAGAGAGACACCGGACCTGGCGAAGAGACGGGCCAGCAGCTCAGCCCAGGTGCTTCCCTCAGTCCCGCTCTGAACGAAATGCACAGCTATTCAACTCCGGCTCCATGTACAGGCTGGACATGCACAGCTATTCAACTCCGGCTCCATGTACAGGCTGGACACCTGCCAAGTTCTAATCATGCATTTGGCACCAACTACGGAGAGCGCTGAAATAAAGAGGGGTGTGGTTCTCTCTTTGCTACGGATGGGAGGGAAGCGATTTAAATCTCACCTCGCAACCTCAGCCCCCAGCAACACAGTGGCAGCAGCCTCTCTTATCCACACAGCACAAGACAAAGAGGGTCGAGAACTCTTTTCTCCACTCTGGAGAACACAGCTCCCTTCACCAGCAGTGGTCAACAAGTCTGAAGGTGGGACTTACATTTTTATTTATATGCTTGTCTTTTTGATTTCAGATGATTTTCTCCACCATAATTGTCGACTATGTAATGACCACTAAAAGGACATCAAAAAAAAAAAAAAAAATGCTGAAAATGTGAAATGACCCTTTTTTTGATAAAATCTGCAGCCATTGGGTTTCATTTTATTTCCAAGACATTTAGAGACCCACATTATTTTCGTTCTCAAATCTTTAGTTCTCAATAAGTCGAACAGCTTTGCACAACTGATAAAGAAACAAAACACATTTTGCCTTCTGTATGCAGTATTCTGCAAAAAGCAAAAATAGTCTTAGCTTCCTGTGATAACTAACTTCTTACTAACGTTCCATCACCAACGTGATGACCAACGTTCCACATATGAAACAAAACGGTGTCAAAAGGGGAAATTCCTGGGAGGGTATCAGTGCCCTTTGTGATGTCACAAAGCGGTGCCTTCCAGAACTGTGTACACATGCTCGCGCGCGCGCACACGCACACAGACACAGTGGAGCAAGCAAAACAAAAACATGGTGCACTTTATGCCATTCTTGGGGAGTTGACTGACAGGATGGAGACACAGATTAGTGTAGGAAATGTTTCATGATACAGAACCTGGAACAAAGCACTTTCGAAATTGTTGAAGGAGACGCACACACAGCCAGACAGACGCACATCCTCCAACTTTCCAAGATCAGGTGTAGGTCACTGGTCTGGAGGTGCGACCGGGTGGCAACGTGCTGATAAACACCCAACAATCCCCAGCAGACCTCTGCCCTTCCAAAACAATGGCGTCAGTCGGCCTCTGGTCACCATCCAGGTACTTCGAACAGTCCCTGGGAGGCACGCAACCAGATAACCGTGCGCGGACGCTCCACCACACGCAAGCGTGCGGCGGCGCACTACATGCAGTCGACAAGACAGTTGATGCAAAGTTCTGTAACAAAGCGAGGATTAGTCGTCTACCCGCTGACGGAAGCAGAAGCGAGTGTAGGTCGTCGATAAACAGCGGTGCTCCACAGAAGTAATTCTGGCTGGGGAGGATGGAAGTGAGAGAGGGGATGGAATGGTAGCTAGCTGCCCGAGCACTATCGGCCCGAGGAGGCTAAAGATATGCTGACACAGTCACATCGCTGCCTTCCTGGAGTTACTTCCTTAGTCCCCCCCCCACTACACAAATGCTTCTGTTTCTACTCATTAGAGCTTCAAAGGAAAAAATATATGTTCAAAAAGAGGCATCTAGCAATTCTAGTAAACACGTTAAAGCAAGGCGTGTAATGCTGGTGGGCAAGTGTTAGCCGATTAGCTAACGTGAAACGACCAGCCTCTTCGCAATGCAGGCTAGCACGGCCCACGCCTGGTACAAATGAACCACGGTGCCATATACTAATGCAGACACTGTTTACGCATTCGCTTAGCAAATTGCTAACAACACAAAGAGTTGTGAGCTGAGCTGAGAAGTCCAACTGCAGACTTGTGCGACCGTAGAGTAGTGGCGAACGAATTAGCCATCGTGGAAACTAGCTAGCGTGAAAGCTACAGATTGTTGGATTCAACAATTGCCCAAACCCATCCAAACTAACTCACCAAGTGCGGCTACTTTAGACACAGTCACACTTAGAATGTGTTATTGTTGCATTTCTAACACAACAATGCCAGTCACATTTACAACAAGTAACAGAACAACCATTTTCACTGTACGCTACAGTGACAGCGCACGTCCGGGCTGGGCTAGCTAGCTCCATTCAATGATGCCATTTTGCTAACAACCCGAGGCTAGTGCTAGGTGCCGGAGAGCTACACTGGCACACCGAGTGCCGCCGACCAACACGTCAATTCGCCAGGTGCTCCGGTTAAACAACATTCGTGGACGTGTGCACATTTTAAATGTAATCTCACCAGGATTCTCTTGAAGAGAGCGTTCTCCTTCGGCGGTAAAGTAACTGTCGGCATTGTTGCAGTTGAGATCAGATTCCCCCTCGACCTCAGCACATGTAGCTAAAGTTAGCCCAGATAGTCAAGATTAATCGAGCTGAGCGATGGCCTCTGCCCCACTCGCCCTAGCGGCTTCGTTCGATTGATCTGGCATCTACTCTCAGCCGCTCCCCCTCACGTGGTGACGGCAGCTTCTTTCAAAATGGCGGCGCCTGGCTGCAGCTGATATCAGAAGTCCAGGCATTTTCTTCTGGCACCCTGGTCAGTGGAGGGTCAAGGCAACCTCCAGGCATAGTAATATAAAACACAACAGTCCTGCAACTCCCCAAACACGCCACATTCATCACTTCAAATTGTAACACACACACACACACACACACACACACACACACACACACACACACACAATGCTAATGAGATTTTTTTTTCCAGCTTTAAACACAATGCTTTATATGGGGATGTGACATTGTTTAAAAAAAAAAAATCCCTGAACAACATGTCGCAATTATTCGTGGGTTGTTGTTTTTTTTATTTTTTATAATATATACTATTTATATTTTGGTGTTTTATATATATATATATATATATTTATGTATATGTGTGCAAATGGAATATTTATTATTTTTAGAGGAACGCTTATAAACATGAGGGAACGAATATTCATCAAAATCCAATTTAATAAAGAGGTGTGTATCTTTATAAATGTATGGTTATACATATATATTTCGGTACTGGTTTGAAATTACTTGGTTACAAGGGATGGCAGTTATATATATGTATGTATATTGTATATATACATAAATATATGTATATATATATATATATACACTTAATTGCTCACATTATTACAATAGCTTTAACTATATTTCTTCCTCTTAAAATTGAACATAACGATGCTAAGGAACTGATCGGTGTTGGGGCAGAACTGCCTGCACAGCATCCCTTCACCAAAGAACTGCACCGACTACTGGATTGCGTTGGTGGGACACAGAGGAGCTAAAACCTTTTCATCCCTTCTCTGCCATTCTCCACTAGAGGGAGTCATGTCAACAACAACACAATCGAGCAACATTACGGCTCAGCAGTGGGCAGCTGATTATTTGTAAGAAAGAAAACAACAATAGCCTGAGGAGGAAACTCACCGTAACCCAGTTAAATTGAATCCCGGAAAATGCGTAGATAAAGTCAAGTGAAGGTAATTAGCGACCATGTGCTACTGTGCATTTTTGTGGCGTTTAAGTGTCTTAAGTGTGTATGTAAAGTGTGCGGAAGTGAGAGGCAGAGATTTTCATGGTGTTTATTCTGAATGTGCGAATGTTCGCTGCTGTCTGGTTGCCACCTACTCCTCCACCACCACATTGGCTCCTGCTATACCACATTTATCAAGTTGACAACACACACACACACACACCCTTCCCTCAATCCAGGCCTCGCCCTCCCGTGCTCCCCCTCTGTATGTCTTTGCACTCCACACTTCTCCTGCTACATCTCTCCACCTTATTGCTCTCTAGGAGGGAGAGGTAGTGAATGATTCCTCCAACTCATCTCCCACTCTCGGTGACACATCATTTGTCGTTCTGATTAGAGCCCATAACAGTGCCTCTGGAGTGTGCCGCTGTGTGCGTGCACGTGTGTGTGTGTGTGTGTGTGTGTGTGTGTGTGTGTGTGTGTGTGTGTTTGGCTCCGGAAGCGAAACTGGCTGTCATTAAGTCGGACTTGTGGCTGCCTCGTCGCCTGCCTCGCTGGCGATCCCCTGAGTGCTGAGGAGTAATAAACACAGGGTTTGTGTGAAAGTGTGGCTGTGTGTGTGTGTGTGTGTGTGTGTGTGTGTGTGTACAGGGCTATTTATCTGTCACCATGCTGTACATGCGAAACAGGTCTACTGCAGAAATGAACATGAAAGCCTTTTTTTTTCTCCTGGACAAATCACTCCAGGGTGTCACTTTGCTTCTAACAGCAGAGAATCCTTATTATTTTCTTGGGATTTGAAGGTTTGTGGGACGGATGGAGAAAACCATGTCTCCACGACAGGCTGGATTCTCTGGGATGTGAACTGGTAGTATATTGTTCCAGTACGTCCAGCTCAGTGGTCTAGTGTCCACCCTGAGACCCAGAGAGCTGCTCACTGCTCCTTCAAGGGGAGGTCAAATGTGAAGGACGGATCTCACATCCTTTGGGATGTGACAGTCAGCGGGACTGAAATTAACTTTAACTTTTGACCCAGTGCACTTTCTTTTTCCCCACCTTGCATTCCCAAACACACGACCTTCACTAAGTCAGCGCTTCCCTTTGGATGGGTCGGTTAGTCAAGCTCAAACAATTGCACCCAATGCCAGGACAAAAACCGTGCCTATCAAGGCCCCTGAATCTCCCTCATGAACATCTTGGGCATTTTCTCCATCTTCCGAATGATGTCCCGTGTGAGACCCCTTTGGGTGAAAAGCAGTTTCTTTTGTGAGAGAGCCGAAGATCCTCAGTTTTGCAAATGGGGAGTTAGATGCTCCTCTCATGAGATGAACTTTTTTTTTTTTTGATGTGGCTGCTGCTGATTCTCTTTGTCTGTCCATGTCTTCAAAATTTTTTCCTAAAAGAATTTAGTCATACGACTGCAAAATGATTGTAGACCCTATCTCACAATGTGTGGTGGCCTTGTGCTCCAAACCCAAAGACAACCGTAGTCAAGGACTCGCCTGCATTTTACAGCAGCGGGTGGAGCTGTCGCGTTGACCGTCCTTGCAGCTTATCAAAGTGAAACGGTGCTCAGGTTGAAAGAGGAAGCAACGACAAAATAAAACACAACATAATATGATGAAAGAGTAAATACATAAACAGCAATTATTGAACATTGCCATATTCTATGGCCCTGTGGTTTCTCTCACTTGACCGGACCCGACTGAAACTGATCATTCTGAACGTCAAGACTGTCAAGGGTTCTACTTCTCTTGTGTGAGATACACAATAAAGATGTGTCTATTCCTGGTCTGCACCGGTAATGAACACCTCAGCGTGGTGCTCTGTGAAGACGCGGAGGTGTGCGCTTCACGGTGGTTTGTAGCCAATACCTCCACCCCCTTCGTTCTCCTCCTCCACCAGTCCTGTCCTTCATCCTCATCTTTTTTTTCCCTCTCTGTCCCGGCCGGTGTCGCTATTGAAAATGAGTAATGATGTTGTCATCTCTGTTAGTCTCCATTTATCAATGTCAGACGGGAAGCAGGAGTGTGACTTATATTTGTGTGTGTGTGTGTGTGTGTGTGTGTGTGCGTGCGCGTGAGTGAATGCTAGTCAGTGGGGGGTAGAGATTTGGGAGGGAAAGAAGACAGCTAGAGAGAGGAGGTGGAGGAGGGGGAGGGAGATATAGAGCTGGGATAACTGGAGAGGAGGTGGAGAAAGGTGAGCCAGGATGGACGAAAGGGGCGGGGCTGACAGTGGAGGGAGGAGGGGCTTGCTGCAGAAGGGCCGTATTGCGGCAAAGATGAATTACATGAAAAAGGTTCCGGCCCTGTATGTGGTCTGTCTGTCTGAGAGCCTGTGATTCATCGTCCCCATTACTTCCAGACAGAATTAAGGCTCTGCTCTTTAGCATGTGCAAGTCTAATTATGCAAATCTGAGCTGTTAGACAAAACATTACTGCAGCAATTAGTCAGTCTGGATTTAGGCGCTACACCAATAGAAGTGCATTTGTCTCAGTCAGTCTCGCGACCCCGAAATGAAATGACTGCTTGGCAGCCCGAGCGGCTGAGTGTTGGTGTCGTTGTCGGTTCACTTGAGCTGCGAGCGATGTTGTGTGTGGAGCCAATCAGAGTGAAGCTACAGAGGAGTTAAATGATGTAGCCGTTTCCCTCTGTTGATTTGGGTTGCGTGACGGAAATAGCCCGCTCACTTTGAGAGCTGTGCTTATTGCTGCTGATTATGAAGTAGAAAACACAAAAGCGCCCTCTGGAGGCCACCTTTATGTGTGCTGTTTAGTTATTTTTGTGAAATCAGGACGGCACCTCCTGTTATCAGTAAATACCTTCTTAAAAATAAATAAAAATTGTTCTGTATTAGCAAGAAATTGCACCTTGCCCAGTTGCTAACCTTACTTTCGACAGCTGGCACAGGCCCCAGTGCCCCTGCAACCCAAACAGCGATGGCTAACAACAATAACAAACACTAGACTTAATTTAATATGATCAGCGAGAACATTCTCTCTTTATTGTATCTTTCTGAAAAAACAAAAAAAAAAGGCTTCTGTAATTTTTCTTTTTGTTAACATTTCAGAATTCTGTACAGGATAAGAAGAAATAAGCACTGCTTAAGAACAGAGTAAAATCTCAAACTAGAAAAAAACAAAAACAATGAAAAAAAATCCCAAAAAGAGGTTTACAAAACAAATTAGTAGTAAGACATTGTCTGAAGTGCAATGGCATAGCTCAGATGGGTTAAAACGTGAAACCAAAAAACTTCAACATAAAAATACCTCTCTATTTTCCAACAAACAGTAAATTCTTTACAGAGTAGAGACTGTATTATCCGATGTATTTAAACCTGTAAAAACATATTTACAAATAGCCATTATCTTTTATATACTTTTTTCTCATAATCACATGTATGTCAGCACCAGTAAAAAATAAAATAAAATAAAATAAAACAATGAACATCAACAACAACAAGGTTTTATTTTTTTTCTTTCTTTTTTAAAAGTGTACAGACTTGGTCCCGGTACATGATGATATTTGGAGGAAGCGCGCTCTCTCTTCCTGAAGAGTGCCATTCTGAAAGAAGACGAGAAGGTCAAGAGGTCAAACACTGACCAGCGTTGCCTCCAGTTTAGAGTGACAGACCTTCACGCCGCTTCCGTTCCACCACTCTGCTTCTTGAATTTGGATTCGAGTTCTGCCCAGAGCGTTAAAGCGGTGCTGGATATTTGGAAGCATGAGCGGTGGAGCCATTTGAAACAGTGAGATTCCCACTGCACTTCTTGGAAAAGAAAGGCTCTGACAAACCCAACAGTTTGTCCAGACACTTCTCTTGTTTGACCACCTGGCCCTTGGTGAATCTTGGCCAATGCGACTCCGAACTTCAGCATCTGCTGCCTATAGCGAGGCGGAGAACTTCTACTCCTTCCATCATGACAAAACTAAAAGTACAGAATCTCAAATGTGTGGTTGCCGCTAAATAGACACGTACACAAATGGACGCGGTGGCTAAAATTTTGTAGTTAAAGGGTTGGATAGTACAACATCAACGACCGTGACAACGAATGTGCGGATGGCGGAGAAGTTAGTTTACAGAGAAGAAGGCTTTTTTGGTTCGTTTGATTACAGCGTCTTCCTCCAAACGTTCACTCTGACGAAGCTCAACACAAAGCAACGCAGGGACAAAACACATCCTCGTTCTTCTTTAAAAACAACCAAGATCAGAAAACCGTTGGAGAGGTAAAGCATTTAGCCGACAACTACCGTATCAACCAGTAGACACGTGTGACAACTCAACCATTCGGGGTCAAGACTTTGACTGACTGCTGACAATGAGAGATAATGAGGCCTGACATGATGATGACACTCGACCAGTCAACTCAGAGAAGGGCTAACGCTGTGGGAAGCGCTGCTTGTTTCTCCGCTAACTGGGGCTAGCCATCTGATGTCGCGATAAAAACTGCGTGGCGTCTCAGTGGTTCGTTTTCCTGCCTGAAGTGGTGGAAGGGGCACATGTTGCATTTCTTCACAGTAGTTTTTACACTATAGCACAGTAAGGGTGCTAGCTTAAAGCGAAGGCATCACAGTAAACCCCATGATGAAAAGCAGCGGTGCGAAGACTGACAGGCAGCTGTGCCACAATGGAAGGGAAGGAAGGCTGCGCTTTGATGGAAGGACGAAACACAATGATGGCTAATTTGAACCTTTCTTCTCTTTTATCCCTCCTGTTAACGGACTCGACCAGCATCGTCGTTGGAGACAGAACAGAGGAAAAAACAAAAAAACAAAACAATTAGGGTGGACTTTCAACTAACTTTTTTTTGTTACCATAAAACAACAAGAAGTCACTTGTGGTGCTTGAATACATTCAACAGCCAGCAAACAATTTTTTTTTTTTTTTTAGATTTGAATTAGCCCCGTGATGTGCGGCGTGGTTTAGCGTCACGCAGGCAGAGGGTTTAATGCAACATTAGCCCCGTTAGCTGCCTCTCGCACACCCGCCTGGCCCTCCAAGACTGATGCTTGTTTGTCCGAGTGTCCGTTTTTTTGTGTTTGTGTGTGTGTGCACCCCTCAGTCCAGGTGCTTTGCTGTTAGCTGCCTATTGTCTCCCTCCTTTTCACTCTCTTTGTCCTCCTCTGCAAGGGTATCCATCATCCACAGCCCAGGGCAACAAAATGAAGCGCACCCTCCCGTCCCCGATTCCCGCCAGAAAGAAAGAAGAAAAAAAAAACACGGCCTGTTTTTACCTCGCAAAAGCACTAGAGGGCAGAGTGCGTTTGTGTGGCACAATAGAGGTTCTGTTAGTTAGTTGGTTCTGTTGTGATGTTCACAATTTAGAGAAGAAGGAGCGTTGAGAGCAAGGAACGAGTCTCTGGAGAGAGGGAGGGAGAGATGGGAGGAGGGAGGATGAGAGAGAGGGAGACCGAGTGAAGAGAACAAAGTGAGAGAGCACAGGAGAGACAGATTTCTGTGTGTGTGTGTGTGTGTGTGTGTGTGTGTGTGTGTGTGTTGGGGGGGGACTAAGGGAGGAAATAGGAACGCTGAGAGTGCTTTCTACTCCCTTCAGCTCCTCACAAAGTTGAGAGATCTGAAGCGCTGAGCTGGGTGGCACAAACACACAAACACAAATAAATTGCTGCCTTGAGAACAAGTCTTCCTCTTCCTCTTCATCATCAGCCTGCTGCGTTCAGTCGGCCCTCCCGGTCGAAGCCCGAGCTCAAAGCGCTGCGGCGTAAAATGCGGTTCACTTTCAAACACAGGAACACGAAGAAGTTTGTATCGCGAGGAAATAATAATAATAATAATAATAATAATAATAATAATAATAATAATAATAATAATAAAGGGGAATAATGAAGCACACCTCATAATCTCTATTGGTTTTTCGTTAATATGCTCACAACATCATGGTCGCTCTCGCTCTCTCCAACTTGCACATAAACACACACGCGCGCACACACACACACACACACACACATCAAAGAAAACAAAAAAACAAAAAACAACTCATTTAGAACTTTTCTGACATTTTACAAATCATAATCATGCCAGTCTGTCATCACTGTAGCACTTTGTCCTGCTTTACTTGAAGTTCGTTCACTAAATGCTCAATCTCCAAAACTTCTCCCCGTTCGCTATTGGCTCGGGAAAAACTCCTCCATCCAGCCGTCGCTCGAGTCCAGCTCTGCCCCCGTGCCGTCGCCCAATCCGAAAGCTCCTCCCCCTGAGGGCCCGCCCCCATAACCATAGGATGACATGTCCGCATTGGCTGGTCTCTGGTAGCCCGGCGGCTGACCTCCGACCCCGACTGCTCCCGGTCCGTAGGGTCCGCCGCCTCCTCCTCCTCCACCTCCCCCTCCACCGCCACCTCCCCCTGCCCCGATGCCAGGCCCCCCGGGCCCCGGCCCGAACCCTCCCATCCCCCCCATCCCCTGGCTCATCACCCCCTGGTTCATGACCATCGGCCGCGGCTGGTTGGTCCTGGGCTGGCCGCCCATGTGAGGGCCCATCATGGGGCCGCCCATGCCGGCGGCGGGGTTGCCCACCCTGGGGTCCATCCCCTGGCCCATCCCCTGGACCCCCGGGCCCTGAAAGTGTTGCTTGGCCATCCGCGGGGGCTGACCAGGCTGCATCCCGTAGCCCTGGGCGGGGCCGAACCCCACCATCTCGCCCCCGCCTCCTCCTGTAGTCCTTCCAACCCCGCCCCCCATGGCCTGGAGACTCTGCCCCTGCTGCTGTGGCCAGCCGCCCGGTGCCATACCCCCACCGCCTCCCCCGGCTCCCAGCATGCTTTGCAGTCTTTGTGCTTGGGCTTTCGCGTTGGGGGGGCCTTTCAGGGCTTGCTGGCCCATCGAGTTCATTAACATCGCTTGTCCTCCGTAGCCTCCAGGTCCAGCGCCTCCAGGGCCCCCGGGCATGCCCCCTACCACCGGCCCCGCACCTGCCGGCCTGGGCGGGCCTCCAGCGGGGTTGTGCTGAGGTGGGAGGCCCATGGTGGCTTGGACGCTTTGGCTCTGGTGCTGCTGCTGCTGCTGGTGGATCATTTGGCTCATGGAGGGGTTGATCCCATACAAGGAGCCCTGGTTCGAGCCCTGGTTGGCGTACGGCAAGCCCATTTCCGACGGAGGTCCGACGGAGCCCCCCTGGCCTTGGACTGTGTTCATCTGGACCATCTGCTGCTGGTTCTGCTGCTGCTGCTGCAGGAGGCGCGCGGCCCGAATGCTCTGGAGAGCCTGGCTCCTTGACGCCAGATCCTGAGGAGGACCTGGAGGAGAGGAATCAGAGGAGTCAGCACTGGAGAACAGAGTTGGGGAAGAACTAGAGAGGTAGAATAGAGAGTCATCGCTGGTAGGTTTAGAGCAGTGGTTCTCAACTGGTGGAGTCTCAGCTCCCACATGTTATTCCTTATAGTCAAGTTGCAACCCAAATTTATTCGACAGCACTCAAATTTATTCCACAAAAATAATTTCTATTCAATGAATTATTGAATTGAATTGTGTGTCCTGCAAAATAAATGTCCAACATTTTCACTATGAATATATATATTTTAAAATCCACTTTTTTGGGGGTTGGGTTGCGACCCACTAGTTGTGCAATGCTGGTTTAGAGCTCGTACGATTTCTTCTCCCTAGACCAGTTCTACCAGTCAGTGTTGTGGCAATTATTTATGAACCTGCGTCTGTGAAAATGTGAAAACGTGAAAATGAAATTTTCCTATTCACTTCGGAACTGACCACACTGAAACAAACTCACTCGTTATGCCAGTCCCTCACCTCTCCACTTCTCACCAATTAGTCAGAGTCGGGCACACGGAGGTCTACCAGTGTTGAAATGGCTCCAAATCCTCTAATAAACCCCTGACCGGATTCACTCCACTAATCCTTCACCTCACCAAAGCGGATCACACACACACTTCAGACTTGAGCAGAGTCGGAGGTAATGCAATTTCAACCAAACAGCTACATTAAACAAATTGCTTTAATAAAACCGAGGCCAGCAGGTTATTGGTTATGTTATTTTGCTTGTGGGTTGATAACAGCAAAAGCCCCTCGCTTTGAGCAATCAGTGAAATATTGTTGCGCAGCATCCTCGAGCCAAGCTGACAGAATGCGTAATATCTGTCAACGCTTTGCGACTCTCCTCTCCTCCACAATCCCCTCTTCTCTGTCTCTCCAACTCGGCTCTCTCTGCCTTCTTCTTCCCGTCCTCCCCTTCTACCTTCCAGACCATCCACCCATTCTTCTTGTTCGCTGCCTCCACCCTCTCCCCCACCCTCTCCCATTTCTCTCCTCTCATCCATCTTTCTGACTTCACCAGAACTCAGGGGGATCCAGGACAAGTTGCCGTGGTAACAGGCAGAGCAGGAATATTCTATATTCTTTTATTATTTATTTTATTTTATTTATTTTTTTGCGAAAGAGAGGAGACGCCGAAGAGCAGCTGAGTGCCAACTGATGTATGTGACAGAGACAGACAGAAGAGGACGAGCTCCGGGTTTCGGGGTGACGATCAGTTTGCATACATGCTTTTAAGTGTCGGAGTGTCGGCGTCTGAGTGTAAATATGGAAATATGGAAAATGTTTAAACGTCCTGGCACTCAGTCATTTTAGACGTACTTGTTGCAGACCACGCATATGTAACTATAAGCCTGCTGCGTCTAACCATCTGGAGGAGAAACACGGACGGAAAACAGATGAGCAGAAAAAAAGGGGAAAAAAAGCATGAGCTCCGTGTGGTCAAGTCTGGTCTTGCTGAACAGAAATGTATCTCGTACGGAAATATATGCGCAATATGTACATACATACATACATACATACATACATACATGCATACATGTGTGTGTGTGTGTGTGTGTATATATATATATATGTATATATATATATATATATATATATATATATATATATGTATACATATATATATATATGTATACATATATGTATACATATATATATATATATATATATATATATATATATATATATATATATATATATATATATATATATATATATATATATATACATATATATATATATATATATATATATATATATATATATATATATATATATATATATATATATATATATATATATACACACACATATATATATATATATATATATATATATATATATATATATATATATATATATATATATATATATATATATATATATATATATATATATATATATATATATATGTATATGTCTGTGTGTACTGTCAGTGCATTGTCTTACCTTGGTACTGACTGACTTGTGGGTATGGATTCCTTTGGCCCTGGCCCATCTGTCTGGGAAGATGCTGCTGTTGCTGAAGCTACACACAAACATACACACAGACTTGTAAGAATACATTAAGTAAAGTGTCCTAAAATGTTTACTATTAGAAGCTCAGGGTTGGGTACATACAAAAAGGGAGGTGAGAGGGTGGTTACAATAATCAAAATGAAACATCAATTATGTAAGTTATGTAATAATGTCATAAGAAGATCAAGTACGCACCATATGTGTACCTATAATTGTTTTTTTTTCTTACATTCTTGCACCCTAACTTCATATAACGAGTCAAGAAGTCACAGATATGTAAGTGAGTACCATAATCTGAAATCATCAAGTCAAGATTTCAGTACAGTTTGCTACAGTAAAAGTGATATTGATATTTCGAGTAACTGAGGGCGGGCAGATGTTAGATAATGTAGAAACATATGGCGGGCACAGTGGAAGCAGATGCTCAGTACAGTGGATAAAGACAGATGTTGGGTATTGCAGAGGTGATGCACATGTGTTTTTGTCCACATTTTGTTTACACAATGCTGATGAGTGTTTATCTGGGAAACAAAAGCCCCAGTGTGCAGTCAGGATTCCAACATTCCAGTGGAAAATTTTATTTGAGTCCCTTCTGCATAGAAAAAAGAAAAGAAATCAGACTCTGAACGAGTCGCTGCTCATTTGAATGAAGGCGTAAAAAGGCAAAACCTCCCGGCAACAAAACCCACTAAAACCACCAAAAGGTAAGGTCTACTTTTGGAACAGCGCCGTCTGTACGTCTGCTTTGGCAGAACCAATTAAAGCCGGCGTGGTGGGAGGGACATTAACTCCAACACTGGAGTTCCTTTACAGAGTGTGAGAAATAAGAAGAAAGCATCACATAAACACAGCGGGTGGCGTGTGGCAAACAACACAGGCAAACACATGTCTGCACACGCTGTGCCGAGATAAAAAGGAAGTAATGAAGAGGAGGCTGTTTAAGGCTCAATTTACATGCAAATAGACACGAGTGAAGCAAAGGACAGGATGAGCTTCTCTTATCAGAGCTGTAGACAACAAACACCCCGGAAAATACATGGACTGGTAAAGGACGCCCTGAATTATGGGAAAGTCACCTGTTTGTCTGTGACCTTTAGATATTTCTTGTGTCACAAATGATTTACTTTACAGCTTTGGATGTAATCCAACAGGATCTTTAAAGGTATTATTTTAAGGTATTCTTGAAATGGTTTCATGTGTCCCTGATTTTAATTATCTTGGATCAGGATGGATTTATTGTTCACCCTCACATGCTGAAAACCTTTAAACATCTGCCCTGTCTCATGAAGATATCCTTCATGTTTTTCCACATTTATAAACAGGCTTCAGGCAGGGATCCGTTTCATTTATTGTTTGACCTTGAGATCTTCTGAGAATTGATATCTTCCATATGAAATTGTTTCAGGGGGAACCTCTCTACGCTAATTATACACTAACATATATACAGTGTTGGAACCTCCTTAACAGCACGCTAATGCCATAATTCTGTCTTTTTGCATCTTTGTATCCTGCTGACTAACTCTGACATGTGGGCGCGCACATTCCGACTGGGTCGCACTCACCTGCTCGGCCAGCAGCTGCTGCTGCTGCTGCTGCCGCTGCTCCCGGATGAGCTGCTGCTTCTGCTGCTCCATCATGTGCATCTGCACCCGCTTCTCCTGCTCCATGGCCATCATCTGCTTCATCATGGCCGCCTGCTGCTGGTTGCCCACGTAGCCTGGTGGCGGGCCCGAGCCCTGGTTGGGCCCCACCCCGGAGGAAACGCCCCCGGCCGGGTGAGGCGGCGGGATGGCGCCCGGCGGCCGCGGCATCCCCGCTACGCCCTGTTCCTGTAAAAAACAGAGAGGAGAGGAGATACTATGAGCCGTTAGCCAACTGCAAAAAGAAGAGAAGGAAGACGATGAAGATGAAAGAAGATATAGACGATTTTGGTGGGTTGGATTATTTCATTTGTTTGAGTTGAGGCTAAATCTGGACTACCACAGCGAGATCAGTTCCACTCAGAATGTGACATAATTCTCCAAGCAGCATCTTGAAGGCGCGTCAATTAGGACTTCATATACTTTACACATCTAACATCTTCCTGAAGTCTCCTCCGGTTGCTTGGCAACTGCTCCCAATTGAGAAGTGGTCCACCACTTTACTCCCCCATAATATAGTGGATTGTTGTTTTCACACTTAACATTTTTCTCAAGATTGAATATGTAAGTGGAGCATTTTAGCATCTGGCATATTCTGCGAACTCTATTATCTTGGGACGGAGCTCAGAGTGAGCCCTGCGCTTGCCCCTTCCCCACCCTTGTGCAAAGGTTAGCTACAGGAAAAAGGTGATTCAAAGGTGTTTCTTCTCAGAATTCTGAATAAAAAAAAGTACTGTTGCTAATAGGGTAGACTGCGCCAAACAAGGGTTGAACAAACTTGCTCGCTCCTTGGTACACAGAGTGAATATTCAAAGCAATCCCAGCATTACTGTCTGCTTGAGCCATGAAATCTTAGCTTGTTAACGTTTATTGTAGCGCCTCAGACTGAAGGCAGCTGAGAGTGCAGGAGAACAAGAGCAGAAGACGGCGGAGATGTCAGGAAATTCAGCTCATCAGGCCACCCCGAGTCCTCCCGGCGGGGGCATTGGTTAGTCCTCTCTGCATACATTATCTCCCTATTAGCATATAAAGAGCACTTCCTCCTCCACTCATCCGTATGCTAATCTCTAATAGGATGAAATGGGCCGCCTCGACCAATGGGAGGGGAGCGTTTATAAATCTATTAAAGATCTGACGGCTGAGCCGGAGTGGACATCGTTTAGGGACAGCTGACAGCAGACGCTGGAGACTCGAGAGGCAACAATGATACGGCATCGGCAAAGAGTCTGGCGAACGCACAAACACGCACACAACAACAGCGGCAGCAGCACAGAGGAGGAAGAGAGGGAGGATGAGGAGGAGGAGAAGGAGGACAAGGCAGCAGCAGCGTGCGGGGGCTAAAGAATATGAAAGAGAAGCAGCGGGATTACAGCCGCGCGTCGCAGCCTCAAACACATCACTGTTTCTCAATACATTCCGAGCGAACCAAAGCCTCGTAATCCGCACTCGGGCCGGGTTTATTCGCACAGAGGAGTGACGGGGAGATAAATTAAGAGCACAGACACCGCGGAGCAAACACAAGTGGGCTGTTTAAAGGCCGGCCCCGCCAGACAGCCAGACCAGACTGATCGATGCTCCGAGCTACACGGCTCATCTCCGGCTGGCATGTTCGCAGCGGATGGGCAGGAGGGCACTCGACACGATGAAAGAACACATCGTGGGGGAGGCGCAGTGTCGGGAAATGACCAACGGGTGGCAGTGGTGATCTTTAAGTGTGCCTGTGTGTTTGTGTGTAAGTGTGTGCGCGCCCCTCTGCCGGAGTCTCGCTGGTCGTCTCAGCAGATGGCTCAATCATGACGCCTCTGATCTATGATCTCGCTGATCTTCCTCTCCGTCGCCCGCTCTACCTCTCCTCTTTTCCCGGAGCACCGCACCCTTTAAAGTCCTCCTCCTCACCCGCTACTCGTCCGCGCCGCTCACGTCCGCACAATTAGAGGAGAAACCCAAGTAAGATGGATTTCAAAAGGGGGAAGGAAGCAATGAAACGTTCGAGGAATTAAAATTGTATGTCCCCCCGCATCTCCATTAGAACACTTCAGTGGAGCGTGGTGGCTGCGCGGTATGCTGCTCTCGGCGTGGACAGTGTCATCCACAAGAAGTGATGTTTAGTCCCACCCCCCTTTAACAGACTCCTACTCTACTTCTACTCCTTTTTAAATGCCGCCATGAAGGACATTATTACACTGAAACCAAACACACACCGGAACATTAATGACTGATTAAAATGTGTCACTTTGTAGCTAGCAGCAGGCTAGCTTGCTGGTTAGCCAATTAGTATAACTAGATAGCGGGATAATGTCATTATGCCACTCCTCCTAGGTTACCATTATGTTAGCTTAACAAGTGGTGAGGGTGTGAGACATCCATCGTTCCACACTCTGCTTCTGGACCACTTTGAGTGCGCCAATAGCACCTGAATGCTATCCCCGCTCATATTTAGTGCAGAAGCGTGCAGTTTGGAGCGCGTCAAAATACTGAAGTTTTATGTTGGTTGTGTTGCGTGGGAAGGTATGTCACAAAACAGAAAATAGTGCATCAAAAGGCAGATAACTACAGTGCAAGGGCAACTGATTCAGCTGTTCTTTACATTTTGGAAAACGCCTGTGTTACACATGTTACATGTGGTTCCAATAAAGCATAGTAACAAAAAAGGGTGCATTTTTTTTTTTTTTTTTAATGCAGCTGAATTGGGTGGAAATTACCGTGTGAACTGAAGAGACTAAGAAAAGAAAGGAGGAGGACGAGGAGGAGGAGAAGAGGGAGGACACGTCTTGTTCTGAGGAAAAGCATCCAGGAGGAAATGAGTGGAAGTGAGGAGGAGAAGGAGAGCGAGAGACAGCAGAGCCGCCGTGGCGAGGAGCAGATGGCGCTCGGAGGAGTGGCGGAGTGCTCGTGGCCGTCGCGCCTGGTCACAACTCTGCGCAACCCACTGTGACAAAAAGGCTCCCAGTCGGTCGTGGCTTCGGTGCAGTTCGGCAGCCCGTCCCCACTCTTCACCTGGGTCTCCAACCCCATCAGTGCTTTTGAATAATATAACAAAAAGTATCGTCAGTCGGCCTTTTCTTATTTCTCCTTGTTCTTGATGCAGCCCCTCACTTCCTCTCCCTCTGGGCCTCCCCAAGACACTCGGCCCTGCCACCTCGGACCAGCTCCACATAGTCCCTCAACTCTGCCGGCGGCTAATGAGGCTCAGCGGCTCAGAAAAGCAGAGCAGTACTGTGAATGTGAAGCAGGAAAAGAAAAACAGAAGGCAGCGGATAAGTGAAAGGTGGATGTATTGCCGCTTGTTCTTCAGCATGTGTGTGTGTGTGTGTGTGGGAGGCTGTCAGTTTTATTGGGTTAGGAAGCGTGCAGAGTCCAGGTGATTACATTACACCGGGGCCAAGCGGAAATGTGTGTGCATGTGTGTGTGCAGATGCGCGAGCACGGCGGGAGAGATGGCGAGCGAGATGGCTTCGTCTTTCAAAGCGAGATTTTGTGTTTGTGCGTCCGGTGATTTCTGCATATCGCAACCAGTTCTCGCCCAGTTGCAATGAAACTGTCAGAACCCAACGGTGGTCAAACAATAGTGGGATTAAAGCCCACGTACTGTAATCTTACTCTCACAGCTGTACTGCAAATCTCAGACTTCAGAGGTGCACCATTGCAAATTATTCAAGAGAAACTCTATAGATCTTGAGAGAACAGCACATTTAGCCCTGTGTTTACAGCCTCCTGTCAGCTCCTTGCTGAAAGGGACGCTTAGTATGTCCATTGAAAGGTTTGCAAGGAGACAAAACCAATGTTGGCGGTACCAACGTCTGGTTAGGGGAGTTGTTAACCTTAAAGAGTTATCAGTGACCTTTGTGACATCATAAAAGACCTGCATCTACAGCACTGTATATTTTATAAACATACATTTCCTGAAAAGAGAAGCCAGCATGGACTTTTGTCATTTGGACTTCACTGATGGATGATAACTCGTCTCACACTTTGTGTAAGAGTGAAGCAGGTGAACAGCATGCCGAGCACATACGCACATGTACGCACGTGCTCACAATGCGCATGGAAGGAGCGGTGGCTGGCGGCCAAGCGACTCACAGCTGTTACCTGCTGCATGCGAGGAGCAGAAAGACCCGGGCCGGTGGCTAAAGACGCTCCTCGGCGACAAAGCAGCAGCAACAACGCACAACATGGTTTGAGTGTTAGCACTCAAGGAAGCTCATCTCAGCCTGAACACTGCACAACAACAGCAGAGGCGGTGGCCGCGGTGGTCTAGAGCCTGAAAGTCAAAGGCCTGTCGAATGACTGTCGAATGACTGTCGAACTCACATGACAAAGAATGGGATGACGGAAATCATTCCGGTTATTTTCTAGAGCCAAGAAGACACTGTGATGCTTTGGTTGCTCGTTTCCAATTTGCAACTTTAATCTGAGAATGGCAGGCGTCCTCTGAGTAACGAGGCTTCAGCCTGCGGCAGCTCGACACCGAGCCTGCATCCAGCGTCCCCGGAGTCCTCAGTGGTCTCAGAGGCCTGCAGGGGTCAATGGGAAGTGTCACACCAGTGCACAATATGGAAGAACCTCTTCAGACACGAGCCACGTCTGAACCCCAAGAACCTGGAAGTGCCTAGTCGCCTGCAGTTTTACCCGACACCACAGACCCTGATTAGCTGCAGCTCTGGAATATACACACTCAGCAGCCACTTTATTAGGTACGCCCTGCTAGTAGCAGGAGCCTAATAAAGTGGCTGTTAAGGGTGTGTGTGTGTGTGTGCGCGCTCCTTCAAGGTTCATAGATACTATTCTGCGGTCTTTCGGTTGCAACCAGTGGTTGATTGCGCCGACATCTTATTTCTATGGTGTAACAAAAAAGTCTGCTGATTCTGACCTCTGACCCCCAACATCAACAAGGCATTCTCCTCCACACAGCCACCACTCACTGGATATTTTCTCTTCTTGAGATTGTTGCTTTGTAAACCCTGGAGACATTTGTGTTTGTGGAACGCTCAGACCACCAGCAACAACCATGTTCACTGCAGTCAAAGCAGTAGTGTCACTTCCCATCATGCCGCTGTAATGTGCGTGATGCATCAGTCAATCAGTACAGGCCAAGAGACACAGCAGCACGTGTGACTCTGTGACGTCATGCTGGGAATAAATTATTTTCTGGCAATTTTCTTGCTTTTATGTTTTTTTTTTTTGAAAGATTAAGGGTCCATAACTTAAAAATGTACAATAGAAAGATTTATTATGAACTGCAGTCCTGTCAGCCAGCCATGATACAGGTGTTTATTTTTGTGTTGCTGTCTACAAGAATTTGCAAAGAGCATTTTGGGCCACGGTTTTTTTTTTGGCTGCAGTACCTCGGGTGGCCACTGGAAAAAAAAGAGGTTGTGCTGCCATATTGCCAGTCTGGTATCCAGTTCTTACAATACATCCATCTGTTTATGGTCACATTAAAGAACCTCTTTCTTCAACCTTCCTGCTGCTCACTTTGAACTTCAGCAAGTCGTTCTCACAACATCGAGCCATAAGCCTCGGGCTGCTGTCATGTGATTGGCTGATATATAGATACTTGTGAAAGCAAGCAACAGAGCATTGTACCTAATAAAGTGGCCGGTGAGTGAACAATCACGCCAACATGGACGACATGACGAAATAAAACACGTTAAGACTCAAATCACAAATGGGTTTTGAGTTGAAGCTGAACAAAAAGCTGCTAATAAGTAACCGACGAAGGAGCTTGGACAGACTTTTTATCGAATAGTAACTTTATGTTTGAGTCGTTCCCTGCCAGCCTTCGGTGGCGGCGGCAATGAAGCGCTGAGACGCTGAAACTGCGGCGGCGCAAACATGTGCTGCGCATTAAAAGGGGCCGACGCACCAGTGTAACGCAGCGGCGGAACAACCGCAGCTACACACTCGGGTACAAAAGGAAAACACACGGGGCGCGCTAACCTCGAGCAGATGGCGGAGCCAGACCTCACAGCGGCGAAGGTAAAGAAGACATCACTCTGACGCACACACACACACACACACACACACACACACACACACACACACACACACACACACACATAGGGATGGGCAGAGGGATACGGCCAGTGGTTTGAGTCTTCCGCCAGTTGTGTGGAGCACATCCACCCATTTACCCAGGGTAACACTACTTCCTCAGACACACACACTCTCTCTCTCTCTCTCTCTCACACACACACACACACACACACACACACACACACACACACACACACACACTTACTCAGTTTCTCCCTGAAGAGAGTTATATTTAAACTGCTGGAGAGGAGTCTCGCTCCCCACTGAGGTCTGTTTAATCTCTTAACATCTCTCGGCTCTAAACCCTAACTGGCCTATTTCTGAATCTTCTGAGTACACGTACGTGCGCACACACACAAACACACACATCATTTAACGCCAACGACAGAAACACACACAAACACACACACACACACACACACACAGATCATCTTGCTCCTCTCGACGGGCTGGGGTGGGTTAAACAGGTTTTCTGGGGATCAGCCTTTAACCAGAACTGCAACTGATGCTGTGAAACTGTGAAATGCACGGTGGCGTGCGGCAGCGGATCAATTTGAGGAAATGAATCCCTGCAGCAAGACGGTCGTCTGTAGGCGCGTGGCTCAGCCGCGGGATTTCTCCCTTGGAAAAAAAAGCGCATACGATGATGCCACCCACGGACCGGCGGACGTCCTGGAATGTTACTGCATGCTCCCTGCGCCACCGGCATTCCTTGAATTACAGTCGGGACAGAAGCTGGATTCATGTTTGCCTGCGTGCGACACGACGGGGCTCCGTGCTTTATTGCAAAGAAATGAAGCATTCATGTGTTTTTGTTTGCTGCCGTGTCTCTCTGACCGACTCCTCCCTGCATCCTGCTTCTCTCACTCCAGCTCACTTCACGTCTTCCTTCACTCCATCCAGGAAGCTCCTCCCTGCTCTTCCTCCAGGACTCCCGCCTGCCACCTCCAACCTCAGCATGTTTCTCCTGATACACCCAAACCATCTCAGTCTGGCCTCCCTGGCTTCATCGCCCAAAACGTTTCATTTGTAAACTGCAGCTCTGTCCCACTGGCATCTTGGCTCCTGGTCCTGTCCAACAATGTGAAGTTATGGCTATACGTGCTAAAACCAATGCTGTGTTCTTCCCACAGGTTTGAAAGGAGACAGAAACAAGGCTTTGCGGACAGCGAGATGCCATCAGACCTTGGAATAGAACACCTGACTGGGGTGGGGTGGGGTGGGGTGGGTGGCTGTGATGCTGTGTATGACATCACAAAGGGCCAATTTCATTGTCTGCATGTTCGAGTCCGTTATTTCCATAGGGTTAGCAAGCGAAAGTAGGAAACGATGGACATTTATCACTTCTGGGTTGTTCACTGACTTGAGACAAGTCAATGGGGTTGTGATCAAATACGGACGTTAGCATTTAGCTCGAAGCGCCACTGTGCTTGAGAGACGTTTATGTGCTGCGAACCAAGCACCACTGTATTTATATTTGACCCCCGGCAGAAGGCCGACACTTCCTGTAGGATCCTGAAGGTGTTGAGGGTTCTCTTCACGCGTCGTCCTCTTCTCGAGAGGCGAAGCGTGAAAACGCAGGATCTACCGTCGTCCCCGTCGCTCTTCTCCACGCGAGGCGGCTTCGTCGCCTCTTCATGGTTTTCTCGACAGGTTCCCCGCTCTTGCCAGCGCTATGGCCGAGGTGGATAAACGGTCACAGACAGTGGAACAAGACGAGTGGCGCGGGGACAGAAGACGGGACTAAATCATGTCGATGAAGACGGGCCGAGAGGAGAAGAAACGGGGGGAGGAGGAGGAAGAGGAGGAGGAGGAGGAGAAAGAGGAGGAGGTGTGAGCGGATGAGATCACTGGTGGCCGGGGAGCGGTGAGCAGGCGGGCGTACCACCCTGAGAGGGACCAGGTGCTGTAGTAAATCACCTTGGAAACAGTCGCCATGGTGACCTTAAAGAAACATGTGCCTGAGCCATGTAAATGTGTGTGTGTGTGTGTGTGTGTGTTTTGCTTCCTCTCCCCGCCGCTAATCAAGAAGGCGGGGAGCGGGTGTGAGTGTGTGCACGTCGCCTAATAAAGGCGGCTGGGAATGGCACGTGCACGCCAGCTGCTCTTTCTGCGACTGCGGCGGTGCGCACCCTCACACACACACACACACACACACACTGCAGAAGAGGCTAATGGACGACGCTATCAGTCAGAAGTAGCAATAAACGGCTTCCTCTGTGTGTATGTGTGTGTGCGTGTTCACATTTGGACCCATCCCTGAGAGAATTCCCAACCGGTGCGTTTGATTTATTCACAGCTGCGATCAGTGCGGTGACACTCGTCGGTCCGCTGACAGCGAACGGCTCTCTCAACCCATCCCATCCTCCTCCTCCTCCACCTCCTCCACCTCCTCATCCCTTCTCCTCCTCCTCCCTCGCTCCTCCTCATTAACACCATGTGACCTGTTATTCCGCCGTTCCTTCCCCTCCTCCCTCAGCTCATTCCGCGCAGTGTCGCGTCCTCTTCTTCGAGGTCCCACAATGTGGACATTTTCAATTTCTTTATGGATTGTCCTGGACTCGATGGACTCAATACAATATACCCAAAACAAACCAAAAAAACCCCCACAATATTTAGCCCTCTGTTTACCGTCTGCCACAAAAAAAAAACACTTATGTTTTATCGCCTAGATAAAAGGTGCTTCCCTATTGGACCCTTTGCATATTTAGAAGGAGACAAAGGAACAAACATCAGGCGGGGCTCGTTGAGGGGTACCAGTGGAGGGTGATCGCCCTTTGTGACATCACAAAAGGCACGTTTCCAGAACAGAGCACTTTAGCAGACACTTTTTGAAAAGAGGAGCAAGCAAAGCGAGTAACGGGGGCCTTTCACCTAATTTCTGGCTGATTGTTCGAAAACGCTAGTGGAGTGAATCACACGACGGGTCCTTTAAATCTGCCACTCAGCAGCTACCTGTCCTCCACCCCCTTCCAACTCACCCTGCCTCCATCCTCCTCCTCCATCCTCTTCTTCCCCTGTTAGTTTTTTCTTTCCTACACCCCCCTCTCATCCGTCTTCATTCTGCCCGCTGCCCATTTCGTGTCTGCAACCGATCCCCGCCGCTCGGCTCCTTCACCATTTTCCTCCACCTCCTCCTCCTCCTCCCGCCGCCGCTCTTTTTTTCCCGACTCCGTCTTTACCCAGCGGCCGCGTAACCTCCACCTCCCTTTGTCTCTCCCTCCATCCACCTCTCTGAATCTATCTCTGCCTCTGTCACAGCCTCCTCATTATGCCTTCTCCTCCCCTGCCCCCCTCCTCTCTCCAGAGAAGCCATTAGGTCTTGCTGTAAGGCTATCACTCTTTCGCTGCCTGCCTCCTCTCTCTCTCTTCCTCTCTCTCTCTCCCTCCCTCTCTCTCCCGCGCTCTTTTTCCTCCCCCTGCCGTAATCTCAAGGCGATCGGCTCCATCCCTCCGCCATCCCTCCTCCACCTCTCTCTTCCTGTGTTTCTTCGGGCGCTCTTTTCTCTCCAGCCCTCCCCTCTTTCTACTCCTCCTCCCTCACCTCCTCCTCCTCTTCCTCCTCCTTCCCTCTGTGTGTTCACATCAAGCCGGCTCCCTTCCATCCGCTTCTCCCCACCTCCATCTTGATTCCTTCATCCCTCCGACTCACCCCCACCTTTTCACTCCGTCCCCTCCATGTTCCAGCGAGATGGTGGTGCTGAGCTAATATACGCCCCGGTATCGGTGAAGTGCAGCGCAGCGTACACGCAAGTACACACACACACACACACACTAGTGTGGTTGCGTTTAGGTCTTTGAAGGTGGGCAGCCTGACAGTGTCACTGCGTTTCGACACACGTCAGGTTGCGTCACTGCCGTTGATCAAACACTGAATCTGCGTCCCTCCGTTATTTTCACACCTAAAAGTCTAACGTTTTGTCGTAGGAAATTAAATAAAAAATGCAGCAAGTCCCTTTAATTAAAATTGGAAGGTATATTCTAATGTACTGACAAGCACAGATTTTTTTCTTTTTTTAAAAAAAAAAGGAAATTACTAGTCGTACGCATATCCAACCAAAAAATATGAAAACCAGCAACCACAGAATGTTTCAGTCGCTGTATTAACTTCAACACTGTTGCTACAATCATTTCCTTTTTCAGTTTACCAGCTCACGGATGGATCAAATGATCACGTGACCTCTACGGCGGGTTCGGCCATCTCTGACCTCGCAGGTGCCGCCGCTACCGGCAGTCATCCAGTGTCTTGGGTGAGTTGCTAACAGCTAACCGCTCTCGAATCAGACCAGTTACCTGCATCGCCAGGTTCTTTCTTTTTTTTTTGACCTTTCTGAAAGCAGCAGATTCCTGGAGGCTTATTGTATTAGAAAACAATGTTCGCAGACCAGTGACCGGGCGTGTGCACGCGCACACACACACACACACACACACACACACACACACACACACACACACACACACACACACACACACACACACACTCGTACACGCAGAGGTGCTATCTGCAGAGCGCAGCCTCGCCATCCTTCCCTTTGTCTTACAACATTTAGATGCCTTGCTCGCCGCCGCACCTTCAGCTATCTCCATCGCCCCCCCGACTGCCCATCTTTGTATGCCATTAATCTCTCTCCTCCTTTACCACCCTCTGCCTCCCCCCCACCTCCCTCTCTCACGCAGGGGAGGCAGAGCGCAAAGAGAGAGGAGGGAGAGAGATAGAGAGCGAGAGCGAGAGAGCGAGAATGACCATTATCTAAGGCAGCATCTGCAATAATTCCACAGCAGCCTATTATCCACAATAGAGCCAAAATGGCCTTTGGTAATATGATGAAATCTGCCGTAAAAAGTAGAAATGGGGCCTAAAAGCGTCGGAGTGTAGGAAAGCCTCCGTTCCTCAGCTGCTTTATCACATTATTGCATTCTACTCATCTCTCCGGCTGTCTGCCCGCCTCCCTCCCTCCCTCCGCCCCCCTCCCTCCCACAGTCGCTTTCTGAATTCTCTCCGTTTCACTCTGTTTGTCTCTCTTTCCCTCCGCCACCTCTTCATCCATCACACGCTGTCCCCGACTGCTCCTCTGCTAATCTCTCACTCCCCGACTCTTTATCGCCTCCTCCCCGATTTCCGTCCACGTGACTCTCTCTCTCTCTCTCTCTCTCTCTCTCTCTCTCTCTCTCTCTCTCTCTCTCGACAAGTGTGCGCCGCCGCAGCCGCCGTCCCTCCATCCGTCCGTCCGTCAGTGAAGCGCCTCCAAAATAAATATATCAGAAAATGGAAATTCCATTAGACTAACGTGTCAGACTCCGTCTCTCCCTCTAATGCGGCTAAGGTGGCTAATGCAGCTAACTCGCGCAATGCGTGCGGCTGGAAACGGGAACTTCCAGTTGGGGGAGAAGGTGCGGGAAAACCAATTTGCTGTCATTGCTAACAGCTGGTAGTGGTAGTGGTGGAAGATGGGGGGGAAGGGCGGGGGTGGGGGGATGGGTCAGGGTGGGACTGACAGAGAGTGAGAGAGAGAGCGACCCCCCACTCCATTCCATACATCCCCTCCTCCACCGCCTCGTCCCCGGAGGAGGCGGCGCAGGTGATGCATGGATCTGCGTCTGATCGCACGACTCAGCAGAACAGATGGACGCACGGAGAGAGACAGACAGACAGACAGACAGACAGACAGACAGAGGGGGAGGAGAGGAGAGGAGAGGTGTGCAGCGGTGGGCATTGAGTGATTCTGCGAGTGTGCGGGTCAAAAGAAGCGACGGCTCGACAGTCTTCGCTGCTTCCCGTCGTTTGACGGCCAAAAAAAGAGACAAATAAATTGATCGGTCCGCTGGGTCACATCTGTCCTCAGGAGAACTGAGCACCCTCAAAACTCAGCTGAAGGAGAACCAAACAATCAATCATGTGATCACAAGTTAATCAATCGGGCCTTGTAATATTACATTTGGAGTCTTTATTTCAAACAACCAGCGGGGAACCTTTCAACTGTTTCACCTCTGCTGCTGTTGTTGTTTAAAAATGTCACTTTCCTTCTATTCCATCGCCACAGGAGAGCGTCGCAGCTCCCGGGTTCCAGCGTTCATTATTTGCCACCGCTGGGGTTTTCATTCCAGGCGAAACGCGTCAGACGCTGACAGGTCCGTATTTTAAGGCCCTTAATGAAAATAAAAGGGGGAAGCTCACAATGATAATTAGCCAACAGCCGTTTGCCAGGAGCCTCCATCTCTTCTTCTGGCCCTCAAGTTTTATTTAAAGGGGGGGGGTTGGTGGTGACGTAATGCATGATCGGCTCCAACAGCACACTCAATTAGACGCTCATACACTTCACTGATTACACACAGACTTCAGATCAGCCTTGACATGCCGGGACCAGCGCCGGTGGGATGAATGTGGAAAATCTCCTCCTGAAATGGGCCGAAGATGTCTGGTTAAATTGGTGTCTTTGAAGACCGAGCGTGATCCCGCTCGTTTCTGAGTCTCAAGGTGAACTCGGATCACATGCAAAGTGAACAGTCATTTGCGGGTGACGTCGCCGAGATCTAAGGTGGCTCTTTGGAGGTGTGATATTGTTCAGCTGCAGCAAAGCAGACAGGAGGGACTCTGGGACTCCAGTTAACAGCAGCCCCACTGTGCCCTTCATCCTTTGTGCTCGGCTGGTTTGCACACATCTACTCCAACTAAATTGCAGAAGCTCCCCTCAGCTTTGAACTCGAGGTATTTTGGTTTCCTCGTGTCCGTCAAGAAATGGGGATGGAGGAAATGTGACGGATGGACATAAAGGAATGTATTTGCTTATTAAACTACAAAAATGTGCAACTGAAACACAACGTTTCAGTCATTGGTAAAGTTAGAAAACGACTGTAAATGATGATGAATACAGAACGTTTTGAACATACTGTCAGGTTTAATTATTGGACAGTTATTTTTATATCATTCTTTATCATTATTTTTTTATACATTGGATTAAATATGCAATGACAGACTTGTGACTGTAATTACTGCATGGTTGTATCTCCACCAGTCATTTTGATGATACAATGTAACATGGAGGCTTTTTTTTAAATTTGGCGCACAAAATTTGCTCAGGTTTGAGTTTGTGACCAAAACTGAGCAATTCAGGGTCGGACTGGATGTCTCATCATCTTCACCTCCTCACTCCTGAGTCATAGTGTGACCAGAACTTTCATTCATTTGAAAGTTGGACAAAATCAGTGTCTAAAGTGTTGATTTATGCTCCCAAAATGTATTTCACAAAGACTACAGAGTTCAAGCCAAGTCGTGACTCATCCCAAGTGATTATTCTGCCACATGGTAAAACTAATCAAAGCATCAATTTTCCCCCCAAACGCTGCTGGCACCCAGGAGGAACACACAGTGGCTGCAGAGGGCTTGACGTGTGACGTGCGCACATCGATGCCGACCTCGGTGGCGGTGGTGTCAGGAGCCGCACACAAAGAAGAGGGGGAGGGATGGAGGGAGAGAGAGAGAACGCAGGTGCAGCGTTTGTTCAGCAGACAGATTCCACCTGCACCTGACGCAGCTCACCTCACATCTCTGAGAAGGCTGCTCGCCGACACCATGGCAGACCTTCAGCCGGCGCACATGTGATGTGCTGAGGCTGCCAGGAAGGAAGGGAAGAAGAAGTGGAGGAGGAGGCGGCGGAGGAGGAGGAGGAGGAGGAAAACCGACGATCTGCACTTGAAACTGAGCCATAAAGAGCCAATTACCTCGGTTGTGACCGGAGACCCTTCCCTCCTGGCGCCTTATTGCTTCCGCAAAAAAAACAAGAAGCGGCGGAGGAGCGCTTAAGAGCGAGGCGGAGGGGTGGGTGGGCGGAGGAGTGACGGCGGAGAAAGAATGGAGGGAAGGCGGTTGATGAAGGAAGGGAGCAGACAGTCACCCCGAGGAGATGGAGAGAGGGGGGAGGAGGAGGAGGAGACGTGGGGGAGGGGAGCTGGATATATAGGGAAAATTATTTTTGAAGGAGTGGACTGTCGGCCGACCCGCAGGGGGGGAAATAGATGTGTAAACAAACCCTGGCTTATAGGAGCGAGCGAGCGAGGGAGCGGGCGGGCGAGCGAGCGTGGCGGAGCACGGGTGGGGGAGGGGTGGCGGAGTGGGGGGAACAGGGGAGGGATGGAGAGAGGGAGGGGTCGGGGGGAAGTGATGAGAGCAGAGTGGGAGGAAGGCGAGGAGCGGGAAAACAAGCTCGGCCATGTGTTTAAGTCAACAACAGCAAGAGAGAAACCTCGATAGAGGGATGTGCAGGGAAGGGCGGGAGGGGAGGGGAGGGAAGGGGGGAAAGGTGTGGGTGGGAAAAGACTCCACGGGGAGAGAGGAGACAGATGTAGGAGAAGAACAAGGAGAAGGAGGAGAAGGAGAAAAAGAAGGAGAAGGAGAAGAAGAAGAAGAAGAAGAAGGAGGAGAAGAAGGAGAAGGAGGAGAAGGAGGGTAACAGGCACTGTGAGATAGAGGAGGATGCCGAGAGAGAGGAGAGAGGCATCAAGAGATCCTCAGAGAAGAGACGAGCGCTCACACGGAGAGAAAGAAAGAGATAAAGTGACATATTTAGATAGCGGTGGAGGGAAGGCGGACGCTGCCGACAGTGCGGCGTCGGCAGCCCGCGAGCCGAGACGAGAGAGAGAGAGAGAGAGAGAGAGAGAGAGAGAGCAGGGAAAAAAACTTTGATGAAGTGGGAGGGGGGGGAAACAGAGGGAGGGGTGGTGGTGGGGTGGCGGGAATTAAACGACAAGAAGAAAAACTAATTATTCTGTGATTCCCGCTAATTAGGTCTGGCTTCCACTGACAGGCTCTGTGAGAGGCAACAGACGCCTACCGCAGGATTCAACAGTGGCCCCCGTGGCCCGGGTGGGAGGCACCGCAAAAGAAGGTGGGGTTAGGGAGGGGTGGAGGGGGGTGGGCGGTGCTAAAGTAAGGACAGAGGAGGAGGCGACTCTGAAGATGTAAAACGGATTGAGTCGACGGAGGACGAGCGCCAACCCTTTGGGGAGGGGCGTCTCGTTCGCGCAGGCAGCCTTCACGTAAACCAACAATTAAAAACGCCTCGCTCGTGGGCTCGTGACGGCGCACATGATGCAGGAAGTGACGCATGTCAATGAAGAGAATGTCATTTGTATAAGGCATTGTTTGCTCCGAATTGGAGTTTTACCCGTTTACCATTCACCCCTCTGTCTTTGGAGGCTGTGCTGGTCCACGGAACCCTCCAGGAGTTTCTCAGTGGGAAAGAACTCCGCCCACTAAAGGAAGCTCGAAGCGGTGATCTACACCGGCAGGGTGCTGTCGTCCAAGTATTCAGTAGAGTCGGTTGTCCAAATGAAAATGGTGACTTTAGTCACGTGAGTTTCGCCAAAATTTCCACGGAAAGTTCAAAAGAAGCGATGCAATGCATTATTTTAGCTTACGGCAAAGATTTTAGCTAATAGACACCACACAGGCGCCATGTTAGGTTTATATTAAATTTTTTAAAAGTTTTTTTTATAATGTTAAAATACATGGACACTTCAGCTTTTCAGTATATTATTGGTGGAGATACTGTCACCTTTCTGTGAAACTCCAGAATGGTTGTGTTGATTAGACAACATATAGCGGTTGTAGTGGTTGAGGTAACGAGTCAAAAACACTGAAATCTTGTCTTTTGGTGAACTCCAGCTGCCTGTTCATCACTGCAACACAGAGGAAGAGTAATGTGTGTGTGTGTGTGTGTGTGTGTGTGTGTGTGTGTGTGTGTGCGTGTGTGCGTGTGCGTGTGTGTGTGTGTCTCGCTGGACTTGTGCTTTGCTGACAGGTTTATATAACATACATCCGGCTTCGAGTTTGCACTTGAGACACTGTGTGCGCGCGCGCATATACACGTCCAAGTGTGTGTCTGCGCGTGTGTGTTTGTGTGTGTGTGTGTGTGTGTGTGTGTGTGTGTGTGTGTGCCGGAAGCTTGTTTGCACTTCTTGTGTTTAACTCTGGTTGTAAGGTACGCCACGTGCCAGGAACGTGGCACTCGACAAGGCATTAGTTTACTGATCACACACACACGCGCGCACGCACACACACTTAGACACAAGCTGCATCTAATGGTTACTGGCAGATCCGAGCACGAGTGAAGGGGGCGCAATGAAAGAGAGGGTTAAGTCTCTGAGTATGGAAGGATTTAGACCTCAAACAGTTGGAGGAGAAGGTGGGGGTTTGGGGAGGGAGGGGCTTGGAGGGTGGGGCGGTGGTTGGGGGGTGGAGAAGCACAGTGAATCACTCACTGAGCGTGTAAGTGTTTAACTGCACCGTGCCTGCGTTGGTGGGAGATGGGTGGTGTTGGGGGGGCGGGGCAGGATAGGACAGGGTCGGGTTGGGGGGCCGTGCAGGTGACGCCGCTTTGCCTCTTCTGCTCTATTTTCATTTCTTCACCTCCGCTGTCAGCTTTTATTTTTTCCCCCCTGAGTCTCGGCGGACAGGCGGAGACAAGCACCCACGTGCTGTGCTGTGGGGGGAAAATGGATGGACCTGCATCATGCACACATAGACAGACACACACACACACACACACACCCCTCCATCCGGCGGCACAAGCACTTCTATCCATTTTAACAGATGAGATATCACACATTATTGACCCAGGGTATTGATATGTTTCTTTGTGTGCATATATATGGCTGGGTGTGTGTGTGTGTGTGTGCGTGCGCGCGCGCCCGTGTGTGTGTTATTTGTCCTGGGAGACTGATGCTATACCTTGAATTTCTGCTGCAGAGAAATCAATGACAACACGCAACCCCTCTACCTCAGAGAACCAACGACTGGCTGGTTAGCAATACGAGCGCGGCCGCAGTCGTGCACACGTGCACCTATCAACGCTCCTGCGACACCGTGCGAGGGGCACTCGCGCACCCTCTCGGACCGCCACCATTCGCTGCGATCCGGCCCAGCGCCGGGCGTCCCGCTGCAACCCGCAGGTGTTCATTAGCGGCGGCTAATTGCGGCCGAGGTGGGCTAATGTGTCGGCTGCTCTCTGCAACCGGAGAGGGTCATTTGTGCCGCGGCTGCAGAGATTGATTGTGGGCGGGGAGAGCGCGGCATATTGTAGCACCGTCAGCCTCGCTCATTGACCATATGGGAATCAATAGCTGGAGCGGCCCGAGGACATTCTCTCTCTCTCTCTCTCTCTCTCTCTCTCTCTCTCTCTCTCTCTCTCTCTCTCTCACACACACACACACACACTAACTAAGGCGGGCAAACATACGCAATCACAAACAGCCTGTGGTCTAAATAATGTTAATGATCTGACCATTAGGAGGGAGGCATGAATCAGTGGTAATGGATATACAAGCGACGGGGAGCACTGATAGATTGTCACACATGTGAAAGCACAGACACAGACAAGACACACAAATCGTGTATATACGCATGCACGCCACGCAGCACAGAACATAAATACAATTAATACAAAACCTGCATGTATGTATGCGTGTGTGTGTGTGTGTGTGTGTGTGTGGTCCTGCACACAATGTAGAGCAAAGAGTGACAACATACATGTGCGTGACAGTACAGTGCAAGTCTGGTTCATTCTTGATACTTGAGCAGTTTAAAGGTTCAATATTAGGCTAAAAGTCATTTTGTCAGTGTTTTTCAACAACAGTGGGCAACATAAGAAATGAACCAATGAATGAAGTCCATGCTTAAAGGTCCAGTGTGCAATGTTTTTGCACACTGGACCTGACAGTTTCATATTTAGGGCACTGTCAAGTGGGCTTCCTTAAAGGCTGCTAACCCTTGCTCTATGCATACTGTATTCTTTTATATATACAGTATATTAGAACCGTTCTAAGGTAGGACAACCAAATTACTTTTCTTGTACTGCGAGTAGACACTTTTATTCATGTATTGATGGGCAGTGTGTTACCATTACTAATCATATCTATCATAGATCAAGATAAATTTTACACACTGTACCTTTAAAGGGCCTTAAAGGTGCCACTGCATACAAAAATACTTTGCCAAAGTTTGGTAAGGATTAGATTCATGATGAAAAGTGTGTGCAGGGTGTGTGCGATACAATATGATTCTGGAAACCCATCCGCTGCGACGCATTGTATATGACTGCCGTTGCGATACTTTCTGCTAGTCGGCTTCATATCGCTGAAGCTTTAAAGCTGAGTCACTGTTGGAAGGATCCGCAGCCTATGGACACACGCTGTGTGCAAGTACAGCCTTTAATCAAGTGTTTTGACACATTTATGGATGTAAATGGAATGTTTGCCAGATTCTTCAGAGGCAAACTTTGACCTAATTGGCTTTGAGCAACTGTAACAAAGTGGGCGGAAGAATGGAATGTGTGCAGAAACACGGACTTGTGCAACATGCACAATTTGCGCTGAAATGTCCTGCCATTTAAGAAACAATAACCCAGAAAAGCCCCAAAACAAAACCACGTCTGCGTTCGTCTAGTGTTATAGTCAAGGTGTTCTCTGAAGATTGCCGTTAACAGTCTGCTCTTTCAAAGCCTTATGTTCAGCATAATGAGTGTTTTATTATGTTTAGATTACTCACCTCATCTAAAATAAAAAAACTTCTGCTTAAATGTCAGGGATATTAGTCATCAGGAACATTCCTGGTAAGACTGCAGCGCAGAATGCCAGGAATTAGTCGGCGCTATCGGACGTCCAAAAATGATTTGACGTCAACATGTTGCAGAGTGCGCTGAAATGTGTCATTGCGCCTAAACCAAGCTGAACTTTTGATAGAAGAACATTCAGTCAGGTAGGAAGCGGCTGATGATTCGCGAATGACAAACGTCGGTTTCTAGATTTGCAGGCAGCATGAGCAGCGTTTGGGGCCTGCTAGGTCCCAGGTGTGCCTCCAGACACGGCGCTCACTATTTCAGTCTCGTCTGCAGAGGGGAGGAGAGCCAAAGGAGGAGCAGGAGAGGAGGAGCAGGATGCTCGTAGAAGGAGGAACGGAAACTCAGGTTCTAAATTTAGTCTGACACGACATTCCAGAGAAGAATAATACTGCTTCCCCCTACTCCTGCCGAGGGCAGAGGAAACACGGACTGAGAGAGAAGGAAGAGAAGTGTGTGTGTGTGTGTGTGTGTGTGTGTGTGTGTGTGTGTGTGTGTGTGTGTGTGTGTGTGTGCGGATCCTGAACATTTCGAAAAAAATAAGGAGGCAACCTGAGTTTAACAAAAACTTGGACAATTTCTGCGGTTCAGTGGAAACAATGGTGCGGCGTGAAATAGTTTCCACTGGCTGACGTGGAGGTTTAAAGAGCCGCAGAGCCGCATGTGATTCTCCGCTTGTCCTCCGATCCCCGACCTTAGGTGGAGGGAGGAGGGAGCAGGAGAGCGGCAGTGGAAAAAACGAGAGAGCAGAAGTGTTGCAAGAGAAGACGGGAGAGGTAGGGGGAGGGGCCTGGAGGAGGAAGTTGATGGAAAGACAGAGAGGTGAAGGTATGACAACACACTCATGTTTGCTCTCACACAGGCGCACAAACAAACACCAGCTTAAAGGGCCCATATCATGGAAAATGTGCTTTACCTGGGTTCACCAAAAGTGGCGTTGGACCACTTCTTGGGGGCGGGTATGCTCAAACAAGTAGTGTTGGAAATGTGCCCTATATGATGTCACAATGGGGCACCGAATCATCTCCCAGGTTTAGTCATGTGATGGTTCTGCCCTCCTGCACCTCTATTGTGGCTTCCAAACAACAATCCAGAAGCTAGCTAGTTTCAAATCACATTTGGACAGATGCATCTCAGTGTGAACAGCTCCAAACACACTGATTGGTTTTGACTGTCCCTGACGTCACTCTACGTGACGCAAGACCCAATGCGTCACTGATTACATGACTGATTATATGAGTGTCGCTGTCGCAATTATATGACGTCACAGATTAGACGCGCGGGACGACGCCTCTGTTCTGACGTCGTTGCTACAGCAACCTGTCAGATGGGTCAATAATGTGGCCCAGTCTGAACAGAGCCAGATCCCATTTGGACACTTGCTCAAAACAGTGTGGACAGTCTGCCCTAAGAATCGGATTTGATTATGAATCTGATTGGAATCAGATTTTTCCTGCAGTCTGAACGCAGCCATAGCTTGTGAAGGCATCGCTGGTTAATCGCACGTCTACCAGGTGACTGAAACAGCACCTGCAGGTGTGCGACTGGGTGTTACACATGATATTTATCAGCCAAGGTGTTGAAGGCAACTCTATATTATTGTTCTGGTGCATGCGTGTGTGAGTGTGTTCACCAAATAGTGATTGAAGCACATCTAAGGTGCTCAAAAGAAAAAAACACAAAAATCACACACAACTTCTTAGATGTCTGTTATGTCGGCCTTCCCCACATTTTCTATTAATCATGACAATGCAGTTTCCCTCACAGCACCAGCAGCCACGAGAGAGTGGAGATAAACGGAGCCACAGATGCAGCAGATTATCTGGAGCAATTTGCTTTGGAGACGAAATATGAAGCAAAGACTCAGTAAACGCTGCTCAGAATCCTTCTTTGTGCCTGTGTGTGTGTGTGTGTGTGAGCGCGCGCGTGCGTGCGCAACTGCAGCAAGGTCAACTTAGGAAACTGCTGTGTAAACTAACAGTCTGCTTGGTAATTTTCCATCGGCCTTTTATTTGCATATGTTGATCTTCTCATTGAACTGGAGAGGGGAAGAGCAAACAGGCCTCCTCCCGAAGTGGGAAGCTACGAGGGGGGGAGAAAAAGAAAGGTGCAATGTCATCTAGCAACTCCCGTTGAAACGGCGGACAAGCCAAAAGGAGGACTTTTTTTTCTTTCTCCTCTTTTTTTTCCTTTTAAAATAAACACCCGGCTGACGCAGACAATCGAGTGCAGCGAGTGCAAGAATGCGAACGAGGTAAAAATGGAAGAGAAAACGGGGCGGGAGGAAGGTGGGAGGTCGGGCAATTCCAGCAGGAGCTGTTCTGTGCGCCGTTCCAGACAGGGGTGACGCAGCAGCAGCAGCAGCAGCAGCAGCAGCAGCAGCAGCAGGTGCTAATGAACAACCGGCGGCACCAGAACACCACAGGCCGAACCAAACCAAACCGAGCCAAACCAAACCAAACCAAACCAAACTAGACCAAAACCACAGCTCGTTCCTCCCAGGCTCAGCCTGGAAACCTTCCTGGTCGTTACGGCTAAATGACCCAGACAGCAGGAGGAGGATGATTATGTGTGTGTGTGTGTGTGTGTGTGTGTGTGTGTGTGTGTGTGTGTGTGTGTGACACACAGAACCACACCCCCACTCTGTCCCTTACTTTCTCCTCTAGGTGTGCGGCGCCAGCGAGGCCCCGCCCACCGCAGGGTCAACGAGAGACCCACTTCCCTGCGGAGCGGAACTGACAGCTGTCCGTCAAAGGGGGAGGCGGGACTTGGAGAAGATGGATAGGTGGAGGGATGGCAGGGGTGGGGGTGGGGCAGGGCAAGGTCACGCCAAGGCGTATTTTTAATTTTTTTTTTTTTGAGCGGCTTGACGTCAGAGAGGGAGAGGAGGCGACTGCCGCGGTGTGTTTGTGCGTGCGACACGCGAGCGCGCACGTCAAGGTTGTGCGCACGAGAGGCCGCGGACGACGAGGGAGAGAGAGAAAAAGGGGGGTAGGGAAGAGCGAGAAACGACGCTCACTTTGTTAAGGCGGCGGCGGTGGAAGGTTGAGAGTGTGTGTGTGCGTGCGCATGTGTGTGTGTGTGTGTGTGTGTGCGCGTGCAGCCCTCTGCCAGATTACAGAGTGACGTAGTGTTATCATTTCTCTGATAGGAGCTTCTGCCACAAGAGGAGCAGGAGGGAGCGAGCGAGGGAGGGAGAGGACAGAAAAAGAAGGGAGGGAGGGACGGGGGGGTAGGGGAGTGGGGGGTGGGAGGGACGAGTCCCTCCGCTGGAAAAATGGTCCGATAGCCAAGAGAAAAAGGGCAGGGAGGGGAGAGAAGGGAGAAAGAGGGAGGCGATAGAGACGTAGCGGCGCACAAAGGAGAGCGAGGAGCGTTGACAAAGAAAGACGGGAGGAAAAGAGAAGGAAAGTGGGGAAAAAGGAGGAGGAGAGAATGGAAAGACAGGAAAAAGAGTGAGGAACCAGATCCCAGTGGCAGAGAATGAGAGGGTGAAACAGCAGAATGGCTAGATAGGTAGAGAGATAGAGAGATAGATAGATAGACAGTGTGTGTGTGTGTGTGTGTGTGTGTGACCACATCGCAGCGGCAAGTAACATTTACAAAGAGGCAGCTGTTCCATTAGCCGCTGCCATTGTGTCTAATTACATCCTGCTCTCCTCAGTCACACACTCACACCCTAATACTGGGACACTAGTGTGTGTGTGTGTGTGTACGCGCGCACACGCTCACACGCGTGGCCGCGCGGGAGCAGAGCATATGTGCATATTAACGCACAAACGCCGCCTCTCCAGCCAAGCAAGAAATCCCTACCATGCACGCTAACAAGGAAAGGAACTTGGAGCGACAGAGCCACAGCATGTGTGCGTGCGTGTGTGTGTGTGTGTGTGTGTGCGAGTGCGCGCGCACATGTATTAATCACAGTGTCATGCACACTCCTTTGCAACCCCACCCCCTCAACACAAGACTATGAGGCAGAGGAAAGAAGCACGAGTGTCTGTCTGTGTGTATAAGCCAGAATCTTTGTCTCTCTCTCTCTATACATCACACACACACACGCATGCACATGCACGCACATGCACACACACACGCACACACACTCCTTTGAGGAGAGGAGGATCTGAGGCTTTGTGAAATACCAAACATACCAGAGAAGCCACATGAGAAAGAAAAAGGCAGCTTTTGAGGAGCCTCAAAAGGCGCACACACACACACACACACACACACAGAATGAGGGGCACTCAGGGCTCACAGTTGTTGCAGGAACGAGGTTTTTCACGCGCAAACAGGCACACGGGCCTCGCCAACATGAGAGAAACAGACAGACAGACAGACAAACACGTCTTCAAACAAACGCACAAACACACACAAGTACACACAAGTATGCACATGCGTGTGCTACCGCCCTAATCAGCTCAGCCGAGCGGCGTTGGGATAAGAAGTGCCGCTAAGACTCCTCGACAATGTGGAGACAGGAGAGCTTACGCCGTTTTAAGGCAAACGCACACGCGCAGAGGATATGGCGTTGTCGTCGACATACACCGCGCGACAAAACACACCGGCGGCGCAGACGCGGCAATGCAACGCAACACAACCGCTGCCAGGTGCCGGCGCAACGCAACAAGTCTGGGTGTCTGTTCGGTTGGGTCACCGTGTTCCACTCGACGGAAGCAAAACACGGGACGAAGGCGCCGAGATAAAATGATGGACCTTGGCGGGATTGTGGATGTGCTCAGTGAGATAAGCTTGCTGCTTCTGTAGAGCACGACGGCAGCAAGTAGGACAGTGTGCGCTCTCCACTGGAAGGCAAACAGAAATTGGACAAGAAACAAGTTGACTGTTTGTCAAGTTGTACAGTACATTGGCAAGGAGACAACTTCATTTCCTCGATATGAACTCGCTCTCTCTCTCTCTCTCTCTCTATACATATATGTATGTATATATATATCTATATATATATATATATATATATATATATATATATATATAGATATATATATATTACACACTTGGCTATAGTTGTGAGATTAGCAGCTCAGATCACCCAATGAGTCCTCACTGCTCCTCCAGGGGGCAGGATTAATGACAAACCTCACATCCTTCAGGATGTGTCAAGTTGGACTTTAGCCATGCAACAGTTTTCAATGTTTTTTGTTTTTGACTCTTCAGCTAGTTTGCAACGCTACTTGTTTTTTTTTAACCATTTTCTGAACGTATTGCTCACACTGACCTCCTTCTGGCCAAATTGTGTAGTTTACACCCTCCGGCCACTAGAGGGAGGCACTTCCGATGTTGAAATGAAATGAAAGGTTTAAAAAGAGATCTTTTGTGTGACAAAACTCGGCAGGCTGGCAGGCACACACAAATACGCCATTTGTTTTGTGTCTGCTGAGATGAATATGTGCCTGCCCGCTTCATCCAGTTCACGTCAATCCGGTCACATCTTATTTACTTATTTCAAATCTTATACTGTTGGTCAAACGGTTTGTTTTAAACATCCAGATCACAAAGTCACTGGGATGACTCGAGGAAGGCCACAGAGCAGGTTTCACTCATATGATACTCATCAGGGGAGTGGGAGGAGTCTGTCAGGTTGAGCGTTCTCCGTTACAGTCCATCAATTTGCCGAATCCCCTTCTCGCTTCCGAAGCAGCGCCCCCCTGTGGTCGGAAGAAATTGCGGGGCCGAGCGAGTCGGCAGCAACACGTCAGCGTCGAGTAAATGAACACACGGCGACGCTGACGACAGATATGAGCTCGGTGGGAGAGTAACAAACTCCATCCCTTCTCTGTGACACACACACACACACACACACACACACACACACACACACACACACACACACACACACACACATTTTCATTGCCATTTCCATCCCCCACCTTGATTTATGAGCTGAACCCGGGAGATTGCTTTCCACAAGAGAAGGAAACTTATACCAGCCTGCCTTCACACACACACACACACACACGCACACACACACACACACACGCACACTGTGCCATAAAGCCATGCTGCCGTCCATGTCAAGGTGAAATGGAGTAGGAAAACAAATAGATATGTTGGTGGCAAACCACTGGTCCAGTGAGTCGTCGTGGAATAACCGGGGACACACACACGCGCACACACACACACACACACACACACACACACACACACACACACACACACACACACACACACACACACACACACACAACTGGACTATTTATTCTTTTTCCCAATCTCCACCCAACAGTCA